>LJPJ01001423.1:60679-421947 GCA_001430935.1 Amauroascus verrucosus
GAGGGGGGGGGGGGGGGGTTCCATACCCATAACTTCTGCCCGCGATGTTTGCCATCGCTCATACTCGGAATCAGATATGATGGCTTCTAATTGATCATGCAATAACCTTCCTGCTAACTCCAAGCAAGCAAAAGCCATGGTCGTGGAAGTCTGTTTTAGCGGAGCAAAAGTGCGATATAAATCGAGACTAATCGAATAAGCCAGTCTAGCCGTCCTTGAATCCTTCCGTAGACCATAGAGTTTGATCAATTTCAAGAGAGTTTTCTGCGGATGGCGGGTCCGGAAGTCGAAACCAGAAGATTCAAGCATTAGTCTTTCTAGACCAATGATGCTGCGAGAGTGCGATTCGAATATCTGAGGAGTGCTCATGAGCCTCTATGCGTCCTAGGACAAGGGTCATGAGACGGGAAATGAACATACAGGATCATCCGCAGATAGTTTCTCGGCCGGCGATAGCTTCAGATTATATGCAGTGCACAGGATATCTCTGGACTTCTTAAGGGTGTCCTCAATCTTACAAGCGGTGAAAAGAGCCGCTGCTGCCACGTCCTGGAAGCGAAGGTCAGTACGAGGACGCCGGGTAGAAGAAGACAAGACATACAACATGGTTATTATACTCATTGTCTGAATGTACCAAGCGGAACTTATGATAGTAAATGGCTGCCGTGTTGAATGTTCTCACGGGTCTGCTCGTTCACCCATCAGCAAAAGTTGGAAAACAGAAGGGAGGGAGGGAAAATAAATGATCCAGCATACAGATGAAGTGCTTTTCGCACGTTATCGATCCAAGTTACGCCCTGGAGTCGGATGTTGTCTTCTCGTTGCGGATTCACTCCAGTGGCTGCAAAGCATTCTTGCACAGTTCTCTCAAAGACATACGGATTTGCTACCTGAATGAAGGACGGATGAGGCCCTGCTGGTGGCGGTGGGAGAGGCGCAATATTTCGGTTTCCTGAGCGGCCATTTTCATTCCTTGCTGGAGCCATTATTCTCTTAAATATTTATCTATTGCTGAGACGCTGATGCTTGTGAGTTCCTCATATCAGTTCTGGGCCGGATAGTTAAGCTCGTGGTTCCGGAGAAAGAGATTATCCGCAATATCGAACTATCAAATTCACTTATCATGCTGATGTCCCTTTTTAAATTTCTAAAGCAACAAGTAAAGCGCGTGGTGGCTCCATAGTTTGTCCAGCTCTAAATACATCGTTTGTTCACAACATTTGATGACTTAGCTATCCCCTCCCCATAAAAACGCCGAGCTCCAGCCCAATTGACTGTCAAACCCTTGGAATGAAACATATATTGCGCAACACTGGAGGGTAACCCAACTCCATATCTATGCGTTTCTTGTCTAGTTGTTTTGTCGCAGCTTCTGGACGTTCTTATCATGCCGGCCGCCTCCGAACTTGTGGCTTTGCAGGGCAATCGCATCACGAAAAGCTTTGTTGCAAGGCATGCAAAAGTTATGATTCTCTTCTTGTTGATGCCTTCGAAGTTTGGCTGCAGTGGACGCTGCATATTTACATAACGGAACCGTGCATGGGAACCTTTTAATTGGAGTTGTTGCCTTTGATGCACTCGAGCCTTGTGGTGAGTTGGGAGCATGGCGAAGATTGTCATGGATGATGGCCATGTGCTGACTGTGGCTCTTCTGGTCCTGAAAATAACTGTTACATGATTTACAATAACAGTGATGTTTGTATTGTTGGTGTGCGGTAAGATCCTCCGACGTGAAATAGTTTAGGTTGCATGTTGGGCATTTGAAGTGATGTACTTCTTCCCTATGTCTCTTGAGGAAGACCCAATCAGCAAAAAAGGCAAAACACCGATCGCAATAATTATGCTTGGTCATCATCTGGTGTTGGTGAAGCGCGACGACGTTGCTAAAATTTGATTCACATTCAAAGCACACTATTCCACTCGCTTGAGCGGTTCGTTCGGGTCTAAATACAGGAAGCTCGGGAGGCGTCGGAGGGCTCCGAACTGGTAACCTCTCTGGTGTCTTGTCCGATTCGGAAGCGTCTGGCGTAGCTCTGGCTGAACAGGGAGATGTCGCCGTAGATGAACGAGTCACTCGCTTTTTCAATTTGATCGTTGGGCTTTGGCTTGATTTCTTGGACACTGGGTCCTCAGGGTTCGTTCGGTTCCTGACCGCATCCTGAAAATAGCTTATGGCGTGGCTGAGGCTGTCCGCTTTTTGAGACGGCGGGCTTAGTTCCAAAAGATCACCTTGTGGTGGATCCGCAAGAGCCATGTTAATCGTCCTACTTTCCGCTCTACTCGAGATTGGAACACATCTATCGTCAAAAGAGTCTTCGAATATACCCCTTCTGGTTTCTGGAGTTACAACGAGTTCGTTTGGCGGAGGTTCAAGCGCATCTCTAGCTTGATTCTCCAGCGTGTACACCGGTGTATACTTGTGTAATGGAAGATATCGGGAGCCCTGGTCCCGATCTTCAGGCGAGATCAAGTTGACTGGCTGCCTTACCATTGCGATATCGTCCATAGTCCGATTTCTAAAGTGAACATCGTTAACGAAGTGCTATTGAAGAAACTGACAAAGCACTTACTGAGGATGCGCAACTGATTGGTGAAGTTCAAACTCGCACTGGATTTCATAGATCGCAGAACATAGAGAGCATTGCCGCAACACCCCGGGTTTAATATGCTCCAGGTAGGACTGACTATTCTCGAGAGCCAGATTACATGACATGCATTGCCTCATGGCTGGGTACTGCTTTAGCCAGGAATTCGGCCAGCAAATGTTTCAGAATGATTTGGTTTTTGGTTATTCTCCTACTCGATGTGAATGGGACCAGATTGGCGGACCATGTGGGTTGGAATGAAAAGAATTTGGTGGTGAGAGAAAGTGAGGGATGGCTGGTTTCGGCGGTGACCTTAATTGGGCTCGGAGATGTCTATTCTTGCGGTCACTTTCCGCTTCCGAAAGCAGCAGTAGCGAACGTAGAGGAAGGAACGCCTGCAGCGAGGCATAGTAGCTGTCAATAAGCCGCGGAACGAATTCTTCTCTCTCTAGTCCTCTGACTAAATAGCTGACTCTCTAGCCAAGTCCGCATTGGCACACAAACCCCCCAATGTTTCGCTCTCTGGCCGCTCTCTTTCGGTTCGGCTGATGGCCAAAACAGTGTGATATCACATGACTGCATGGTAACTGAAACTCATTTATTTCCATCTCCAACTCCATCTCCTTTTCTTTCAACCTTCAACTACTTCATCCTCATGATCAATCCTTTGGTTATTTAACTCTTTAACTCTCTAGATCAGTTCTTTGACAAGAAACTTTTTGAGAAGTTGAAATTTGTTTCAGGATACCAATACCAACAATGACATCTTCCCTCCCCGATGGAAATATCCATCCTGTTGCAACAGGTCCTGCAAAAGAAATCGTGGACGAACATTTTGAAGAGCAGCCATTGAAACTCTAAGCTGGCTGGTTTTGTCCGTACGCCATTCCTGAGTAGCGTGTTTTGCTTAGTTTCTCAATTTTCTTTGTTCCTACCAAGTAACTTCTGGTCAATCAAAGCGGTGTTCTAATATGAGTATAGATTCGGTATGAAAATTGTTCTTGAATTTCTTCAATTTATACTTTGTGCCAGCTGATCACATCTACTTCCGTAGTCCAACGAACTTGGATCGTCCTCCAAGAAAAGCAGCTCCCGTACCAGTACATCGAAGTTAATCCGTATCACAAGTCAGCTTCACTTTTGTCATTGAACCCCCGTGGACTGGTCCCCACACTTTCCTGGCCCCAGGCAAACGGGTCGACGAAACCGCTATACGAATCAAATATCATCAACGATTATCTCGAGGAGGCCTTCCCTTCCCGTCTACCGCGGCTTTTTCCATCAGACCCGTACGAAAAAGCTAGAACGAAAATCTGGACAGATTTCGTCACGTCGAGGGTTATACCAGCTTTTCATCGCTTTTTGCAATTTCAGGGGGAAGAAGAGATAAGTAAGGCTCGGGCCGAATTTTTAGGCTACTTGAAAGAATTTACTCGCGAAATGGACAGTGAAGGTCCTTATTTCCTTGGAAAAGAGTTCATGATGCCTGATGTGGCACTTGCTCCGTGGGCGATGAGGCTATGGCCATTCGACCATTTCAAGGGTGGTCTAGGGATTCCAGGGCCCGGAAAAGGGGGTGAAGATGAGCCGGTTTGGCAGAGGTGGAGGAAGTGGCTGGATGCAGTTGGTGGCAGAAGCTCGGTGAAGGACATTATGAGTGAGAAGGAGTATTATTCACCTATATACAACCGGTATGCGGATAACGTTGCACAGAGCGAGATGGCGAAGGCGACAAGGGCTGGAAAGGGCGTTCCTTGAACAATTGGAAGAGAGCAATTAATATAACTGTTTTAGCAAGCAAATGGTGCAGTAAACGGCTAGATATGCTAGCCACACATACCTAGCCATGTATAGTTATATAGCTACCAGAAGAAAACCTTTGGCAGAGCGTAGCCTAAGAACGACCATACTTCCTAAGCAGGTTCTGCATTATGGACACAGCACCCGACCGGTATCCACCACTAAATATGGTGTGATGATTTAAGTGATGATATCTAAAGCCATGAGTGTTAGCCGTTCTTCCACAGCTACTGCTCCCAAAATGTCTGAATACGGACTTACAATTCATATAATGCAATTCGATCCGCGTACTCTTCCACCGGTTCCGTCTTTGGTACCAACCGATGATATTCTTCGTAAAAATCCCTTCCAAACCCCCCAAACATGTTCATAATTCCTAGTTCAAACTCGCTATGCGCATAGCAGGCTGAGGGATCATATATCATATCGCCAGCTTCCACAGTTTCTTCATCATTACCCCTGAGTATCCGCCCCTTCCCGATATTCCCGCTCCACAAGTCCCCATGAACCACAACCGGAACGATTCCACTTCCATCCCCTTGTTTATTATAACCTAGATGCCCATCTCCAAGCAACCTAGGCACAACCTCCCCAGCAACCCTTTCCACCAGATCTCTCAGCCTCTCATCCGACCCATTCCTCCTCTCCGATTCAGCAAGCACCGTCCGCAACCGCTGATCAGCATAAAAATCAGCCCACGACCGCCGAAACTCATTCGGTTGCTTAACATCTCCACAAAATGTCGGCACAGGAAATCCAAACTGTAATTCACCGTCGTATTTACCGTCCGCACTCTTCTCGGCTACATTCACAATCTCCTTTCCTTCCCTTCCATCCGCAGACCTAGATGCAGGCGGTGGCGCCGGCGCCGGCGTAGAATGTAGTTTAGCCAACCTCCCCGCCAAACACGACTGTGTCGACGAGCCACCTTTCCCTCTCGAGCGCCCCAGTTCCAAAAACTCAGTAGCCAGAAACCATTCTCCTTGTCGTCGTCGCCGTCGTTGTCCTCCTCCTCCTCCTTCCTTTTCTTCATCGATTTTACTCCATGCTAGACCACGAGGACACAGCTCTGGCACTACCTCCGCGATGGCATTCAAACTAGTAAATTCCCCTCGAAACATTTCCATCGCGGGATCAGCATCACTGTCAGCATCATTGTCATCATCACCAGCAGCAGCAGCAGCATTGCGAGTTACATTGGATGTTTTAATGAAGAAATGCCGCTCCTGTTCTGCGGCCGGATTTGCCGGATTGGGAACTAAGGCTCGCAAATGAGCGGTGGAAGCGAAGCCTGAACCAAGGCCGTGAGTGGACAGAGTGACTTTGGATGGATGGGAGGTGGGGAGGGAGAGAGCTCTGAGGATTGAGTTGGGAACTGAAGGATGAGATTCGGGAGACATTGGTATTGGGGTAGGATGTTAAGGTGGTGGTGATATACGAAGAGATGGAGTTCAAATAGGGGCCCCGGATCAGGTGTACATGCTAAAGGGATCAGCCATATGTTCTGTTCCGGGGTGTTGAATCCGTGATGTATGAGTGCGATGACGTAGTTTGGCGGCGGGGAGGTTGGGCTGTTGTTCAACGATGACACGATGTTCTGCCCTGGAGGACGGGAGCTAAGCTCTGATCTGAGATCATTATTCCACCACCTTCTCGTAATTTTAAGATACTTGTCATTCCACGTAGCTTACTGATATTACTTGAATCTGAGACCACAAGACTTAGGGGTACATCTTCTCCAAATGTGTCAACCTTTTGATTCTAGTATGAAAAATTATATGCAATCCGTGTGTATGCTAGAACCGGATAACTAACTGCTCCAATTACATTCTTTTACCTACCAACGCGCCTCGCTTAAACTTTTAAATAGAGACTCCGAGCCTCGCAACCAACAAGATCGTAAAACATTCAAAGAGGTCAACTCGGGTAAAAGAGGTCTGCCAAACTAGAGGGTATAAAATGCATAAGAGGGAAAGGAAATACGAACTTAGACAAAGAGTCGTGTTCAAAAAATTGGACTAACAACTAGCATTCTGATGTTAATAGATGCCCCATCAGATGTAGTGCTGTTTTCGTGCGTTCTCTCACGTCAGACTCCGGGTCTTCTTCTAATCTTACCAACTGCTCTAGAACTCCAAGCTCTCGTAGCTTAAATGCACGTTCTTGGCAACTCTGGCGATCACACTGATCATCTTCAAAAGTAAGGTTGATCACAACCCACACACAGTTGACCCGGACCTGCCTATTAGTGTGTTGGAAGAGCGGCATCATTAGTTTTAGCAATTCAGGATGCAAAACAAGCAATTGACGATGTCGGGATAATCCCGCAGCGATATGAATCATGATATATGTCACCGAACAGAGTATCTCTGTAGGAACTGGTATCGTTTTCGGACTTGAGTCTTTGCGACCACAAGATGCAAGAAACTGTGGACGTATTTTGTCCGCAAGAATATCAAATAGATCAGTAATTTCTTGAAATAGATAATCAATCATCTCCGAGGCACCGTTCCCGCAAATCAAATTCCGTAGGAGGTCAAGAGTCTGCTCTTGGACTTGTATATCGTCCCGGCGCATTTGTTTAGTATGATCAAGGTCTCCATTCGCCGCTAGTTTTCTCCGTCGAGCACTGTCTGTCAGGAACGTATCAAGGCTGGTCTTCGTTGGCATAATTGTATCTGTCATCCGAAAGTCGGGAATGTGTGTTTCGGAGTTCGTATTGTTATAATTGTGCACAAGGTTTTGAAGGTCAGTCGGTTCCCCAAAGGCAGGAGTTATATCCATCTCGTTACTCGTAACCACAGCTGTGCCTTCCTCGACGTTTCGCTGGGCAGAGGAGTTGATTGGGCCTTCGCAAATAACACGTTTGAGCCAGCCAGGCTCTAGAGTCCCGACAATCTTCATTTTGATGTCATTGGTAGAGTTATATGCAATATGTTTCAATGCCCAAATCGATTCGAGCCGGAGCTTCGTGTTAACGGAATGTGAGTGTTCGCAAAGCGTTGGAATCATATTGGCTGAAATGATTGCCTTCCAAATCAAGTTAGTTGAAGAGTACTTCGAAGAAAAAAAAAAAAAATCTCGTGTCTAGCTTACTTCTTTCATTGGGCTAAAATCCATGGCAAGATTGCAAATGACTGCAGTGGCTGCAATTTGAATTTCAACGTTGCGAGATTTGACTAGCTTGAAGATCGGGTTTGCGACACCGGCGTCGATTAGGCTTGTGCGGAGCACACTCACAGAGCGGGTCAGTGATCGGGCTGCAGCGCAGGCCGCAAGGAGGGTAGGAATCGGATTCCCTTCAATAGTCGTTGGCTTCGAGTCACCGTTGTTCTCTGTTGATTCCGGTTCGTGCGGCTTCAAGGACTCAATGACAAATGGCACAACTCCATTGTCGCAGATAGCCTTCCGGTAGTCTTCCCTAAAAAGCGAAAGTGCAGAAAGAGCTCTAAGCACGCCCTCGCGAACTCTAACCTTGTGGAGCACTGTAGGAGAGACCCCAGGCGGTCCGAGAGACATGTCCAACTGGAGGCTTTTGAGGGGGGTGCCGTTTGGTACGGGGTTCCACATTGGTTTTCCAGCTTCTTCACCGGCGTTGAAGGATTCCTTCAGCATCTGTGCAAGTTTTTTTATTGCTCCACCATCAGCCGCATGTCTCTGAAGCTCTCGGCTATCCATAATCAAGGTGGCGAGCACTGCAGGTGCTTCTTCCTTTACTTTTGATGCGTTTGAAACCATCCCGCTTTCGCTTGAGTCAAGATTTCGGGGAACGGCGTAATCTTTCTCTAGCATTTGAACGAGCAGTGGCACGATCAAGAATCCAAGCATCGTGAGGCGGTGCTTTTTGGCGAGGCCAAGGCGGAAGAGTATGGCTGTTAATCGGATGGCCATGAGCCTATCCATTCCCGTTCTCTCACGCGCAATGGCTATAAGCCAGGATATTATTGCACATTCTTGCTCATCAGGGGTAGATAGTGAGTCGCTAACCGGTGGGGGGCTGAAGAAATGGGTGTGTTTGTCAAAAGAAGAATGAGAACCCAATGGAGGGAAACTAGTTGAGCCTGTAGGTAATGGAGAAGGTACGGATGGTAAGAGTGCATCTATCGGGTTCGATGAGTTTTGCTTGGAAACAACGAAACCCATAGAATGGGAACCCCATGGTCCTCTCTTAACTTCACCAAGCGGGAAGTTTTGTATATTTCTAGGAAACACAGTCACTATAGCTGGCGAAGTCAAGAAATGATCAGCGCGAGATTTGGAGTATTCAACTATAACGGAAATAGCACGAAGTATAGGACTGAGTTTCGCTTTAGGCGGCGCTGGAGCCGGTAAGGAACCCAAAGCACCCGGAGCTCTTGCATAATTCTCAGCTCCCGGAAGCACGTAGCCATCTGAGACTATGAATGATGCTACTTTGGTGGCCAAAGCATCAAGCACACCCGCTTCTGCAAGTGTTACCTTGTATGATTCCTCCGTACACGTGTTGGAAATCAATTCCGTGGTTAATTCAATAGAAGATTGTGCGATGGAAGAACTCCAAGTTTGCTCAAGGATCCTCAGTAGGCTACCGATATGCCCACCCGAATAAAGGAGTGTCGATAGATGGCGAAGTTGTGTTTGACCGTGTTGGTATGATAAAGAAAGCTTGCCCGCGATTGTGTTAAGGCATTGAAGGATTGCTAGATCTAAGGAGGAAGAAAAGGGCTCGGAAGATAGGATTGTAAGCAGTGACTGAAGAATGTCGCTTGCAAGTATTGGAGATATGTATTCTGGACCACCTATGGCGCAAAAAAGAATCCATCAGCACGGGGAAACAGAGAAAAAAAGAAGAGGAAGAAGAAATAACGCGCAACCACGCATATTTCTAAGAAGCAAACTTTGTACTAGCCTTGTGCAAGACTCCCGACGATTATTACTGCTTCGTGATGAGAAATATCGGCATCGACCAAAGCGCCCTGTCGAAGCGAATGCCTTTTTGCTCCATTGGTCGGTAATACGCTAGCGGGGCTCTTTCCAGTAATAAGGGGACTAGCGAGAACAGTTGATAAAACCGGCACTATCCCGTGTTCAATCCAGACATGCTTCTTCTGGCCATGACCAATGAGCTCATTCTTTAAGGCGCGAAGAGATGTTATTCGGGAACCAGGAGAGGCAGGGTCCCGGATCTCAGAAAGAAGTTGAGGAGGTGATAATATTTTCATTTTGCGACAGATTCATGTAGCAAGTAAATGGAGGTAAGTAATTTAGACGGAATCCCTAGGCGAGAGAAGGGTCCTTAACATCGACTCACACAAGGAGCGCCCAATACATACATATGTAGTTGGTGTCAGTCGGCGTCTAGAGTTATGGGTACATACCTTTTAAAACACTGGCCGGTCTATTGATCTATATATTTTGTGACCCAAAGACAGGGGTGGCAGACGCTTGGGCGGCGGATGAAGAAAGCAGGTGTATGGAACTGCTCCGGTTGATGAGAGGTGAGTTGCTTCGACCCAAGGGGGAAAAGAGGGAAAAAGAGGGAAAGAAAGAAACAAGAATTGAATCACACAAGTAAAAAATTCATCAATATCATTCTGACAAGAAGCAGTGAATCTAGCCTACAGCCCTCGTGCTGTCTATTGTCGTTGTCGTCTTTTCTCATCTTCCTTCTCCCAGCGATAGATTCGCTTTCAATCGTCACGTTCAGCCAAGCTGCGTTGGTCCCACAGAGGCAAGGGTGATGACATAATTTCCGCCTGTCTGCTTTGGGCCTAGCGCAGAACTGATTATATAATTAGCTGACATAATCCAAGCACAGAAAACGAACCAATAAGCGGCGGCAAAACAATTCCTGCGAATGACAGACAGCGTTTGGCGGCCGATCCCATGACTTAATTCACTAATTGTGATCAAAAAGTTCGAATTGAAGCCAAAAAAGCAACTTGAAGAAACGCACGGCCGAACGAACGAACAGACGACAACTTGCCGGGATCTCGGTTTCTCCCCTAAGCGCAGATGGGCCAAGATGCGCTGGTCTTATCTGACTGCTCGACCCGAAAGCGCTGGCTTGGTAGATCATCCTTTGCCAGTCCATCCCGTTGCCCTCCATAGCGGCTTTCGCTCAGGCCCACGTGCGTTGTTCCCTGTCGGCGATCCGCTGTTATTCAAGCACAAAAGGGCATGATCACCTCGTCGCCAACCGCTGCCGCGCTGCTATGCGCTTCTCCCAACCCCCCTCCCGCGGCTGCTACCGACCTTCCCTCTCAATCTGCCTTTTACGACCCCCATCTTACACCGCCGCCACGCTCTCCTGCCGCTTCCCGTCAATCTCGTCCCGCTCCCTACACGTGTACGACCCCCGGCAATCACGAAATCACAGTTGCTTTTCGACGCCAAACCGTAGATGCCGCTACCCAGTATTCCCGCCCGGCGACTCCTGCTGAAAGAGTCGTGCCAATAACCAATACATCAACCTCTTCTAGTGCCACCAGTCTACCCGATAGCTCCATTTCCAATTCTAATACTACTACGACAACAGCAACTGCTGCTGCTGCTACTACTACTACCGCTACCACTGCCACTGCCACCACCACTAACTGTGGCAACCCGCCTTCTTCGTCGTCGGCCGTGCAATTGACCCAATCTTCTGCATCCCCCGAGCCTGGCTCACGGATGCCATCAGCCGCTGCGGGAACAAAGCGCAGTACGCCAGATACACGGGCAGACTTGAATTTGCAGCCAGGACTGGCTGCTGGAGGGAGCGACGCAACAGACGGCTCCGTATCGAAGCGGCATAGACCGGCAAAATCTGAACCCAAGGTTCTTCCTCGACGATATGAAAATGCTAATCCTCGAGACTTGGTCGTCCTGGTTTCTAGCATGCTCATGGAACTGATCAGGTTCAATGACCAGATCCCTCTTCGAGATGGTCGTCTTACACGGTTTCATTCCCGTTCTCCTCCGCGAATCTCGGTCAAAGACTACTTGCAACGTTTAGCCACTCACGCTACCCTTTCGCCTCCGATTCTTTTGAGTATGGTTTATTATATCGATCGACTGTGCGCCTTATACCCCGCTTTTACTGTATCTAGTTTAACCGTCCATCGATTCCTGATTACTGCGGCGACTGTAGCTAGCAAGGGACTGAGTGACAGCTTTTGGACAAACAAAACGTATGCGAGAGTTGGTGGAATCACCATCGCCGAGCTGGCTTTGCTGGAGCTAGAGTTTCTCTGGCGCGTCGAATGGCGAATTGTTCCACAGCCAGAGGTGCTCGTTGACTATTACCGAAGCCTTGTTGAGAGGTGCGACGAATATGTGATGGAATCTGACGATGATGAGCACCAATAATGGACAACACATGCACTAGGCCACTCAAATACCACCATGTTATGTTCACACGTCTTGATGCTGAATTCTAGGAAAAGTCTATTCCAAAAGTGGGACATGCTATCTCATAATAACATCCACTTCCCTGTCGTACCGCAGGACTTTGTTCGCTTTTCTAACGAGTCACCTTCAAAGGGACTCTATCTTGTTTTGTTGCTTTCCAAGGGCATGTTTCAAGGAGTTCAGCGATGCCCTTCGATTGCTTATGGGTTTCCTTTAGTCAATTAGATGGGATCTGGAGTATCTTAACTTGGGTTTTCACCTGCATACTGCATACATTTATTATCTCTTAAACCTTATACATATACGCGAGACTACTGTTGCATAACCCAATCTCCTCTACAGTTGAAGATAGCCCAAGAAGTTTCTAAAATTGTCATTGAGAACTGGTAGTGACGGAAATACAGAGAATCCTTCGCAGAAGATCACATTATATGTATACACTAAACTATCAATGCAGTTATTTTTGAGCAAACTGAAGTTGCTGAAAGATATTATGTAGTCATGTTTCTCTCAACTAATGCCGCCAGGAGCGAGGAAAGTATACAAATTAGGGCTTGATTTTAGGGCTTTAACTTTTTTCGGACCAGAACACCATTGCGGGCATCGGACGGTAACAACAATCAATGTTGTCTGAAAGGATTAAGGCTTGGTAGGTCTCACTTGTTTCGATTCACCAGGCTCAACAATATTTAGCACGGAACTGATATGGTTAGCAAAAGATGGTGTGTCGTGATTTGCCTTACTGAACACGCCGATGCATACCAATAACGCTCCGCCATCATCCATTCAGATATCATGGCCGCTATAAAAGTCTTGGATTTTTTGAAGAATATACAACCCATTATAGGTCGATTAGTACCTCTCCCAACGATCCAAGAGGTCCGTCCTACTCACGAAGAAGGTCAGTGGATGGATGCTTTTTTGCCTTCGCGGACCTTGAGGGACGAGCGCTAACGCGTGGATGCAGGCGATGCCCTTGTTGCGGAGATAGATATCAAAGCAGCGAATAAACTAGTAAAGTCGGAAATCAATCTCGTTATTCCAAACTTGCCCGAGGCGGGGAGGGGAATATGCTAACCTACCTGCAAGGTTACTTGACACTACATTCCCCAGAGACCCATCCGTCAATTTTACATATCTTCGACGCTTCGCGAGATCCGAAAATTTACCAGACCATTTGAAACCAGCCCAGGATGGAAAGGTATATCCTGTGTCAAAATCGGACCGACCAAAGACGATTCATGTCCTGATCTCCCCACCGCTCCCTGATCCTTCAGAAATCGAAGCTGTCCTTTTGCCCTACGCAGCTAAACCTCCAGACTCTATATATTCAAATCACGATATAGCAGCATCGCCATCCCCAGCTTTGCATTTGCGATCTACAAAGGTACCTTTACAACCTCCCAACTCTCTGGAACAAGCACAAGAATGGTCTCGGAAGTATTGGCCAACAATTTACAACCCAGCGGCGCAACCGGCCGCCCATTCGCCGCCCCCAACACTTCTGGCACGAACGCAAGCTTCAATAGATACTTATGCGGGGCTGTATCTGGCTCTAGCTAAAAAATTAGCGGAGGAAGCCGAACAATCAGGCCGCGGCCGAAGCGTCGGTGCTGTCGTGGTCGACCCCGCGATACTGGAATCCAGCCCGGACGACCCGTGGTCCGCCATCGTCGCAGTGGCAGGTGATTCACGATATCGTGATCCGAACCGCAAACTGAATTTACCTGTATTTCCGGAAGAACCTACTAATCCACACCCACCTTACGAACCCGACGTTGAGGGTCAACCATCCGATCACGCATTGATGCGTGTCATCTCTATAGTCTCAAATAAACGCCTCACCAGCTCGACTACTTCCTCCTCCTCCTCCTCCTCCTCATCATCATCATTAACTATAGCTACGCCACCTAATTCCCACACCATTTCTCTGCAACCCACACCAACCCCCCAATTCATCACTCCCCCGCTCTCCCCTCTAGAATCTCACTTCTTCAGCATCAACAACCTATCCTCTCCATCCGGTGGCGGATACCTCTGCACATCATTGGACATCTACATTACTCACGAGCCATGTCTGTGCTGCGCGATGGGCATGTTGCTCTCGCGATTCCGTGCTATCATTGTTGGAAAGAGGGTAAGAGATAGCGAATTGGCGTCGTTGGATGCGGCAAAAGGGTATGGCCTGCATTGGAGGCGGGAACTTAACTGGAGAGCGATGGGGTTTGAGTTTGTTCAGGGAGACACGGAGAATGACGGTGATGATATCGATGGTAAATTTGGAGGCGGGTTCGGATTTCATCCTTAGACAACAAGAATGGATCATGCTGGCACAGATGCACATCTTCGTATAGAAACGAAGCATTATTTTGGGGAGCATTCTACGGAGTAGCTAAGATGCATATATACCCAATAATAATGACCATAACAATGCACAAATACCGCCACTAACATCATCCGCATGGTCTCTACCAATCTATCTATCGCTCGATTCTTAATCATCCTCTATTGACATCTCAAGAGTGCCATTTCATCTTTCATGCTAGAACCCAAGCCAAAAGAAAAGCGCATAACAAGCCCTTTGCCATGCAAAATCAAGTTCGATTCTCCCATGCCCTCTTGTGAATATTGTCATTCTTGCGAAGAAAGTGGAATAGTACATATAATTTTCGTTTGTATGAATGACGAGTGCATAAAGCAGCAAAAGAACAGAACGCACCAAATTCTGCGATCAAATCGTCATGAAACAGAGATTCCAACTAAACAAACCGAAGGCACAGATATCATTATGATACATAAGCATTAGCAAGATAAAGAGGCATCAATTTAATTTTCTTCATGAATCAAGGTAATCCAGATTTATCCTCCAAGGATTACAAGGATGCAATGTGGAAAGACGTTGCCTAGGTTACTTTTGTTCTCCGTTGTAAAGAGATGACTTTTGTGTACAGTTTGAGAAAGATAGAGGATCGTTTATGCTCGGCCGTAGCTGCTAGCTTCTTTCAAATCTCGAGCCCGTCGAGTAAGAGGCGGAATTTTAGGTAGGATAGGGTCATGAGGTGAGTTCTTGGCAATCGACATGTAAAGATTCTGAAGTCGCTGAATCAAGATATCCATGATCTGCGGAACGGCCTCGACGATATCAGGATCCTATACAGCAAACATATCAACAAACGCTCTAACTAAATTGTACATCGCATACATACCCGGATATTCACAGTGCAGAAAACTTGTTTGAGCCAGTCAAGACGGGCCGACACATTTGTTTCAAGGGAGGATGTCACAGCGGCACTAACTGAGAGCGATAGGATTGGCGCAAGGGTAGTTAGATAATCTGAGCCGTATTTCATAAAAAGATCATCGAAAAGTTCGGCCTGCTGGGTAGATTGGAGCCACTAGAATCATGCAGTTAGTGGTGTGCGACTGGACTCGCAATATACATAAACATACTTTAATTGATGCCTGTTCGTATTCTCCCGATTCCATTAATCTAGATATCTCTCTCAATTCCGCGTCCTCTGCAGGCTGGTCCTCAACTGTAGAAGTAGAGGTGGGTTGTTCCCGACCGGCCACTTCAGAGCGACGACTCATGTCTAGAATCTCATCTTGAAATTTCGCCTGGGACGCTGCCATTGTCGAGATCACCTGAACTAAAGAGCTAACTTGGGTAGTAAGTTGCGCAATCTTAGCGTTATCATTGATACGCTGGCTCTCATACTGCTTTAGCTTTGAGACAAACATCTGCTCGACATCAACAATCAACTTTTCGGTTGTGCAAGTAAACTCATTTTTTATTGCCGGCATAATCTTGTTGCGAAGGACATTGGCAAATTCGGACTCAACGCTTTTGGAAACTGCAGGAGCCACTAGCTCAGATATAGCTTTCAATGTATCCGGCGCTTGTAAGGTTCGAGTAACCGCGTTGGGGAGAATGTTGCTCATAGACTGAGGAATAGTTTGAAGATTCTTACTAAGTTCTTCGGCTACCTTCTTTTCTAGGGAGGTGGCTGTCACATTCTTAAGAGCCGGTACAACGGTAGACTCGATCCTGTCGCTGATTATCCGTGCAAGATTCTTCTCAACGTTTTCAGAAAGGGTGCTAGAGATTAAACGTAAAATAGCGTCCTGCCGCGAGACTGAAAGTTCATCTTGGGACCGTCTATCCTCGCTAAACCGATTATAAAGCTGCCCAAGCTCATGGTTAAGACACTTAGAAAACTCCGAGGACAACGTATTCTTAACATCCCTTATTCCCGTGGCCAAGATATCTGTGGACATGCTATCCGCAAGTGCAGATTCAGCAACTTGCGGCTTTTTCGCCAGAGATTTCTCAGTGTGGCTTGAGCCTGCCCTTCTTGCTGACCCAATTTCCCTCTGAATATTTTGATTTTCATCCTCGCCGGGTTGTACTTTAGGCGGCTCCACGGTTTCCTTTGCCCTAACAGCGTTCTCAGCGGCGACCTTCTTCTTTTTCTTCTTCTCTGGCTTCTCTGGAGGAATCGGTTCCTGCTGGATAGTTATCGAAGCGGTTTGGTGGGCCTTCTTCCTGCCTTCCTTTGTCGGAGACTCAGAACGGGGTGATTGAGCATCCGAAGGTTTTTCTGCCACGATCTCACCTTTCTTAGTACCGTCTGTATTGTTTCCAATGCCGGATGCTGGAGTTTCACCACTGAGAGATTGCTCATCGGCTTGGGAAGTCAAAGTCCGTATATCTTTCAATTCAATTAACCCATTTTCCAGGGAATCAACATGCTGAATGATCTTGTTGTCCATGCTCCACCCTAGATCCGCCTTCTTGATATTCAAACAAGTGACGCCACGAGAATGCATGACATACAATTCGAAAAGCCCGGCATCTTCTTCTGTTGAACGTTGTGATGAAGATGATTTCGCTAAGGGAAGCAATTCGAGGCTTCTCAGCTGACCTCTTGATCCAAAAGACAATTCACGAATTCCACTCATACAAGCAGTGGATTCAGGTCCAAGCAGCTTCTCATCTTTATCAACTACGCCTTGAATATATGCACCCTGAGACATCGGTGGCAGAGTGTATTTTGGAGCGGATAAATGGATAAAGTAGATAGAATTGCGAGTCGGGTGGCCAACGACAATAATTCCGGAACCAGGATGGTAAGCGACGCTGCAAATAGCATCCGATTCATTCTCGTGGGGAAAGTTCAATTCTTGAACCGCTTTCCCCAAGCCCAAGTCCCACAACTGCAGAGTGTGATTTTGTCGGAAACCAACAAGCATATAACGCATAGCCCAAGTTTTAAGGTAAGGCCGCAATTTGTCAATAAATAAAACAGATGTAGGCCACAATTTCTCGTTCGGTGCCCCAGCCACAAGTGTCAGAAGTGGCACACGAATATCAGGCTTACTCGCCTCGGGGCTAGCACTAATCATTTCGCGGATATCCCAAAACCTCATGCGTCCCGTCTTGTCTAAGGAGACAATAACCGTATCATCGTCGCTGAATATGAAATCCTTCCCAGCTTTTCCAGTCGAAATCTTCAAAGCTCGTTCTTTGTAGAATTTTTCTGTGTCGACTTTCCGATCAAGGCTTGAAACACCATATTTCGAAGACATGGCTGAATTTGGCCACACAACATGGATCGACTTGCCGCGGCCGATAGCAAAAAATTCTGGATGACGTGAACTTGGCCGAGCGCGCGTTTTCAGCTGGCCGCCGGACGTGTTCTCATCAGATGCAGGGAAAGGGGGAAATATCAGGCTCCTGGTATCTAGTGCATCTCTTTCGAAAAGATTATCATCTCCATTGGAAAGAGATGCCCAATACACTGAACCACTCACCCCGATACCTAAAACCGCTTCGCCCTTCGCTTCCGGCGGGTTCTGCCCGGCGCGGCAAAGGGCGACATTGAAAATACGATCGTTGTTAGAACGAAAAACTTGTGTATCGCGACCATCATCCTGCCTAATAATGCGCATTCCGCCATTCTTAGAAAGAGCGTAAACAATATACTCCGTATTAGCTGAGGTAAGGGAACGATCAAGTTGATCAAATGGCTTCTTTAGCCTAGCAATATCCATGAACCCATCGTCACGGATGGACAGGCAATCCGTCGTGATACCTTTCCAAGTTATAGATACGAACGGCTTTAAGGGAAAGCTATACACGGGAACAATGCGTTCTACTTCGTTTTCCCACGATTCGGCTAAATCTGCACCTTCCTTTATCTCAACGGGTTTGGCCGAGGCGTTGCCAGCAGGCTGTTTTTCAAGCTCTTCTGGAACAGTAACCACACCCACCTCAGTCTTCTTTACAGATTCCGCTGGTGCTTGTGGAAGCTCCTCAGCTTTCGGTGCGGACTTCTTAGGTGACGGTTCTTCACCCGTGGCTCGAGCCAGGGCTGCTTCGACTTGAGTATCGACCTTTTCAGCCACATCAACAAGAGCTTGTGGTACCGTTTCCTTTGTCTTAAGCTTCTTCTCAGGACGTGACTCCTGACGAGCGGTGGGTTCGTCCTTGCTTTGAGCGTCGAACTCTTCGCGTGGACGTGTCAAGCCATTGGAAGCTTTCAACTCTGTCTGTTCACCTTTACGCGCATCAGCAGCCGAAATGGCTTGGTCGGAGCCGGATTTGTTGGCCTGGGAGGATAGGGGACGTGGCGATGCAGCGGCGAGCTGCTCAAACGGATTAACATAACTAAAAATCGATGCTTGTGCCGGTGTCTGAGGTTTTGGTGGTTCGAATGGGGTGGCTTCACGGCTCTCGCGGGTACCGAAAGTGCGAACTGGCGAGGGCCTGCGACCTGAAATGACTTCCTTTTCTGGAAGCTTGGATTCAGATGCTGGTGGAGAAATCATGTCCTTGTTTTCTGCAGCCTTCGGCGACTCGGAAGACTGAGGCTTGGGTCTACTAAGTAGCCGTAGCAACACTTCTTGCGCATCGTCAACTGACGGGCTGGCTGACGATCCGGAGGGAGCAGCACGTTCCGTGTTGGGTTTGGTCGTAAATGAGGCAACCAACTCGGACGCCGAAATACCTCGAATGTGTCCATTTTGGGCCCTTTCAGATTTTAACCCTCCTTGTTTGTTGATGCCTGACAATTCTCCAGCAACTTCTTGAGGCTTGGGTGAGCTACCACTAGACGTAGCGTTTTTAAATTTAAGCAAATTCAGCAACTGAGAGGTTCGATCCAAATTTGAGACAGTTTGCGCACTCGGCTCATTTCGTGGAGTAGCAACATTAGGGCTAATTATATCCGATCCATGGTGGGGAGGAGTCCCAGCCACCGGCGGACTGAAAAGCGGTGACGAAACAGAAGGAGGAGCATAGTGAGGCGGTCGGTAAGTAAAACCAGGGGAGCTGGATGCAACGCGTCCGAGCTGTTCCTGTTGTTTATTAGCAGGCGATACTCCATTATACGCGTTTCCCGAAGGTGGCTTCGCCATAAGGTTGGCAAACAAGGCCTGAAGCTCCGCTGGTGTGTTCGACATTTCTGTCTTGATCACCAGATCGGTAGCTTCAGGTTAAAAATGGGTGGCAATGAAAAAAAGTGAATATCAGTATTGAGATAAACTTGCAAAACTAGATGGCAGGGGGGGTTCAACGGAAGGGATGTGAACTCCCGAAACGTTGGAAGAAAGACGCAAGTGAGAATGAGGTGAAGAGGATGGATTGTTGATCAAGAGCAGCGAGGTTGTTTTGTTGGAAGCTCGTCAGTTGCGGTGTTTGTCCTGTTTGCAGCCAAATTTGCCATCCCGCCCAGCCAGGCTTGATGGCCCTCAGGCTGCTGGACATTGGAATCATGCCTCTCTGACAATTTCTCCCCTTCTCTAGTGTTTTAAGCTGAATAAGGGAAAAGGGCATTCGCTCTTGCTATACCCTTGAATGTTGTCGCTCGGCTTCAAAAGTCATTGAAGTCACCCACAAGCTTGTCGTTCCTCCTTTCCTCGATTATTCTACCAGCAAAGATCGTTTGATGTGACGATGTTCTGTCTCAGAAGGTATGCTTGCAGGCCGCAACCTCCTGTTCAATTCATTTTACCCGAACAAACAGCTAACTTGGAGATTCAGCTGGTTACCACTCCTTTTCATCCCTACAAACGCCAGTCCTCTCTTCATAGTGTCCTTCGTGACCCTCACCTACTTTCTCCACCGACCCTGCATATACTGTTCCGCTCTCCTCTTAATCCTTTTTGTGTCATCCTGTCACTGGTCGGATAGATGCTTCATTGACTTGAAAAGCGATTGGTTCTCTCCCCGGTTCGGTGCAGCATTGCCAGCTGCGGCTAACAATGGCACCCAAGACCCCGAGACCGGGTTGGCACAATATGTTTTGGAAACAGTGAATTCGACAGCTGCTGCATTGGCAACTGCTGCATTCGAAGAAGCGAAGAAGCGAGTGGCTCCGGGTGGTGAAGTACCGGCAGCAAGCGGACAAAACCCAGAATGGACCGGAATCGGGCTGGAGTGGCTGCGGAGCCTTTTGGGTCGGAAAGAATGGATGCTGCCATGCGTTGATGTGAAAGTTAGGCTATGAATCATTTTGAGAGTCAAGAACCCCAAAATCACAAAATACCCGAAAGAAAATCGTTCGCGCCCTGCTTCAAAAGTACCAATCGCCAGTTCGAAGAGATGCACCGGTTGAATTATCTTGGGCCGCAAGGCTGCTCCACAAAGAAGAGCTGGAATGATATAATAGTAGGTTCCTGATCTACAGAACCCTAACCCTACACTGTAGGTCTGGGAGGATCCTCAGCCCAACGACCGTTATTTGATTGGTAGCAAAAAGTAAGACGATGCACATGAAAAGCATTTACCGCAGTGTCTAGTTTGGATATCTATTTGATATGTTGCAAAACCTACATATGTATATACAACAATATCCCTTGAGCACGTATCCCTGCATTTGGAACATCCGCCGTCTTTCCTTGGAATGGGCAACTTGATATGTATTCTGCTACGAAAGTCATTTCTATCTGATTTCTATTATGTACACACATATATACAGCAAGTAAGAGCAATGTACATACTATTACTGTGAGGCCCCTTCAGCCTGCATTGCTTTAGCCCTGAGCTCTTGAATTGAAACTTTTTGATGAATACTAGTATTGTCGGGCAGTCTGCATTATCTCACAATGGTTCTTGGTGGATCTAAACAGCACCACGGCTTACAAGAGTATGAACCGCTATGAAGTGAAAGGTAAAACTTGACCGTCGGTCTACGCCAGACGTAGGATATTTGCACTTCACGGTTTCTCTTAGAAACCCTATCGTTGTAGGTTTCTGGAAATTTCTTGGGTTGCTAGATTCTCGAGCTCCATGAAACTCGCAATCATGAATGTTCATCAGTCCTAAACAAAAAAAGCATTATACCGCAGTCCCCAATTTCGCACAACATTTCTGCGGCCAGCATGAAGAAGCCAGGCCAACCTGGCGAAATAACTCAATTGGAACTCACATTGTGAGTTGCGCCATTATATTTACACTTGCGGAGAAAACTTCAAGGGTGGGGCGCAAAGCATGTAAATTATTCAGCCTCAGAATATGATGTTTTACCATGATCATGTACTGTACAATACATACATACGTACACACACACGAAAGAGTTAATACCTTTGATTTCTATCGTGTTTCCGGTGGACTTCTGGAGACCAAGACCGAATGATACGAGTCCCGAATATCTGACTCCCAACCCCTGTTCATCGTGTTTTCATTAAGACACATCGAACAGATTTTGACATCTCGAAGGAACTCGGGAAAATAGTCAATCTCGCGATTGGTGTTCCAATGCCTCATATCTATATAACATGGAATAATATGAGGGCCATTTGGATCAACCACAGCTGTTCCGTGAGCAAGTCCCAAATGTGTGTGATCGGGATGGATGTCAAATTGTAGATGACATCATGAAGTGCGTTAGTCAGCCGATGGATCCAGTTTTCCCCCAGACTTGCTGTTGCCTGGGGGTCTGGGCTTTCATGGCGGTTATCACTGCGACAACCTCACCAAGCCCCAGGTTATTGGTCAAGCCCGTCCCAACGATTGAAACACTGGACAAAAGGTTCTCGTATCTGGACCACTTGCAATGGTAGAAAATGAGGTTTAAATTGGGCCGGAGAGACTCTTTTTCGAGTCCTCAAAAGGTCACTCCTTCTCTTCCGAAGCCCATCAATTACAAGGAGGAATCTGCCCCTGAGAAGTTGAAGCTTCTTCGAGCTTGATACCTTATTCTACTGTGCTGCGTTTCCATCAAAGCAATGGGGTTCTCACACGTCGGTTTTTGCGTTCCACACGACAAATTCGAAGAGACTGTTTCTTTCTACCTAGCTGCTTTGAAGCCACTCGGATACAAGGAGCATATGCGACCGGTAGACAATGTAGTTGGCCTAGGCGTATACTACCCGGATTTCTGGATTACCGGAGTGAAGTCAGAAACCGGATCCACCGATGTCAAAGGAGTGAATGAGGTTGAAGCGCAAAAGAAGCCTATACATATCGCCTTCAGCGCCAGCAGTAAGTCCGCTTCTTTCCTCTCGTTTCCAAACATATTCGAGTTAACTGAGCATTTGAATCCAAGGCCGAGAACTCGTCCACGCCTTCTATAATGCGGCCATGGAAGCTGGTGGGAAATGCAATGGTGCACCGGGCCCTAGACCACAATATACACGGCTCTACTACGCGTCTTTTGTGCTTGATCCGGTCGGGAACAATATTGAAGCCGTTTGTATGTGGCCAGCTTGGACGCATTGGCGATATTGGCTAGGGATGGGGGTCTTCGGGAAAGGTGAAACGAAACAAGTTGAAAGCACGGCTGAACAAGCAACCGAATCTCAATCGTCATAAAGCTTCTGCAGCAGATCTCGGCGTTGGGTTTCTTTCTATTTTCTTAACTCAAGTGGCATGTAGCATCTCGACTGTTTCTCCGAGATTTCATTTACATGTGCCATTAGCCACCACCTTGAATTAATCTAGCATCCTTAACACCCCATACCTGGGAGAATGATCCAAAGTTTGAAGTTGTTATAGCGTTAACCGCCCTCGCGCTTTTGAAGGGGCTTTGTGTGCTCCGTACCCAAAGGTGGAATACGGGAACGAGCCTTCCCAAGCTCAAATGGGAAAGCATATCATCAAACCGGCGAATATTACATCATTAGATTCCTCCCAACAAAAAGAAGCCCCTAACCCTGCGTCATATCAAGGGCATGCGCGCATAAAGTACCTACTAATTCACATTATAAAATGGGGTTACAAAAGAATCAACATCATATCCCAAAATAGAAATCAAAACTCATCCTCTCGAGCGAGCAAACGGGTATGTCCACCAAATTATATATTTTGCGTAAAAGGGTTGATATATCTCCGAACTTTTCCCTTCTCTCTTTGGCAACTCAACTGTAACCCCCTGTAGATATAGGCATAGGCCAGTCATCCTCCGTTATACTGCTCCAGAATACCCATACCGTACCGACAGAGAGAAGGGTGAATAAGGTTTCGAACAGAGCGCCATTGATCTTACCATTTGACGCCTGACAGAGGTGGGTGCTGATGGCAAAGTCGAAGATTTGCCCAATGGCAAAGAGCAAGGCGGACCCTGAGAGGTAAACTAGGGTTTTGCAGAATTGGTGTTAGTGACGTGTGAAGCTCATATAATACCTCTGGGTATAGAAGAAAAGGAATGTTCGAATACGTACGCATTGGTCGCATCTCGCCGAGAACCCTAAGGACAAGGATGGACTCGAGCACGAAGAATCCAAACAAACAAACTAGCGGGAACAACATATAGAGAACGTATAGCCCAATGCTCCGGTTCTCCCCTGAAAAGCTTGAGTCAAAGTGTCCAGTCCAACTGAAGGCGGTGTCGAGTGTGATATAGCCGGTCCCGATGAACAGGACAGCCGCAGAAGCCACTAAGAGTCCAATTGAGATAGGTGTGCCATCTTCGAGAAATTGATATCCCACTAGTGCATTAACGAAAAGCATCCAGGTTGTTGCAGAAATGGCAGCTAGATGTACAGCCGTAAATCCCTTCCAAGCAACGTTAGCCAAGACCGTAAACCACGATGCCCACCTCATGGCGGCTACGGAGCATAACTTACTTTCCTAACATTATCGTCAAGGGGAAAACCGCCGACAGTGAATATCTCGCATATTTGAATGATGATATATCCGACTAGGAATATTTGGATCTCCCTACTGATCGGTCAGCGCCAATTTTGCGGTCCTTTGAGTCTACTCTTGCAATCAGTATCCTAACCTTCTTCCAACAGCAGCCTTTTTCTTTTCCGATTTCCATATTAAGAACATGGACATTAGAATTGCGATAAAGCATAATATGATCGATCCTGCTCCTTGTCAGGTTCAACACGCCCTAAAATGTTGGGCGCATCGGCGTACCAAGATTCGCAAGGTGTCTACCATTGCTCAGGCCAATCCCCGTCAGGGCGCATCCGCCAAATTTCTGATTAGGAGGTTGATTGTCATTGACGAATATCTATCGACATTAGCCCCAAAGGTCCCCTCAACTCCTACTTGATTAGATCAACGAAGTGTTTTCTCTAGTAGCGACGTACATTGCATATTGGTAATGTCGTATCTCGACAGAAGTCCTATAGTGGTTGACAAGCATCAGCAACCCAGGTCATACGGCATAAGAGGTCTTTTGCTCGATAAACTGAGGAGGGATTACATGAAAGTTGCCAAATTGAGTTGATCCCATGGCGACCAATTGAACACACCCGAAGTCACAACTCGATTCGGAAGTTGCGAATTGGTCTACCACGTATTACCCGAACCAGCGAGCTCCCAGCCCTCTTATTCCCAGGAGAAATCACCGTGTAAGACGACCACGGCGCTCAGGGTTAACAAGGTGCAGTTTGAGTGCGGCGCAGCGAGCAAACGGCCAGCGAATGGACTCGAGATATGGATGTTGAAGGTGTTCCCGAAAATAGTCAATGTGCCCGATGGAAACAGGGGCCGGATAGTCGTCGTCAGGGACCTGCCTAGAGGCGAACCGTCGGAGGAAAAGGGAGGCTTTTATTGCCAGGAAGTCGGTCAGAATGAAAGAGACAATGGATCAAGTCAGTAATAAGGCTGGGGAAAGACTAACCCACTAGGGCTGTGTCAAGCCGCCATGTATTGTTGTTTCTTCCCCGTATTTTATTACATGCTCTATGGATTCAGGGGTCTAGTCCGCTTATTGGCCAATCATGGGCTTGGTTTGAATAATGTTTCATGCTCCACCGCGGTAAAGCGTGTATGTACCGCGTATGTACGCGGTTCATTGGCGTATTGAAAATGTGATGCTTGGCTTGAAACATTCATCATCAACTTCAAATGGCATTAAATATACTACTGCAGCATTCAATCACATTGTTTCTAAAAGCAATGAACAATTCTTTCATGAAATCCAGGCAGTGAAATGGCCCGTTGGTCTCTTCAAGAGTGAGGCTGTTCTCCTGAAGGATGAGGTCAAACTGGTTGCCGATCAGGCAGAAACTGAGCATTTGATTGATGAAGGGCAAGTGCACTCCCCAAATCTGAATGACCCTGATACAACAAAGTATTGGAAGGAGAAGAGCAAATGATCATATGGCTTCATGGCTACAAACATATCTTCGGAAGCAAAAAGTCGTTTCAAGATGTCAGAGAGTCATTGCATACAAGCTTCGGGAAGCCCTAGCCAGCTCTGCTCAATTTTGAACTTACCAAAAAAAAAAAATCCACCCAACCAGAGTCCCAGGGAGCTAGACTCATTCATAGATTTCTTGAAAATCTCTAATCGGACAATCTTCTTGAAGCAAGAAATCCATTCTATGATTTGGCAATGCAGGTGTTGCTGCAGTTACCCCGCTATCAACCATAATGCGGTTGTGGAAACGGTTGATGGGTTAAGTATTGACTAAGTAGCGGATATCAAAGAAGAATGTCGCTGAAAAGCAGCAAAATTGGAAAAGTCAAATGCTACCATTATTGCTCTGATTTTCTAAGTTGGCCTAAAATTTCCCCATTAACCATGTAAGGATCTGGGACCGGAACATCCAATAACTCGGGCAAAAGTTACAACTGATGAAGACTTTCGCTCTACCTCTGTCTAGACGGCAAATCTATGGTACGGTTCAATCTTAATGATAGCCGTACGCCAAGGAATGGAAAACATTTGGGAGAGCTCTTATCAACTACAGGAAAGATTGATCCCAATTACGATAAACAACTTTTGTTGCGACGATGTCACATCAAGCGATCCATGCTTAAGCCGTATAAAGGGCCTTGCTCAGCATTTCTTTGTTATCAACGAAAATTCAATCATAAAACGCGGTTCTGGATGTGATTTCTATACTTCTCGCTAACAAGAAGGATAGCTTCTCGTTGAATCTCTTTTGAGATGATGCAGTGGCGCCTGGCCTTGCCTCGGACCAGAGCATGATTTCAAATACCGGGCACACCGCTACAGCAGAAGAAGATGGTGCGATGGAAACTCCTAAGGACTCTGTTGAGCAAGATCCTAACTATCAACGTCGCTCTAAAGAAAATGATTGCTGGAAAGGAAGGAACCAGAAGCGAGACTGCAATATATAAAGAATAACAGAGCAATAGTAGTGGAAGAGTTGCATGTTAAGTATCCTAGGAGTTCCACATTCTCATACTGCCCACCCGGGAAGATCTTGGGAGCGGTTCGCTTTGTGTTTTGTTGACTTCATCAATGATGGAAGAGTGTACGCTGGCATGGGAGCAAGATTTCTCTATTCTCTCTTTTCTGCTGTTGTTTGAATGATATCCTCTTGGACTTCTTTCTTGCTTTAGAAAGTGTCTCGAGTAAGGAGTGAAGGGGCTTGTTTCTGTGCGAGGATCCTGAAAGCGTTTTGATATGAATACTAACCGTGCGAAAATCAATCGGGTGAATGAGTTTTAGCTGGACGTATATACAAAGTCAAGATATATAGAGAATAGGTTCTCTCGAGTAGATGCCGAAAGAGAAAGAAAACGAAACGTGCAACGTAGTATTTTTGTAAACGTTTAGTTAGCTCGCGTTGCTTATCTCAATAGTTAAACACCTCGTGGTACCTCGCGCTTACATGATATCATGGAGTCATTCATTCTCAAGCGATGCAAAGACGGCAAGAAAAATCTAAAGGTCTCGTAGAAATGCTAGATTGATTTTCTTAGGTCGTCAGGAACACACATGGGATTTCGTAATAATCTATGGAATTCTTTGTTGAGCAGTAGGGTTTACCTCAATTAGACTCCTAGAGTTGAAAATTTCAATAAAAGTAACATTAGAAAGAAAATCTGATCTGACTTTAGCAAACATCTTCCACCTTGAGCTCAGTGCCGTCGGAGTACCCAAGTTCAATCTTAAGAGTACGGCCGAATAGTTCGAACATCATCTCGATGCAAACTTTTGTTACTGCAGGATCATACCGACCCTTGCTTAATTCGTCCCTAATGAACGCATCTAAGGCAATTCCGATTAGCCAAGAGTTGTATTTTGCCATCTACCTGTCCTGAATGGAGGTGGCGTAATACTTACGCTGAGCCCATGCAGCTTCATAGAAACTGAAACAAACCCCTTTCTCGTGAAGCGTTTTCCGAATCAAGTCCCTACCAGCAGGTGGGACATGAGTGTCATTTTTGCCAAAAATCTATATGAGAAGAAATGGCATTAGCTTTTCTGGATAGCCATGTGTCGCTTTTCTCACACACCATGATTAATTCGCCTTTGATATCCCCTGCTCTCTGCAAACTATCATCGTTCTTTCCTTCGCCGAGAGATTTGCTATGGATGTCGGTAGCAAAGAAGCACACTGCAGCTTTGATTCGTTCATCCAGTGCGCAGCGGTATGCCAGATGCCCGCCGAGACACATTCCAGTTGCACCAACGCGGCCATTGCATGTGGGCAGCGAAAGGACATAGTCCACGCAGAGTTTTGCGTCCTCATCATAAGCTGCGAGTTTCTGATATATACAAATTTAGCAATTTCTGTCAAAAGTGGATTTAGATTCTGAGCATGCCTTGGTGACTTTCCATGCATTACCCTTGTCCGTATCCGCTGCATCATATTTTAGCGGCCCTGGGCCAGTAAATTCGTGATAGCTTGATGGAGCGACACAGATATACCCATGGCCAGCAATCATGCGAGCGAAACGGGCGACCGGTCCGGTTACTGCCTCACCGTGTTTCAGGGCTCGAGTCAGTCACAACTCCATAGTTTGCTCAATATTCATGTTTGCCTGGTAGAAACAACCATAATAGCAGCAAAGCTAATATTTTGCGCCAAATGAAATTCTCCAATTTCGCGATTCGGCCCAAATAGACCCAAACAAATGCGATAACACACCTTGATAGATCTCACTAAACACGACCACACCAGGAAACTTTGCCCCGGGGTATCCGGGAATTGTGGGATGGAATATAAAAATTCCTATTTAGTTGCATAAAATACAGTAGTCAGTATAAACGCCTTGATTGCAACATGGTATCAATGCAGGTTTTTTTCTCGACTCTCGTTATAAAACCAGATGTCAGGGACAGAATGAAAATTATCACGCCTAATGAAGGACTCGGCGAATCTTTTCTTTTCTCTTCTCGTAAAACATGGCCAGTTAATTGGCACTCAAGAATTCAACTGCATTGCAATTTTCCAACAAACAATTTAGAAAGCTTTGGCAGTACGGCCGTCAGGAGACTCACGCATGGTCCCCTCCCCCGCGACAACATCATGATATGATTCCTGGATTAGCATCTTTAGATTGCCACAAGGCTTCTTTGCACAATCAAGCTAAACAAGTTTGAGAAGTGATCAACGTAGAAGCCTAGAGTCGTATCAAAGAATGAATGTGTTCCACATCCAACCAAGATGCAAATAACTTCCCCAGTGAACTCAATGACTTCCAAGTTGACTTTGGCCTTTTGCTGCTTAGTCAGTCACCGCAAAGTGATGCTTTTGGAAGCTGTTTGAGGATAACAGACCAACTTGCTACCACTAATAGATATGACTGACCAGAAAACTCTTCCCAAACAGCTTTTGGGGCGTAACTAACTAACTGGCAACTGGATAAGCACAATTGAGATGGTTCTGAGAGTGAATGCACCAGGTCTTTTCTTTCTACCGCTTTCTTTCTAACCAGTGACTTCGTTTCTAGTCAACTAGTCGCGACATGTATGTTAGATGTATGCACAACGCTGTCGTTGAAACTGGATGGACTGGATTGACCCAAGGACGCCCTCCTTGCCAGTCGCTACCCGGCGCTTGCCTTGTGAAACGAATCGGTCTTATCCATACAACCCCATAGGCCTAGGCCAGCCCTTACTGAAACTTCGATGGTTTGGCCATATCACAGGCCCTTTGGTGGCTCATCCAGTGGGTACCCAACAAAGATATGGCACTCATGGGCGAATTCTCTAAAGATGAGGGACTGACTTGACAGGTTGTCGCAACACCTTCGTGCTGGGAAAACTGCGGAAGATGGCACTCTTGTCGCGCAAGTGTTCAACATTTGACCGATAAGAAGGGTCGCCTTAATGCCAATTCCCATGTTGACTGCGTGTTGTTCCATAAAAGGTTTGACAGCTTATGAACTCCAATCCTGGACAAGTTTCAACTCTCTTATGGTCACTCGAGTGATGAACTCAGCCAAACCTGGCTACGACGCTTACCCACTTAGCAAGTCGCCTGCTTGCTATCTGCTACTCAAATCATGCCCTTAACTCTGTACAGCTAAAAGATATATAGAACGATTTCATTTCAACTCCAAAAACTAGATCGGGAGAATAGAGATAAGCTCCTTTCTCCAGATGTTTCGGGGCATTAATTACATGAACATCCCTCCTCCCTCCGTCCAGCTCCAAATCCTTGTGCATGTGAAACAATCCCAGAAGGAATCCAAAACACTTGCACAAACCCATGCTTTTATTTATTCCGAGCTTCATTTTTCCCAGGACCGAAATAAATATTAAAATAAGGGGCCATCGTCATACCTTTTTGATCGCGGTCAATAATAAACAGTAAACATATTCGAGGGCTTTGCGTATATGTATGTTGTACTAGCCCCAAGAGAGAGAAACCAACCATGCAAACAACCTGGTCTCCCAGCCTTCCCGTCATCCACGTAGCAAAATAACTACCTGAGCACCGCCATACACGTAAACGTCAAAAAGCAAGAGGATGTAGGGTAAAAATGAAGTAAAAGCCTCAAGAGATACAACTCGAATCGCTCGCAAACGTATGTTAAGGTAAGATATGTAGAGGGTAAGGTGGTAATATTGAGGAAGGTTGAATTGAAACTCTTCGTAAACAGAATTTAGATCCGCTGGTAGAAAAGTAGATAGGCGACTTTATTTTCCCGAGATGCCAGCTGACTGCTGGGGGTCCTCATGCCCGAGGAATCTCGTGATGCGATGTTTGGGGCACCAGTTCCATTGGCTAGGGCGCTGACTGACTTTTTGCTTGCGTGGCCGGAGCCTGAGCCCGTGCCATTTACCTGGCTCCACCCACCCTCGTTGTCCTGCTCATCATCTTGGTCGAAATGGCGGAAGATATTCAATTGTGAACTGTTATCCACAGACTTATGCTGTTCAAGAGCCGCAGAAAGGGCTTTCGAATCTTCATCACTTCCTGCAAATGCAACATCCTCGCTTCGGACACGACGAAGGACAGTGTCGTCAATTCGAATCCATTCACGGCCATCTTGGCGGCGTATTTCCACCGTATAATGGCCGCCACTTGCGTTCTTGCCATGGTGATAAATAACACCAGTGAGTCGATATTTTGGAAGGCCACCACCTTGCGCTGTTAGTATATTTCGACGGTGTGGAGGGAACACTTCTTTGGGAATTTCGAGATCCAAGGGATATCCGACTTTCTTCCAAATTTTTTGAGTGCCCTTCGTCACACTGTCATACTGGAAGCGCTTTAAATGGAGGATCAGAACTGGTGGTAGGCTTTCAATGAACACCTGTTTAGTAGCGTTCACTTTTGTACCACGAGAAGAGCTAAAATCTCCATGCATAGTTTCAGGTCTAGTAAGGCCCTTTAGTGCGTCGATGATATTATTGACTTGAGCCGAGCCGATGTCGAGTTGAAGCGACTGGTAAGGCTCCAAAGTGACAGAATTTTTATTTCCAGGAACCCTGAATTCAGATCGAATCTTACCACCGAATATTCTTGTGATCGGGGATTCTAAAGCGATGTGCCCCGATGAGCGGGTAACGGCGGGCTTCTGCTTATGGCCAACCTCTAGCCAACCTTCGGCCGCAGAGTCGTCGGTCATGGAAAGCGCGTCAATGTCAGAAGGAGTAGCAGTGTCGGATAAAACAGGAGAGCTTTTTACTGCATGTAAACATTCTTCATGGAGCTCTTCAAATAGAAAACCAAGGAATTCTTGGGCATCTTGTTGGTGGCCTCGCTGTAGAGGGTTAGAAGGGGCTTTCAATGGACCATTATGAGGCTGGGCAGCACTTACGCGCATATCTCTAAACCGAGGGAGGTGCCGAATGACCTGATAAACATATTCGGGGATGAATGAGGACCCATATTGTTCCAGCTCGTTTTGTTTCAAACGTTGCCTCAACTGGTCAGTAGAAGTGGCCGACTCGATAACTCTAAACTCTCTCATGAACATAATCCTGTGTCGGCCAGTCGTTAGTGTCAAATATAAATTCACTAAAGATGGGAGGTATAGCTAACATCGCATCAAGAAGTGGGAGCTCGCTCTTGAAGCTGTGTGCAGCACGGCGACTAGCCCGATCAAGGAAATCATAAAACGGAACACAAAAGACAAGAACTTGGAGAATCTGCAGAGTGTGAGTTCCCATCCAGAGCGTCTAAGTGACCCAAGAGACCTGGAGAACATACCGAGTTCATATAACACATATTCCCTGTATTTACGAGGCCGCGAGGTTCAATAAAGACAAGCGTATTGCTATAGGGCTCTGTTTCAGACGCCAGGCTAGTAATAACGTCGACAAGAGATTCAGTTTTAGATGTAGCTAAACCGCCGATTCCCGACGATGAGACATCATTACTTGCCGCTGCTGGTTTTTTCGTTCGGACAAGATCGGCCCAAGATTTTGGTTGCGGTCGATGTGGAGGCACGATCTTCACATCTTGCTCGTCAGGTTTGCTTTCGCTAACTTGTGTTGACTCGCCAGGCTCTCTAGTTTCAGTAATATTTCCTCCAGCCTGCTGTCCTTGTTTCACAGCTGCCTGAGTGGTTGGTATTACGGGGACAACCGGAACAACTGGAACGATCGGGACGACTGGTCGTGACATGCTTGCCTGAGAAATTTGGCGGACATGAGTTGTAGTTTGCGTATTGGCAGCAGACGAAGGAGTGGTTGGCTGTGTCGAAGTTGGTTCGGATGGTGGATGTGAGGTAGTTGGGGTGGGGGTAGTCGAACGCTCGGCTAACGTGGGTTCTGTTTCAAGGATGGCCTTTTGGGGTCCATTGCACTCATTGCTGGCTTTGAAAGAAAGGCCTACAGATTGCTTTGTAACTTCAGCTACTCTGGGCTTCCGTCGTCGCCGGGGTTGTTTCTCAGGGAATGGAGCTTCAGGAACTGACAGCCAAGGAAGCTAAATGATGTGAGATCAGGGACTTTCCCTTGATAATGCTATGTAGAATAGGGAAACTAACCGGTGGATGAAATGGTTCTCTGACAGTTGCCTGCACCTTTGTGCACTCGTTGACTGGGGCTTCTGGAGAAATTGAGTTGGGACTTAACGCAACAACAGAGTTCGTGGAAGAGTTATCCACTTCTTTCAGCTGAGTATCTGCTGGTTGGCTTGTAGAGACATCCTCCTGCACATCCGAGGTAGTAGATGTGGCAACTGCGGGCGACGGTGTTGAGGAAAAGGATGAGAGTTGGGGCGTTGAAGTGGTTGTACGAGGCTGTGAAGAAAAGGATGGTGGTGGACCGGCTGCGGCGATATGTTGGGAGCGAGGGTAAGAGGAAACAATCAAAGGACTGCACGACTGGTAGGGTTGTGGAGGAGGAGGATGTGGTACTTGTTGATATGGATACCAGTGTTGCTGATACTGATGGGTCGCGTAGGGAGAAAAAGGTCCAGCATGATGAGGGTGGTGATAACTCATATATGCCTGAGAAGAACGCACGCTGGGAGGTGCAGATCCATACGGCATATCATGCTGTCTGCGAGGAGGGGGCAATGGTGGCTGCCCGTGAGGCAGCGGGGGCAGATGATGGTTCATCGTGCCCCGACGATCTGGAGGCGTAGCCTTTGTTTGACTATCGGGGAGAGAAATGAGCTAGTGGTAGGCCATAAATGCGAGACAGAGAGAAGCAAAGATAAAGAAACACCGACAGGTCTTCCGCAAGGCTAGCAACCCATCTCGGTACAAAATTGGGTGCCTAACGAAAGGTTGGGTGCCGGCGATCGCTGGACCTGATAGTAAGCTGTGGAGGTCTCTCTCGCGACCACCCTGCTCACTTCACCTCAGCGAACGGAGGCTCCACAGGCGGAAAAAATTTGTGAATAAGAATAATTCAGCAAACACGTGAAGGCAAAGCAAATAAAAGAGCTGCAGCCGGCGTGAGAACAGGAGGGCAGAGAGGAGAGGAGACGGCGAGGGCGTCGCTTCTGCTCATATTTTTTGTGTTGATGATGTTTTTCGTCAAACCAGCTAGATGACTAACCCCCAGTCACGGGGCCTTGCCCGGCAAAATGCTCGCTGGCGTCATGTGTCGTACCGATTGTTACAATGCTTACGACCTGGAAACCTATTCTCCGCAGCAAATCCAGGCCACTTACTTTACGGTAACACTGTATGAGACCGTATCTGACCGAGCCATAAGCTCCTCCCGTCGTTCGCCCCTCATCGTCATCTCGAAGCTGGTTTCTGACTGATTTTCTACACAACCGCCCCTCGGGGTATCCAAGGGAATCAATGCAGATTTGATGACTCTTGGCTTGTTCTTTCGTTTGCCTCGAGAGTCCCTTTGATGGTTTTGTGAGAGCATCCCAAACCGCCGACGCATGCTCCCCAATCCCTGCGGCTGAGCTTGTCCATTTTCAACCTGGATCCGTCAAGAAATGTCGTCAGTTTCGGGCCCATCATCTAACCCGTCAAAATCGGTGACTACACAAAGCCAGCTTGGATCTGCGCCTGCCTCCCAGGGCAGTCTCGAAAGTAGCTCGCAACGTAGAGGCTTTGTGAATCCCGCCTCAGTGAGAAATTCATCCGCTCCGAGAAATAACCAAGCCCACAAGCAGCAGCACAAGCGTCATCGTCGACCCCGCTTAGTAGATGAGGATGCGCTTGCAGAGTCTGTATGTCAATCTTCGGAGTCCTTGCGTTTAAGTTGTAATGCTGACTCGAGTAGATCGCAGTTCGTAACACAATGAGTCGAAAAGGCCAAACTTCGATCACTCATCTTATGAACTTTTCCCTTCCGCCACGCCCGCACCATCATCATCATCACCATACAACCTACAGACCACCTCGCCGCAACTATGGGTGGGGCGTTCGTTCAGGCGCTGTCGATAAAGCCAGGTTCGAGCTCTACGAGGAAACATGAGTCAAGATGTTGCTGACAGCAACGCAGATACGTTCATGCCAACTATCGGTTCATTGTAGATCCAACCAAGAATTACCATTCTCAAGCGACTAATGCAAATGTGCACCTAGATTGGAATACGGTTTTGCAAGTGCTAGTTTCTTCCGAAACCCAGAAGACAAGCTGCCCCATCTGCCTTTCTACCCCCATCGCACCCCGAATGGCTAAATGTGGCCATATATTCTGTCTTCCTTGCCTCATTCGGTATATGCATTCGACTGATGACTCAAATCCGGTTCCAGAAAAGAGGTCGAGGTGGAAAAAATGCCCGATTTGCTGGGATGCCATATATGTCTCGGACACACGTTGTGTTGCATGGTATACAGGACAGCAGGCAGATATGTTAATGGAAGGCGGTGATGTTTTGCTGCGCCTGGTTCGGCGGATACCAGGAAGCACACTCGCTCTGCCTCGCGATGGTGCAATTATAGGACCCGATGAAGACATTCCCTGGTACCATATCGCAGACGTTCCCGACTATGCTCGTATCATGAAAGGTGGTGAAGACTACATCCTCTCCCACTACGATAGCGAAATTGAGGACCTTGAAAAGTTAGAGCATGAAGATAGTTTACTTTTTGGAGAGGATTCCACATGGACACGCAAAGCCATTTCCGCAATTAAGGACGCGAAAGAAAAGACAAAGGGAATAGGCAACCCCCCCGAATTATCGAGAGATTTGGTTGAACCCCGGCCGGCCAGAACCGTTCCTTCTGATCCTTTGGAGACGGCTCCCGATATGTACCATTTCCAACGAGCCTTGAAGTCTGGAAATAGTTCTTCGAATTCACCCATTACCAGTCCAAACCCCGAGCGTAGCAATTCAAATGTCAACAGCTTGGGAGCGATCGGAATACAAGACTTTTCCTCCGAGCTTTCAAACTTAACTGTTTACTCAAATGAAGCAAATGCGCCCCTAAAACCTGGCCTTGGAAGTGAATACAATCACTCAGCAGCCCCGCATACACCAAAGCCTGTTAGTATACCCAACTCCGGTGATCAACCATATTATTTTTACCAAGCTCTCCCGCACTTTTATCTTTCACCTCTCGACATCCGCATCTTGAAAGCGCAGTTTGGGGAATTCTCACAATTTCCATCTACAATATTACCTCGGGTGGAACATATATCGACTGGACATGTGGTAGATGATGATTTACGTAAACGAGCAAAATATTTAAGTCATTTACCGTATGGTTGTGAGGTGAGCTTTTTGGAATGCGACTGGACCGACCTTATTAGCGCCGAGATTCTCTCGAGATTTGAGCCAGAAATCAACCGCCGGCGGACACGTAATGCTGAGAAAGCGACTAGGGAAGAAAAAGAGCGTCTTAGGGCGGAGAAAGAGGAGGATGACAAGCGGTGGGCTGCAATTAAAAAGAAAAGGTCAAGCATAAGTGCGCCCTCCAATCAGGCGTTTTCAGAGACCGATTTCCAGCCTCTTGGAGCCCCATCCGGCATAGAAACAGCCCCTTATGAGCCAAGCAGACCACCTGGGTCGCCTCCATTTGGGCCTTCCCGAAAACAGGACCATCTATCATTTGGTCTGCTAGCATCCCCTTCCAGCAGCCCCCCCAGTCGTCGAACGGTCTGGGGTACGGCAGCTATGGAATCCAGCATGGAGCCATTACCATATCGGAGCCAAAACCAGGTCGATGATGGTTGGCTTCATGGCTGGGAAAGGGAGTTGCTATTAGCCGAGCAGGAAGAAACTCTTGCATCTGGAGGGAACACAGTTCCTACCGCTGGTAACGGCAAACGAAAGAAGAATAAGAAGATTACACTGATGTCTACTAATGCTAGGCGAGCAGCTTGAGCGATGCAATATTTTGTAACTATCTGGATGAAGATAGATTGGTCCTACAACCGGAATGAACTTTCTAGCTTTTCCGTCGTTCGGGCTGGGTTCACAAGACGTGTATTTCTGAAGGGGCATGTAGATTTGCAAAGCGGGCGTTCGATTACAGACCTGGATGATGTAAATGAGAGAGCATCGAACTTGAATGTACTCGGAATGGAGCTTTCGGGCTCCGGCTTGGTGATAAAATTGACTACCAGCGTTTTGCTTGGAGAAGATGTAACGAACAGGTTTCGTTTGAAGATGTCCGTTCGTCTTGTGTATTAGATCGTATAGATTTCGTCAGGATCGAGTACTCGGCCAATCGAAGTCTATCGCCACCTGAATTTCAGTTACCGAACCTTCTTACCCCTGTAAGACTTGCATACGACGCGGGTCGTCGCAAACTCAATTGCTTAGCCGCATGTTTTGGTGGGAGAAAATATAACTCACAAGCAAAATGTACCACAGTGGCTACCCAGGCCACCAAGGACCGTAGAGATCCTTCTTTCTGATATGTTATTTAGGTAGCGAGTCGCTCTTTTTTGAATTGGGTTCAGCCTGTTGTCTAGGATGACACTTACACGTTCGAAAACTGGCAAGACGCCGAAGTAAGTAACCACTCCTTTGCGTGATCCCGTGTTGTGTGGTCTCAATGCAACAGCAATGGTTCTTGGAGACTTTTTAACCCATTGTGATACATTGCGTTTTGAAATCAGCCAGCTATGCCTGAATTTCACCTCCTTGAGAGCCTCGCATGCCCTTTTTGATTTGCTTTACTTCCTTTCCCTGTATCATGTCATCTATTGCTGATACTTACCAGGAGGGTACAGCCTGAAGGATTCGTGGAGACCCCGAGTCGCATCACCAGGAGTCGTGCATCCAAGAGCCCAGAGTACAGCGAGGCAGAATTATCTTCAAGACAAATGTTCGATTCCGGAAAGGCCAGAAAACGGCGCGAAGCCGAGAAGGTGGTGGAGGATGTTGAACCACAGACCACAACGGTGGAAGCTACCCAATTGAACGGCAATGCAAAGGCTTCGGAAGCGAAAACGAAGAATGGGGTTGAGTATACGCATCACTTCGAGTTCGGTGGATCGTTGGGCGTGCTATGTCTGATGATTGGATTCCCGCTGCTGATGTATTATATGTGGATTGGTGCTGTGTATTACGACGGCCATCTTCCTCTACCGGCACAGGGACAGTCCGTGAGCGAGTTTGTGGAACATTTGGGAAACCTTGTGTACAAGGGTGCTTTTCCATCTGTTAAAGCGTGGACTATCTACTGGGGTTTCTTCATCTTTGAGGCTCTGTGCTACATGTATCTTCCGGGAATCGTTGTCAAGGGCAGGCCTTTGGAGCATCTGGGTGGAAAGCAGCTCACCTACCGTTGCTCTGCGGTGGCTTCTTTTTACACAACCATTATTGTTGCAGTTGGCCTACACATGTCCGGTCTCTTCAAGCTTTACACGATCATTGATGAATTCGGCCCGTTGATGAGTGTTGCTATTCTTACTGGGATTGCCATCTCGTTCATAGCTTATTTCTCTGCTATTGCCCGTGGCGTGCAACACCGCATTACCGGGTACCCCATCTACGATTTCTTTATGGGTGCGGAATTGAACCCGCGAATGTTCGGCATTCTAGATTTCAAAATGTTTTTCGAAGTTCGGCTTCCCTGGTACATTCTATTTCTGCTCTCGATGGGTGCGGCTGCAAGACAGTATGAAAGGCACGGGTATGTAACTGGAGAAGTCGGATTCTTACTTATGGCACACTTTCTGTACGCCAATGCTTGCTCCAAGGGTGAAGAATGCATTATTCCGACATGGTAAGTGCTTTAGTAGAATTACATGTGCTGTGCGAAGGAGTGCTAAGGTAGGAATTTCAGGGACATCTACTATGAAAAATGGGGCTTTATGCTTATCTTCTGGAACCTTGCCGGCGTTCCTTTAAGCTACTGCCATTGTACTGTCTACCTTGCGAGTCACGAACCTGAAACTTACCGCTGGAACAAATACGCACTTATTGTTATGTACGTTGGCTATTTGTTTGTTTACTGGATTTGGGACACAACAAACAGCCAGAAGAACCGCTTCCGCCAACAGCAGCGCGGTGATATGGTCCTAAGGAAAACATTCCCCCAACTTCCATGGCAGACGGTTGAGAAACCTCGAACCATTACCAGCAAGAAAGGTGATACTATTCTTGTTGATGGTTGGTGTAAGTGGATAAATTCACGTTTCAATTAGCTTCGCTCAAGTGCTGATAAATAACTATATAGACGCCTATGCGCGCAAAATTCACTACACTTGTGACCTGTACTTTGCATTGAGCTGGGGTCTTATCACTGGGTTTAACAGCCCGTTCCCCTGGTTCTATCCGGTTTTCTTCGCAATTATGATTGTGCATCGTGCGACGAGAGATATCCAACGCTGCAGAGCCAAATATGGAGAAGCCTGGACACAGTATGAGAAGGAGGTGCCATATCTCTTCATTCCCGTGAGTTTGCCCGGCCCCGGCCTTCAAACGAGGTATCTAATAAGTTTATGCGCAGTACGTCATTTGAACGCTAATTTCAACGGGCTTCTTTGCACTTCAATGAACCAAGTTCACTTACTACTACCCTATACATTTCAACTTACACGCCATTTTGAAGCATTTCATTTTAATTGAGATTGTAAGATACAACATCTATCAAGGTTGTCATCGGTAATTAGAGATCGTTTCAGCGCTTTTAAATAGACTTGATACACTTGTAAGACCTTGTGTCATCTTGATAGCGTGGTGATTTTGTTTGATTCATGTTTGTGTTGTTTGCACTCAGGGGTGGGTTGCCAAGCTCGGTCATGTGAATTCCCCCTTTTCCGCTCCGTGGCGGAACCTCGAAGACGGTTTCATATATTAATTATATTTATACAAAATCAACGCAAGGCCCAATAACCCGCAAGGATTTTGGTTAAAAATCGTTGGAACTAAGCGAGCTCTGCATTTATCAAAGTTGAGCAAATAGTGAACTCATAGTTTCTATCCAAGCAAGCCTCCATTGGACTTCAAATCTATATCGTCTTAATTTCAACCTTGTCTGGTTATGGCATTTGCTTTCCGTAGCTGGTCCCGTTCACTTCAGGTTGCACCTTTCCAGCATGCCTACCGAACCAAACACCTACCCAGGACACCATTATTCACACAATGCGCGAATATACATATAAGAGCCAAACATCAGCTACTCCTAACAGCGCAGCAACACCCACTTTCGATTTCAAGTTCACAACAATCGAAGCGGATGTCCTCTTCGCTAGAAATTCCCTCACCCGCGGAATATATCCTCAAAGAATTGCGCGACTTCAAACATGACAAATGGGGCTGGGTGTTTTATCGTTGCACATACGGTGATGATGATGCCTGGGCTTAGTTTCAAGAAATCATCAAAGAACAATTTCGCAAAGAAATGGCAGATGATCCTGCCTTTACTCCTAAACTGGTAGACGGTCTTGAGTGTACGTTTGTTTCAGATCTCGCTACACTTAATGGCGCGACAACGGAGCAACTCCGTCATCGCTTTCGGGCTTGGGCGGCTGAAGCTAGATGGGCAGAGCAGCCTCGCGCCACCCCCGAGAATGAGAATAATTTTCATGGCTGCACTACCCCGCGGTATTTAATGTTTATCCAAGTCGATGAGGAGTCTCTTCGCAGCGTAATGGATGCAGATCCATCCGACAGGCTAGACATGGGCTCGGTCAATCTTGTGCGTGCCGATGAGAACCTAATAAATGTCCCCGAATATGGTGATATGAGCTGGATGAGGATCTCACTAAGTATGGTTGGGGCTGAAAATTACTATTTGATTACTGCGGATGATGATGACCTTTGGCATCGCTTGTACGTTGCCCCGCCTGACGTGCGGTGGTCTTGAATTCTGCTACATGCGATGGAGTATAGCGTGAAATTCATGTTCCTTCTTCCAACCCACAATGTTGCATTTCTGGATTTGGGAAAACTTTGTCAAATGGTATATAAGGATACATGTATATACTCCTCTATATTTCTTCAGTCTTCAAATGCGTACTTCATATCCGAGATTTTATCTTCAAGACTCTTCAGTTCGCTCTACACGGAGTCGCGGAAAGGCACACTTTGAGCTTGAAACGCTGACCGGGCATGTCGAATCCGTTCGGCCATGTATATGCGCGCAAACTCAGAGACCTGCCTAAAGTAGTGTGGATCTAGAGAGGAAACCGTACCGAAAGACAAAACTTACATGCTTCATTCCAATGTGCTTCTAATCTGTATTCAACAGGTTTTGTCAGTTATAATTTATTCGCTCTTTTCTTATTTTCGATTTTTTTTTTCTGCCTTCGTTTTAACCGGAAAAGACTCACCCTTGAGCTGCTGGAATTGCTCTCTCTATTTCCCGTAGGGCCATGGCAACATTTGCGACCGCAGTGTCTTGTGTGGTCACTACAGTGTCATCGTTCAAGTACTCAAACATAGCCACCGTCTGAAATAAAGTGTCAACATCTCATTATAGGATACTATTCTTGGAATGGATTAGTCCGTGCTCTAACTTACCTCCCGCAGAGGGGCCATAAATCTCTCGACCGCTAGCTCATCACCCTGAACGGCAGAATTGACATGATCGTTAAAGTTGCGTACACTCATTGGGCTGGCAAATCGCTCTACGCTGCCTTTGATGGCATTGACAGAGTCATGAAGGAAGACAAAGGGTGCCGGGTTGGAATTTAAACCGATTTGGTCGTTAACGTATTCATATGGCACTCGAATGAAGAAGCTTGAAGGTAAGGATGCGGTTCGCCACTGGTTTCGCCAGAAGGCGTCATTAATCGCGGGTGTATTCGTCAATGGCCCATCTGGGGCGGCCCTCGTATTCATAGTCACCATGCGAAAATGTCGCCCATGGTTAGCTATCGGGGGAATCGACCCAATACGAATAGAAGCTTTACCATAAGTTGTTAGCACTGTTGCTTGATTTGTTTACTGGAACGGAATTGCTTACGGGAACTATATGCTCAACCTGGCCATGGGTCGGAGGATTGCTTGTGCCCAATGTAACCGCTCGAATAGACGGGTCGCCGCAGGACCTCGATGTCATCTGATACCATCTGGTAGCAAGGTTGGCGAGCTGCTGTCGAAGCAGTCGCATGTATCGAGACGGACTTGGATAGCTCAGTGAATTTTGGGCTACTAAGGGGCCGGCAGTTGTCCACCAATTAAATTCCCTTGGTGGACCGCGTTTGCTCAGGTAATTAAGGTTGTCCCCATCACGCCTCCCGTCTCCAAAGTCTCCCTCTCCTTCATCACTGCATGCAGAAGGATCAAGGTCGCAGGTCGTGATGTCGCAAGTGAGCTTCTTCGGCGGAGGCTTTTTGACTTTACAGCATCTGGTGCGCTTTCTGAACCCTTTTTTGTAGATGGAATCAGCAAGACAGTCCACAATGACTAATTAGGACATGCAACATACAGCCACAGCTGGTGGATGAGGATTCTCCGGCGGCATTATTGACAATTGCTACTTCATCAATTTTGCATTTTGCATTTTGCATTTTGCATCCGCGCAGTCCGGCGCAGTCCCTCTCCATTGACATTCCTCCAACGGTGAGTCTTTGGGGCAGCAATATCTTTCTGTAGGATCTCATATTAGCCCCTAGAAAACCTGCCCAGCAATGTCAAAGTCTAGTTACTTACTAAGACCACCCCAAGTACAGCCCCGCACCTTCGCAACCTCCTTCTCTTTGCTGGCATCGCAAGTGCCGCCGCTAGGAGCAAAAATTGTCAGAACGACAGGCTCCGTACATATCGGATTTACGGGATACTCAGAAAGTACAAAGTGGCACCTACCAGGAGGTATAGCGACAACCTTCGATGACTTTCTTCCAGTCACCGGCCTCACAGCAGAAGGCTTTGGCTCCTCTGCTGCACCTACCCGTACCACTTTCGCCGTCGAAGCCGGCTCCTTCCCCCCCCCCTTTATTGAATGAGTTTTAGTAGCATTAAAATATCTCCAGCAGTCTATGTCTCCTTGGACCGCAAGAGATGACGTGAAGGGGCTCACCATGAAGATAAAGCAATAGTAGCTTCGCCTGGATGGCATTGTCCATTGCAATCGCCACCACTTCCACGCCCTGATGATAGTAATTAGCTCTCGACCTGCTTGCAAACAGCCAGAAGCTTTAACAACTTGACTTAATACATACAAGTGCAGTGCTTGGGTGCTGTAGATCCGGGGCAGCAGATAGGTCTACCATGATTTCCATCCTAGAATGATATTAGAGTTCGGCATAATAGCGAAGAGTTGTCCTCAAGGCGGTGTATTTAGCTCACTTACATCGCACCTATCTCTATCCCACCCAACCAACCTCTCACCTTTCGCACACCGCAAATCTCTCGCAGGCCTACAAGCGTATTCTTTTATCAACCGACAATTCTGATCATTCTCTCCGATTAGATTCTGGACGATCGTGGACGGCGAAGGCTTCGTCTGTGGCTGCGGCGCGAGATTCACGTGCGAAACTGGCTTGCCCATTAGACCACTCATGACAGTGAACTTGTCATCATCAGTATCAACAGCCCAAATTAAGGAACCGCCAATACCAATACTATTAGCCCAGGCAATCTTGGCGGAGAATGTGTCTGCATCGTCGTCCACTGGTTGCTATCAAAGACCATGTATTTGACTGCGGCCTCTTCATCGTGGACTGGTTGCAGCCCAGGCACTTGCTTCAGGACAGCTTGGATCTCATAGAACATGAGCACTTCACTTTCGTCGGAGCATGGGCCAGCTTTAGCGCCACCGCTGAATGGGCAGCCTGGCGCAGTGCAGGCTGGATTTGCAAGCTCAAAGGCTCTGCCGTAGAAACCGAAGCCCAGGCAGACTTGCTCAGGCTTGACACCAACACGCCAGAGGAGCTCGGTCGCGAGTTTGATCTCGGTCAGGTTGGTATGAGCTTGAGCGATGGAGCCGATAGGATTGTTTTAGTTATTGGCTAGGTTTAGAAGATATACAAAGAAGATACATACCCATCAAAGCCATATCGGTTCATGAATTTGACGACGTTGTCGGCAAATTTCTGGCGGTTCGCTTCTGTACGGGAGATTTCGCTCAGAAAGGGTTGGGTGACGGTGAAGTTATCAGAAAAGGTCCAGCCGCCAACGGCAACATAAACTTTGAGATTCGGGTTGTACAACTTCGTGTCGGCCGTCAGTCTCCGGAGATTCTCGGGTGTGGTCGCATCCATAGTAACGAGCTCGTAGGAGGTCGGTGATATGTAAGCGAAGGCGTAGTTGAGATGGGTCAATTCATTGAGCGGCATATCACCGGGTGACTTTTGATTGCACTTGGACCGATAGCTCCATGATTCGTAGTATCCGATGACTTTTTAGGTAACACGCTAAGGTCAAATCGCGTGTCAACGACCTTGAGCTTGTGACTTGTCCACATACCTCTGTTAAGCACCTGGTTCTTGGGAGACCCTCCTGGCGGTCGAGGGTGAAGCACACAGTTGGATTGGCAGCCACCCGTACAAAAGTCCTAAGAAATGTAAGTTCTCAGCCGCGACCCAGTTTGTTCTGCTCACCTGTGTGGTTCCGCAGAACCCAAACTCACTACAGCACGTATTCAACGGACATTTCTTGCCCGCCGGCAGTGCATATTGACCGCACTCGGCTACCGCATCGCAGTTGGATACGCAGCCTGCTCCACAGTAGGTAGGGCCATACCCGCAGAAACCGCTCGCGCCACAGCAGGCTCCGTTAGAACAGGAACGCCCGGCGCCGCAACTATAGTCGTGACTGCGGGTCAAGGAGGAAGGGATTGTGAGGTTGGATGAGGCCGGCGGTCGCTCCGCGTGGCCACCATGAACGGCTCTGAGTCCCCGATTTTGGAGGCGACGAAAAGGCTTGTGTGCCGTCCCAAAGGAGGAATAAGCATCCCCTCCACAGCTCAGACTCGAGATGACAACAAGGAGAAGATACAAGAATGACAGCCGGGTATGCGCTGGCGGCCCCTTCAGGAGGGAAACTTCATCGATCTGCGGTTCAATGACCAGCTCTTAGGTAGCAAGAGCCGAATTCGGATAATGATATATAGCTGATGAGGCCTGCGAGCCGGAAATATCTTGAACGACGCAGCCCATAAGTACCAGGGGCACATTGACGTCGTATATATGCCTTCTGCCATGGACGCCTAGGCCCGAAGGCGGAAAAGAAAAGAGGAAACTCATTTCCTCCTGCAAGCCATAACTTCCGACTAAAGAATCCGCTGTAGAACAAAATATTGCTCGGAGCATGCCACTATGCCCACTATGCCAGAACCAAATGTATTCTAGTGGCTAGCGACGACGCGGTGGGATATAAATCCCCCCAGATCCTTGACACGAAAGGAGCCCATCATATTACAAAGAACACTAAAGCCTTCAAGCAACATGCAGCACCCATCGCACCATCAAGGACTCAGCACCCCTGCCAAGCATATCCTAGTGAGGGATCCTGGCTTGACGCAGCCAGTGGAAGCAGCAAAATGCTGATGTTTTGTGGAAGAAATGCAACAATAGTCTCTCAAGCTATTAGTTATCAGGTGTGATCAAGTTCATTTGTCTATAAAACATGTTCCTTGAAGTTCGATTTAAACTCGGCAAAGAAACTTGGTGTTTCCGGGCTTCCCCGCGTTGCATTCGGGAGCTAGGGAATTTTCCGAATCCCATCACACGTGCCGAGACGTGCTTGCCTATCTTGGCAATCTTCACCCGCCCTCGTCTCCGCGCCCTGATTGGTTCGCTTAGCTTAGTTAATCTTGGTTCACACGTGACACCTTAACCAGCCCTTGGTCTAGATATCATATATCCGTTTTAGGAATTCGAACTACAATTAACTATGCTGTTATATCCAATTTCCCTTTACACATCACCAGGCCTCGCACCAGGCTCAGGGGTTGCAATGCAGATTGGAGATGCTGAATTTGCATTTGCTTTTTGCGCGGCTATGGGTTCTAGTTTTTACATCAGAAATGGTTTCGTTCACCTTCCGATTCTTTTCTTGCCTCCCTTGCCCTGGCCGGAGCTGGCAGTCCGTCGTTAACAATAAACAAAGTTAGAATGGTGCCTCAACTTTGGCAGCTGTTTTACATTATGGCACATATCCACTCAGTCTCGCTCCTGCTGCTGGCATTTCTGGTCAGTAGTAGCTGCGGACAACAGTTTGCAGACGCGCAGATGGGACTTAACTACCCAGGACTCAGTGATAACTGCCTTCAAGCTCTCAACACCACAGTACCCGACTGTCCTAGCATTCTGATATCCATTTCGGTCGATCAACCACGTCTTGATTCTGAGGAGCTATCCGCCTTATGCACTCCAGGTTGCCATGCGGGTTTGGTGAGTGTGCGTCAGACCATTGCGACGGGTTGCGCTCTAAGCACCGGTGTCGTGGAGTTTGATGCCATTGTTTGGCCTGGTATGTCGACCATCTATACTTGACCATCTTCAGTTTACTTCTACGCAGAAATTTATCTTTATACTACAATACAGCTGCTTACATAATAGACCGTTTCTTATACACATACGATCTTTCGTGCAGAAAAGACTCATAGGTCCTATCTAATATCTTGCTCATTTGTTCTAATTTTTGGCCCATTCATTGACCAGGTTCTGCAATAATAGTGAACCTGTATTTTTCTTGAGTGGCTGGCATCCGGGACATCAACGTCGGATCAAGACTGTTCCGACTGCATGCTTGGAGTTATACAAACTCAACTGAACTCGCCATTTGGCTACCGCCCTGAATTTGCTCAGGACTTCCAGTCCATGACGGCAAGCTGTAGTGCAAATGGATATGCCTTCACCTCGCCAGCCCCCTATTCCATTAGCGCCAACCTGGTACCGACCCCTGAGACTCCGACGTGCTCTGAACCTTATATTGTGCAGCCGGATGATACCTGCGATGCTATTGCACTGTCTAAAGGTGTCTCAACGTATGCTGTCATCAAGGCTGGGAATCTGGATTTTGGATGCACCAAATTGCAAGTCGGTGCATCTCTGTGCCTACCCGCCCAATGTACCTTGTATCGTGTGCAGTACGATGAGACTTACGACAGTATTCTCGCAAAGCACAACGGCTTGACTTTTATCAACTTGCTAAACTGGAACCCTAACATTAACCCGCTTTGCACAAACCTCGCTCCCCTCGCGGAGACATTGATCTGCATCAGTCCTCCTGGTAGAGCGCCAGGCGAGGGCACACCCATCACTGATCCACCACCCGCACCAACTGAGGACCCTGAAACTCCGGTGCCAAAACCCACCAACGGCAAGGATGAATCAAACTACCCTTGTGCGAAGTGGTACACCATCCGAGACGGTGACACCTGCGAGATGGTTTCAGTCCGCACAAACATTGTGCTTCAAGACTTCTACTTCCTCAATCCATCTATTAACACCCAGTGCACAAATCTCCTTTTAGACATTGCCTATTGTGTAGCCGCGGTTGGTGATATCAACACGTACCCAGGCTATCCTTACTCGACATCCCCAATATACACGCTAACATCGGCAACGTATTCCACCACGACGGAAACCATATCAACGGTGGCACCCAGTGTAACGCCCAAGACAGAATTACCAATTGCCCCTGGCACCCTAAGTAACTGCGCGTTTTATGCCGACTATATTCCAGTCCCGGAGATCACCGATCAGAGGTTTCAGCCTGACGTACCCGTCATCACCAAAAATATTAATAGTTGCGATTACACCACGACAGCCCTTGAGGTTTCGCTTGCTGATTTCCTTTCGTGAAACCCAAGTCTGTCCTCTGTGGACCCGTGTATGCTGCAGGAGGGTTACCGTTACTGTATATTGAACAGCACAACATTTCTACCACGTAAGTCGAAGGCAAAAGTCTCGTGGCACTTATGGAAACTCGAAAGCACAAAGCTAACGTAGATGCGATCACTAAATGAGTAGCCCCAACCCAACCGAACATTTATCTCGATGTTGCTGACGGCCCATATCCCGGGACGATATCGACATGTACCTGTTTTACAGAGATCTACGGCTCAGAAGCTGACGCACGACTGTGCTCCGACATTGCGTATGATGCTAGAATCACGCTCTTGCAGCTAACATCCTGGAATCCGTGGGTTGGAACCGACTGCGATACCGGGGCGTATTCTGGTCTCGGCCCAGACGATGTGCGCGCAGTCTGCATCGGAGTCAGCGGGGGGAGCTCCCCTTCTACTGTAACAACCATAGTACCAACGACAACGATGACAAGCCCGCCTGCACCCAATATCACACTGCCGTTGAAGGTGATGGGTGCTGGGCCATAGCAAATGCGTATGGTATTACCCTGACTCAGTTTTATGAGTGGAATCCGGCAGGTGAGTAATAGCGACCTAATTTGCCTTTGTCAATCCCATGGTACTGATTGAAATGAATGAATAGTCGGCACGGACTGCACGGGACTGTGGCTCGGCTACGCATATTGCATTACTGCATAATGTTGGGCTTCTGTCAATTGGTGCCAGTCGTCTTACATTCGCTAGTTATCAACCTTTGGGAAAGGAATTTGGTAAGTGGCTCGATTCTTAGATGTGATGGTGATACAAGGCAGAGGGCCGCTTGGAAATGTAAACAGACAATAAAAGACAACACAAGTGGACACCTCTGGCCGTTAGTTATGTCCTAGACACGCTGGGCTCTCCTTGGACATTGATTTTACTCTTTGCCTCTTCCTGTTACAGTCTTACTTGTTTCTTCATTTATACATTTTCCAGATAACAAAATACTCGCCACTAGTATCTATAATCCCTACGAGACATGGCAACTCCCAGGAAGCATTTTACATACTGTTCACCTAGAGGCTGATCACCCACACGTCAGAAGACGGCAACTTTGTTCAATCTTGTTTTTGGCGCCCATATCATTCTATGAAATTCCCATTTTCTGTAGTTCATCTTAAATAGCCTCACCCAAGGTATCTTAGCCTAAAGTCCTATACTATGGTATTTTTTGTTTTTTTATTTTTTGCAAGAGTTTTTGCTGCGTGGCGTTATCAGGGGCTATGCAAAAATGCCCAAATATTTAATTCTGAGGTACACCTAGCCCCAATTTCTCGCACTCGATTGCTTTTAGCGGATTGCAACAGGGTCTTCTTGTACTTTATATGAATATTTCACGATTATTTCAAAAATCCCCCAGAACCAGACTAAGATTGCAGCAGGATGACAGAAAAGGTCTGGCAAAGTTCAGTCATCTCCTCCTCCTTTCTGCAATGTCTGCGGATTATGGGCAACTCGATGGCCGTGTTGGTCCTCGTACAGGACCTAAAAGACGTCAATTAAAACGCTGTAAACGGCTTTATATCGCGTTTCCAGCTTTGAACGCGGCCTTGCTGGCCTGGTCTATGAAGAAGGCTGGTTGGCTCACCTTTGGTAGGTTCTTAACATCCTCCGATTCGGCCTCGTCTTGACTCGTCACCACATTTTCAACCTAGTTATATTAATGTGGTCAACTCAACAAGTATTGATCTATCACGTTAAGAAGGGATATCGGCCTACTATGCCCTTGCGCGTGCCTCCTCGGTACTTGGTCGCGACCTCATCGCCTTCGTGGATCGGCTGGCCAGTCTTGTCTTTCACTTGTTCACTCATGGTTTTCTGATGTTTATGTCGCAAATTGCAGATAGGATGCGAATTCTTTCTACCTAATTTACCTCTGAAATGCACCACAGCGGGTTAGGAAACACTTTTATATCGGACATCTATACGCCCTGATCAAGGGAAACTTCTAGAGACAAGTTTGTCTCCCAAGGATTCCTTGATTGAGTTCTATACACAAGTACCAAGCTTCAAGCTCGATGCGCTATCAATCTGAAAACAGGGAAATATCGCCTATTGTATTAAGGGGATATGACGTCTGGGATGACATCAGATGGCTCAACCTCCCGCAACTGAAACTCAAAAGGAACTAACTGCCTCCCTCTTATATATGGTAAGAAAGAAATCTACATGGGAGCTCAGTATGCCACAACAACTTCTAAATCAAATGGTTTCTTGATTCTACATTTCTTCGTCTAAATATACACATTCTCACCATGGCTCTTGCTCTCCAGAGCTTTACGTTTCTCCAGCAGTACGCCACATCATGGTTGCACGGGAAGACGAAATCGTCCTCCATGGCATTGAACCTGGGAGTCCTATCTTCTGCTAATATCAATGCTGCAGGTGGTAAGGATTCTCTATTCCGACCCAAGGAGGACACTCCAGGAGACATTCATATCTCACCTTGCCTCAGTCATTCATCCCGCCGAAACCCATCCCGACGTAAACCTATATGGCATTGCTTCGCGGGATGCCGAAAAAGCCAAAGCCCACGCGAAAAAGTATGGTTTTAAAAAGCACTACGGTTCATACCAGGAACTCCTTGACGATCCAGACGTTAATATGGTATACGTCTCGCTGCCGAATAGCCTGCATTTTGAATGGGCGAAGAAGTCTTTGCAGGCTGGAAAGCATGTTCTGTGCGAGAAGCCATTTACCTCAAATGCAAAGGAGGCCAGAGAGTTAGTAAAGGTTGCGAATGAAAAAAAGTTGATACTAGAAGAAGCGGTACGCTCCGAAATCAGTCCCTAATTCCCCTTAATTTGCCCCTTTTGGAAACAACTCCATATCAAAACGACGCTGAATCATTCGTGTCATCCAAATCAAAATAGTTCCACTGGCAATTCCACCCAGCAGCACACTTATTCCGCTCCATCCTCGAGTCTGGAAAATACGGCAGAATCATCAGCACAGATGCCTGGATGACCGCCAGCCCCGGCGTCCCGGAGGGCGATATCCGCTGGCAATTCGATCTCGCAGGTAAGTCAAAAACCCACGCCTCCATTTCCAAGACTCCGAGCTAATCCACACTCCATCAGGCGGCTCCCTCATGGATGAAACTTACACCCTCTCCTTTACCCGCTACGCAATCCATACCCCACATCCGCCTAAAGCCGTCATATCTGCGGTCTCCCGACCCTCTAAACACGACCCGCGCATCGACGCCGCCATGCACGCACATCTTCTCTTCACCTCCCCAACCGACCCCAACCACACTATCCACAGCCGTATCTACACCGATCTTGCCCGCAATTGGACCTTATTCGGCCTAGTCCCGCGTGTCTGGGAACTCCCATCCATCGAAGTGGAAACAGACACGGCAACTATATTCTTCTATAACGCGATGATGCCGCATGTTTATCATTACATCTCTGTGACTGATAAGCGGACTGGAAAGACAGAGTACTTGACGCAAAGGTCTGGCGGGCCGGTGTGGGGGAATAAGTGGACGACTGGCGGGAAGGGTGGTAAGCCGTATTGGAGTACCTATCGGTGGCAGCTAGAGGCTTTCGTTGATAAGGTTAGAGGGAAAGAACCGCCCTGTTGGGTGACTAATGAAGACAGTATTGCACAGATGGAAGGCATCGATGCGATCTATCGGGCCGCAGGGTTGCCCATGAGAGGAGCAACTGAGAAGACAGGATGAGTGAGCCGCCAGGCCAGGTGCGAAGTCATGTCTTAATGACACTGATGCTGTCATCAACCGCATTTTCATTTTCTACCAATAATTACAGTATCTAATCACCAATCTAACTAGTTATCAATATCACTATAATCAGACAACGTACCAGGGAATCACCTATAACTTCACACCCTCCACACCAAAAACCCTATGTGCAGTTAGACCAAAAAAGAACACGATACTCACGTGTACTTCCCAACCGGATCACTTCCTATCATTTCTTCGCAGCATTGGTGATATCCCCACTACTGTGATTCATCGGACCTAACTGCGGACGGCCGCCTGTCTCGTCAACAGTACCGTAGCCGGCTTCACCGCCATCCCGCTTAGCGTTTGGTTGCGAGTTTGTATTTTCGCAACCCTCGGTGTTCCCACCCGAAGTCGGAGTCCGCGTTGGCAAAGATATTCCTAATAGCGGTGGCGAGCACGCAGGCTCTGGTGGAGCTGTTGGAGGGGTTGGGGGTCCTACTGGGGAGACCACTGGATTCATGTGGCCTGCTAAACTTGCAGTGCTATCCCGATTATTTGGAATCACAGTACGTCCGATGCGAAAAATGGTAGGCCTTGGCGGCTCAGACCGATCACGAGTGGATACAACGCCACGATATTTAGAGGCAGTACCTCGAAAGGATGACGGAATTACACGAGATGCCGCAGACGAAAGGGTATCACGGAATGGAATAGGCACTGGATCTGGCTCAAGATCTGTGCTTGTGCTCATGGCACTTGAGAGAGTGCGCGGAAGATAGAAGCCTAGCTTTCCCAGCGGGATCGAAAGGCCATGAACAACCTGCGCATGCAAATGTCAATTAAGGGCCATAATTGACGTTGATTTTGCAACGCCTCGAATTGAAATGATAAATTGAAGAGAAAAGGTACTTACAATGCTGCAAATGGTTATGAACCAAACGACAACATGCATTGTGTCTCCCAGATGTTTCGCGTCTTCTCGGATTTTCCCGTCGACCTTGACATTCTGTTTCAAGTATTCCAGAGTGACATACAGATAGAAAATAGCACTGACACCCACCGGGCCAAAGAAGCCAACAAAAGCCGCTTGCCGAAATTCTTCAATCTGTGGAATATACTTGTGCAAGGCGAAAACAATAGGAATACGGCGGAAGATGAGGACGAGAACACCCAAAAATATAAGGCGGTAAATGGGAATAACGTCGTTATAAACAAATTTGGACCATGGACAGACTGCCCCGAACCACATAAAAACCGATAGATTAAGTAACATGTCGATGGTAGGTTGTAGGGAGTCATCTAACGTTTCGAGCCGGAACCAGTCGCTGTTCAATTGTTTGGTTTGGTAATGCCGTATAAATCCCAAGGGGAAAGAAAAGAGAAGAGGTAGGGAGAGAACCGACTTACTCAATGGTGAACACATTGCCAGCAATAAAACATGCTAAAACGTCGTCGCTTCCAATCATACCGCAAGTTCCAACGATAAACAACTGAGTAAATGAGTGAAATGCTGCATATAAATGATTCCAAAGCCAAGAAACTTACTGCCAAGGCAATTGCAAACACAAGGAAACTCTCTCTGTCAATATACTTCTTTTCTTCAGCCCAATGCAGGAGCTCCTTGGCCAACCAGCCCACGGTAATACCATAGATAACACTAAGAAGGATAGTATAACCCCAAATCTCACCGAACCACAACCCCATGGCCTTTTGAGCACCGCCGGACTGCCCAGTGCCACCATGGCCTGTATATTGAATGAGGTACACAGCAATAAATAGGAACGGGTAGCCCAGGCCATCGTTGGCACCTGATTCGGCGATAATTATACGCTGCAGAGGCCGTGGAACGTTCTTATCCGCGAATTTGCCTTTCACAATAGAGTTGGATAGAACGGGATCTGTGGGCGTAACACACGCTGCAACAGCAAGAGCGTGGAGATAAGATGTATTCGGTACCAAGGCCCAGACGATTAGGCTGGTACAGAGCCACATCGCTGTCATGCCAGGCCCAATCAAAAGTGACAGGCTCCGCCATTCTTTCAGCAGATAACGGCTTGGGAGCTGGACGCCAGCAAGAACCAGTTGTACACCAAGGACCAGGCGCGTAAAATAAAGAGTTATGGCATCTAAAGCTTCATGGGAACCCTGTGCATAGTCCAGTGGCTTTATGAAGTTTGCAGCATGGGGAGAAAAAGTAACACCAGCTAGAAGGGAGATAACTGCTCCGCAACGAGAAGATTGTTAGAAAGGATTTATGAAGTGATCTAGATTTAGGATAGGGTTGGTTGACTTTGGAATTCGCCAACGGTAGAGGAAGAAATGATACGCTAATTGTTGTACTTACGAGCTTCTGACAGATAAAACCTCTCCTTGAAAAGGTACGACACCAAGCCGAACAGAGAGATAAAGCCTCCAAGAGTCGCACAGACAACATTGAAGTTGGTAACAGCCAGAGTCGGCATGCCGAATGAAGGTTCGCACCCTGATTCTTGCACTCGAATCGTTCTTGGCAAGCTGGGCGACCTGCAGGTTTAAACCTCGGAAGCCAAGAAATGCTTGATACGATCAAGAAGTATTGGTAGTGGAGCGTCCGCAGTCTTAATCTACCACGTCAATATAAACGTGAAGATGAGATTTCACTTGAATCGTCCAGATGCTAATACGCAGAGCGCAATCTTGGAGGTTTGGCAAGGTTTAGAATGATTATATTTCTCTTTGCTGCAAAGAAAAAGAGCTAAAAGGTTCGGAATAAGAGGAATGTTCAACCAGTGTTATTCCAACAAGATCATCCTCCGGGCGTTCGTGAGAAAGAATCGTCCCTTGCTCATTGGACGGGGTTTGGGCAGTTGGCAATATCCCACTGTCCTGACGCGGAGACCTACCAGAGCGATTGGGCCTGGATGAAATGACCGGGAGGCGTCTCGCGTGGCTGGGAGCTGTGTTATCGTAGTCGATTCCTACCTGGCGAGACTACGGGAAGGGAAAGTGAAAAGAAGGACAGAGTGAGTGATTTCTGTAGAGAAAGAGGAAGCGAGAGAGAAAAGTGGTGGGAGAGAGAGAGAGAGAGAGAGATGGAAGAGGAGAGAGAGGGGGGAAGGATGGAGGTTAAATTTACGAATTCTGAGTTTGTGGACCTGAAGCAACGAACAGGAAGGAAGGAATCAGGAAAGGAAACCGGCGCCCCGCCCTTCGTCCCGGCCTATCAGCTGACTTTTTGGCGGGCATAACCCGTGACTTGCCCCGAACCAACCTCCAAACACAGCCCTACGTAAACAACCCCACGCCCCTCTAAGCGCTTCCCGTGCCACTCCAAAAATCGGCAATGCTGTGCTTGGTTCTTCATGTTTTAATATGTCTTTTCCTCTTGTCGTTTACTTTCAAATCCCAGTAGTCCTACGCAACACAACATTCGCGTGGGTGTATTCCAGATCTGGTCCAGAATACAAGAGTGTGTGTCCGGCCATCGTGTAGCGAGCCGCCAGTGCGTGCTGTCAGCTGAGGAATATCCTATGCATAACAACCACAAGGGCAAACTTGTTTCCGAGAGCCCCACCACCAAAGAACCCTAGGAAGAAAACCCACGTTCCATCGATCTTGTAATTTTTCACTAGAAATAGTCGAAATGTTTGGAACCTGTATTTCGTCACACGTGCACCTGGATCGAACATTATATCAATTGTAGTTTCTAGCTAGGGATATAAGCCGGACTAGAAGAACGCCTTAGCTCTTAGCTACACTGAAAAACACTGAAAAACAAGGGTATCAAACGCCCAATCCTAGAATTCATTCAAAGAAGAAAAGAAAAAAAAAGAGAGAGAGAGAGAGAGAGAGATAAAAGAAGAGAAAAAGAAGGGGCCGGTTCTTGCGAGTGTTCCTGCAAGATGGAACAGTTGATAGCGATTCTTGCAATAGTGATAGTGGTTTAAATCCATGTATTAGTTGCAATATGTTGATACGTATCGGACAAGGTACATACACCATATAAACCAAATAGCTTTCAACAACAGTATAACCCGTCTAATATTGTGCGTCCACAACTTTCAAGAACATGATCAAGAAGAGATACCCGTAATCAAAACAGCATTTGTGGAGGATCTAAACCAAACCTCGCTCATGTTTCATCATTCTGGTCGTTTAGATCCGGGCCTCCCGCACATTCACCAATGTTGTCATTGATTGCCTGCAGGCCTGACTTGGCTCCCCTTACTGCCAACCGGTCTGCGGCTTCATTTCCTGGGTCCTTGTTATGTCCCTTTACCCATTCAAACAGTGTCTTCACCTTCAACAACGTCCGCTCCTCCATTTTGGTCAGAATAGACTGGATAAGATCCTTATTTTCAACTGGTTTTTGGTCTGCAGTCATCCAATTATTGCGTTGCCATCTGATGCACCACAATGTGACGCAGTCAATGGCGTACTTGCTGTCAGTGAAGATGGTCACATCGCGATGACGAGGTGCGATGTCTAGCGCACGAGATATCGCTGTTAGCTCCGCCCGTTGGTTGGTCTGGCGGCTACCTTTGAGCGGTTCTGAAACGTTTCTATAATTAACGGTAGACAGTCTCATTAGTTTAGAGGAAATATTGGACCGCCAAACCCTCGGAGTACACTACCTCTCATCACCAGGTCCGAAATACACTCCGACCCCCGCCTTCGACGTCGACCGGCCATTCCCCAGTGAGCTACCGTCCGTATATATGTTCAGCATGCGAGGTGATGATGCCGACTTAGGCTGTAACTTTGTCGCAGCTTTTTGTTCCGGAGACTTGTACACAAGGCGCCCTGTGGATGGATCCAGCAATATATTCGGATCGAAACCGTCTTCTGCGCCAGGAGGCAGCGGGCCCGTTCCCGGAGGGTATTCATTCCCCAACTCATCTTTCAGTGGCTCTGCCCTCATCCCCGGTGCACCGGCTGGCTTCTCTTTCTTCGACGATACATCGGCGCCAGCCCCGTTTCCTTGCTCTCGACCCTGTCGCACAAATTCGTCCGCTTCAGCCCAGGTAGAAAATTTGCGATACTTTGGTCCACGGAATCCTTTAATCTGGTCCTGCGCTACCGCCCAATCCGTATACACACCTGGTTGCCTACCGCGCTGTACGCCGTAAAATTTGCTAAGTGTAGTCGCCGAGTTCTCCGATGCTGGCGCTTGAGTGCCCGTTAAGAATGCATTTGCTTCTGCGAGTGTAAGGAACGATTGAACTAGTCCGAAAATTTTTGTAACTATGTTAGCATACATGGCATATAACTCCCAAAAACAAAGGTGCAAACGGGCTGGGGTGTCTCAAGGATGCGGAGAAATTCGGACATACAAACAGCCCCTTTAAACCCCTTTACTTGGGCCAAACACTCAGTCCAGGTGTGATATACGCCCGGCTGAAATCCATTTTTGACAGCATAAACCTTTGGCTCTGCACCCCGCTTTCGTTTGGCCCCAGCGACGGCCGGATTCGCGTTTGTTGGAGATTGGGGTGTCGGGGAATGGCCAGGACTCTTTTCGTTTGAAGGCGAAATCGAAGTCATGATCGGCAACGAGTTCTGAGCATCTATGAAAGGGATGAAGTACGTTCGTAGAAAAGAGAGCGACGGCGTGGTAATACGGAGAGACGCAGGGAGCAGAAAGAGTCGCATCCACAAGGAAAGAGAGCGGGGTGTGATTCGTGACGTCGTTGTCGTAATTGATTTCAATTTGATTGTCTCGAGGAGGCACAAAGATAGCGGAAAATGCCAGTGATGCGTTCTAATCTCTTTTTCCCTTGTCTCTTTTGTCTCGGATTCGCTTTGTTCAATAGCGAAACGCCGAGAAGACATCAAAAGATGTGACTTTCGCCGTCCAATTTGGCGCTGGTGGCAGATTTGCGTTGAGCTCAGGCTTCGGCCTTCAAGGAGCCAAATTCTTTAAGTACGGTTGTTGCCGCGAATTATGATATTCTAAGCCTCTGCGATAAAGGTTGTGAAAGATTTTTACAAAATAGCTAATGCCCTATTTAGAGTCTCAAGTCCTCAATTCAAAGGCCGACCCTTTTCACTTATTTACGTCGCAACCATAATATCAACAATTGAAAAATGAAAGCTTTGCACCCATTTACCCTTCATCGAAGGCCTTTGGGCGACATGTACACCGAAGAGCGAGAACATTGTGTGTTTATATTTTGGCTTTAAGAAGGGCCCCGAGGACATCTAACCCAGCCGGGCCATTATAGATGAGTTGCTCAACGGCACGAGCGTTGACCTATTCGACTCAGTCACAACTACACAGCAAAATTTGGCGTGATACGTAGGGAACTTACATGTTGCATTCCCAGATCTTCCACTTTCTCAACCCCTAGAAGGCGCATTGCTGTCGCTGTTTCGTCGTAGAGAACTACAGGAAGCCAGCCGTTAGCAGATGTCTCACAAGTAGCCTTTAGTCTACGGTAACTCACTCTTCAACACCCTCTCAACTCCTTCAACTCCGCCAGCGCCAAGACCGAAAAGCGCCGGCCGTCCGATTCCTACTGCTTTCGCACCTAAACATAAAGCCTTGACAACATCCGTTCCTCGCTTGATACCGCCGTCGATCCACACTTCCAGCTTATCAAAGACTTCAGGACAGAATCTCCGAATTTCAAGCAATGTATGCACCGCTGGAGGCGCTGTGTCCATAGCCCTACCACCATGGTTCGATAGAATAATGGCTTTGACTTGGGGAGTGTGTATGGTCGCAACATATGCGTCCTCATGGGTCTGGAGACCCTTGAGCACAATTGGAAGGTCAGTATGTTGTGCCAGCCATGGAAGGGTAGTTTTCCAAGTCAGGGAAGCGTCTGTGCCACCGAATAGCTGCTTGCCGATGCCACTACCGCCGGCAATTAGTGTCCCACCAGAAGCTTTGACCATCTCCGCCGTGTCAAGGGTATTGGGAATGTCTTTTGTCCGCTCATCGTCCTCCCTTTTACCAGGGACAGGAGCGTCAAGCGTCAAGCAAACGAATTTAATAGCTTTAAGCTTTTTGATGCGTGCAAGCATTGCTTCACTCTTACTTTTATCGGTCTGAACGTATAGTTGCCACCCAAAAACCTGATCTGGGGTTGCGTTCTTGACGATTTCCTCCGGGGTCATGGAAGCATTGTTCGAAATCAATTGCATGGTTCCAAATTTTGAACAAGCGGCAGCGATGCCTGCCTCTCCCGCTGGATGTGCAAGACGTGCCATTGCAGTAGGCGAGACGTAAATCGGAGAGCTAACCTGGTAGCCCAAAAGATTCGTGGAAAGGTCACATTTTGTACAGTCGATGAAGACTCTGGGACGGAGTAAAATTGACTGGTAAACCGTATTGTTTAAATGCTTGGAGATAAGATCATCAGCAGCAGAATAATAGTATCCCCAGGCCTTTTTGCTAATCTGCTTCGTAGCTAGCTTTTCAACGTCATCTAGGTTAAGGAGCGAAGACATGGGCGGCGGGCCCTTACGTTGCTCAGCAGGCTTCTGAGTCTTCGCTGGTGCCAATTTGTAAAGGGTCGTGGAGTCGACAGTTCCAATACAAGCCTCGGGCTGCAAATTTTCCTCTAGGGTTCCACTAGGGTGGATTGGATCATATTCCTCCGTGGCATCTTTCCCGGCCAATTTGAGAATAATGCTCGCGCCCCCAGGATGGTCGGGGAGAAAATCGGTCACCTATGACCAACTTAGCACGGAGTCTTATTTTGCCTATTTAACAAGGCAGATGAATTCCAGCGATGTTGTTTAGCTCTCACATCGTACACTTTTCCATACAGCACCACCCAGCAGCTATCGGCTGTGTTGTGCTTGGCGACTGTGAGTTCCCGTCAGAGGATGCAGATGCAATCGTTAATGTAAGACAAACAGGCAAGCGTCTGATTAACCAATGGAATTAGATTGCATTGCGCACCTTCTACCGCGTCTATAATTTTCTTTTGTGCCATTTTGCCTTTTCTTTTCTTTTCTTTTTGATATGTCTTACCAGTCAAGCACAATGACTTGCGGATCGGCGTTTCGAAACTCGGCGGATTTCAAAATGTCGTCGCCACAGGAGGCGCGGATAAAACAAGGACCAATGCGAAGGATGACTGCTAAATCTAACTTGGAGGAGTGAATCAAAAGTAACTTAAAAGAATTCGAAGTTTTGGAGGGAATGAATAGGATTTTGAGCTCTTTGCCGGTCCAATGTGTTAAGTAGTGTTAGTTAACTAGCTGCGGGGATAGTCTGGGGAAGAGCTTCCTTCGCATTTACGAACGCGCTCGCAGGTTATACGGCTCTTACTTGCTAAGTCGGCCGACAACCGATCGCAGCAGGGCCAAAAAAGGGACCAAGGTTGAACTTTAACCAGGAGCTCTAGTTAAGTTAGTTAGTTCATAGCAGTCTTGGGAGTGGGCATTCTGGGCCCTATCATCACTCTCCAGATTACATTCCATCGCGAATTACTGGGGATTATGGCTCCATAGCTTGGATACGTTAGGAGGAACAACTGCCTTTTCGTATTTGCGCTATCTATCAAATGCTCAGATATCCTAATTTAGTGAAAAAATACGGCCAGAACTAGTAGTTATCGTATAGCATTCCCGTTGAGGTGCCATAACCATCTGATTAACGATATGACAAAGGAATCCATAACGGTGACTTTAGCACAGCGTATGTATGTACAACCTGCAACCACTGTTGAGCGCATGCTGGACCCTCGGGGAACTTAGGTATAATATATGTGTGCACTTCACGAGAGTCTGATTCATGCACCTGAGGTGACAAAGGCGCATTTGGTGCGATTATGAAAAGTTCGCATTGGTCGACTCACGGAGGATTCCATTCATACTGAGCATGACGCACAGACACTGTTTCCAACAATGTCTTCCCACAGCCAAGCGCGATTGGGAATGCGTCCTTGTCTGCTTGATCTGGTCACTCCATAGCTTGAGACATGCTGTACCATACATGTGGATTGTGGGCGTTTGTTTGTGTCGCTTTGGATAGTGGCGACATTGAGGGGGCTCTTGAGGTTTGAGGAACGCCGTGACAATCGTCCAAATTGTAGCGTAATTTTCCCCTTTGAAATATGCCAGAGAGCGTGCGAACGAAAAGGACGATTCCAATGCTCTGTGAGAAGTTCGCCCGCGGAAATGATGTCAGCTCGACCCGAGTTTGCGGTTGATCAGCTCAGCTGATGGCTTTTCGTGTTCTCGGGCCTCTCAGACCCCGTTGGCTTCTTTATAAGCCACAACTTCGTCTCTTGTCAAGAGGCAAAAGTGCGAAAGAAAAAAAAAAAAAAACACCTCCATTTTCGTTGATATGGGCAATCAATTTTTTCTTTGGGGAGAAGAAGACATATTCCCCTGCCCTTGCACCCCTGTCTATTTCTAATTCAGTTTCGTCTTCGCTGGACGATCATGTTCGAAGTGAGTAACTATGAAATACGACGCTAAACTCAACCCCTTCCTTGACCGCCCCATCGTATTCCCAGCCTGTCCTCCCCATATTACCACCCACTCATCTCGAACCCATTCACTTTCTACACACATACTGTACGTGTATATAAATAGAGGCTAACTAGGCATGAATCCTCCCAGCGTCGTGCCGGAGAACGATACCGTTTGCGGCTTCATCGTGCTCGCTCCGTTGTTCTTACCGAGCAAGAAATCGTTGAAGTCCGCGCCGCCCAGCGCACCTTCGAAGGGGCGTATATTCGTACATCCCTCTCCCAATTCTCCTTTGCACTAGTGGTGCTGAAGATTTTCACCGCGGAGTTTTATAGTATCGGTGCATTGTTTGCCGTCTATGGAGCGGCTGTCATGACTGTCGGGTTATTCCGACGGCAACAGGGGAACAAGTCTTTTTTCCAGGAAGTCGACGATGACGGGGTGAATAGGAAGAAGTTTCGGACAAGTGGGAATGTGGTTGTGGTGTTGACGGCGTTGAGCGTGGCGGCGTATGCATGCTTGATGGCGTTGACGTTGACGCTCAACATTTGAAACCCTGATGGGCGACTGGGCGAGGATAATGCTTGGTCGAAACGAAATAAGAAAAAGGAAAATTTTTCGGTCGGTTTAAGGGTCAGTTTCTCCTATCGCAGGCGAAATGGGTGTGTGGTTTCGCGCAACTTGGGGGTATTGTTCTCCGTCTAGGGGAACCGCATTCGCAGGGTGTCGATGTGACATCGAAGGACGGCGAAGCGAGGCAGCGGCTCTCAGCTTCTAGGGTGTCACCCTAAAGCGGCCCCCCCGTTGCTGAATACAGTACAATAGGGGAATTGTCGCTGGGCTTAACCTTTCTCGTATTGACTGGCGACCTAAACCACCTGGGCGGCAGAGTCAAGGCAAGAGAAATTGGTTAAAGACACTCGTGTGAAGGCGATATATCCATAGCTTGGACAGAGGCTACATGTCCAGTGTAATATGTACATCTACGGAGTATGCTCAGTCTAATTTAGGTATTAATCTATGCGGGTATTGGTTTTATTTGATCTGGCGAGCAATTGGCTGAAACTAGATAATATTAACTCCAAAAATCCGTACCAGACGATTCCTTTTAGAGGGGAAAATCCTGGATTTTGGGAGAGTCATAAGAGTCGTGTGAATCTCAAATTCCGAACTCAAGGCGATCATTGATCAGAACAAGATCAGCGGTATATCAGCCGACACGATCCTCGCAAGGAACCCCTTTGTCTTACGCACAAAACACCAAGGAAGCTCTGGGACTCGGAAGCATTGGCCAATATAATGACGGTTGGTTCGAGCAATTGCTTTAGTGCGCCCCGGGGTGTGGGAAGATATATCTCGCAGAGTTGTGTAGGTATAGAGTCACCCTGTAGGTAATACCCGGCATAGTAAAATGTCATAATAGTGACACGATACTAAGTCCCAACCCACAACCCAGAAAGAGATTTCTTTTCCCTCCCGGTAAATCTCTGCATGTATCCTCCTCGTACGTGTGGATGATGGTTGAGAGACGTGTTTACGATCTCTCCAAGGTTGTGAACCAGCGTCAGAATGAGCGAAGTCTTGTACAAACATCACCTCGATCTGAAGTCAGAGGAGCCTTTACCATTGCTTCGTTTCTCATCTTCTCGTTTTCCTCTTTCTTCTCATCATCTTTTTCTTTGCCTAACATCTTATCCAGTGTTATTCTTTCCAGTCAGGCGAACTGTTTAGATCCTCAACCCATTCAACATTGTGTAAAATCAGCGCAAGGACCAGTTCTTATAGCTCAATTTCCCTGCCTATTCTCGGAAACAAAGTACATGAAAGATAATTAAAAAAATAAAAATAAAAAAAAATAAAGAAATAAGAGCATCAGCTCCTCCGATGTCTGTAAGTCGTGTTTGTTTTGATCTCTTGTTTGTGTTTAGTTGAAGTGATTGATAGGGCTGACTGGCCCATTCGGCAGTGTGAAGCGTGATAGGCGCGTGTGCCTAACAAACACGCACCCGGGCCTCCCGATGTCACAGCACTCTCAACTTGCCAGGACAGCTGTCCTGACCAACTTCTCTGCGAGAATGCAGGATCAAGTCTGCGAAAGCAATAGCATCACTAGCACTGTCAGCTATCCCCCCCAGCACCCTGATCTCGAAGGACTCGACTCTTTGATGCCGCCGCCGAAAACTGTGGTTGGAAGAGCTCTTGGCAATGAATGCCATTCTGGTGGTTCCCAAAACGCCGCCGCGACCCACGCTGGGGTCGGGGCTGCTTTGACTGATACTCCGATATCTACCGCGCCTCCATCTCCTCAAATGTGAGTAGCCGAGCTACCCCCGCTATCTCTTCTGTTTTCGTCCTCACTGTGCCTTTGTAATGTTGTTAAATTAACCCTTTGCTTGGCTACGGGAGTCGGCCTTAAACTTTTCCTGGGGTTTTCTTCACAGCGCGCCCCTTGCGCTGTGGAGACCATTGCTTTCGAATTGCTTTCCATTTCCTTTTTTTTTTCCCCCAAGAGTTCACATGTCTGGACTAACGCTGGCTCATATTCGCTAATAGCAACGCGAAATCCTATACCTCTGGCACCTCAACCCCTGGAAAAACCCGTGCTACGACCCTCGATATACCAGGCTTGACCAAATCCAAAGTTTCTCCCGATGGCCGTATTGCTCAACGCGATGTTGGCTCTAAGCTCGTCATTGTCATGGTTGGCTTGCCTGCCAGAGGCAAGAGTTATATTACCAAGAAGTTGTCACGTTACTTGAACTGGCTACAGCATGATACCCGCATTTTCAACGTTGGAGAGCGCCGTCGTGTTGCTGCGGGTGGCGGCGGACCTGAGGAACCCAAAGAGCCGTTGAGGATTCCGGAAATTCATGAGCCTGCACATGACCGCGACAATGAATCTGGGGACACTTCTGACCAAAAGTCTGAAGGAAATTCTGAGAAGGATCTTGAAAAGGACCCTGACGCCGTCGAGGAGTTGAGAGACTCTGTTCGCGAACTAGTGACTGAGAACAAACCCGCACACAATCCAGAGGTTCGCAAGCAAGTTGACGCCACTCTCGATGTCTCGCCAGCCAAAATCTTTTTGAATGGCCAGCCTCTGGAAGATCCACGCAAAGGGATGCAGGTTGCGAGTCCTATGACTGTTGGTCCTTCCACGCCTGCGGAAGAAACACCGAGGGCTACAGTTGCGGAGACTTTAGATCAGAACGGCAAGTCTAAGGCACCAAGGACCGTCGGCGGCGAAGGACGCGAGTCTATGGACCAATCTGCCGGATTCTTCGACCCGAGCAACGAACGTGCACTGCAGCTGAGAGAAAGAGTAGCTTTGGAAACCCTAGATGAGCTCCTGGATTATATTCTCGGTAACGGCGGGAGCGTTGGTATCCTCGATGCGACTAATAGCACCATAAAGCGCCGTAAGGCCATTATTGACCACATCCGTGCACGCGCTGGACCAGCATTGAACGTCTTATTCGTGGAGAGCCAGTGCTTGGATAGGAATTTGTTAGAATCAAACATGCTTCTAAAGCTCTCTGGTCCAGATTACAAGAATATGGACCCCGCTGTTGCCCTTGCAGATTTCAAGCAACGTGTAAAGTTGTACGAGAAGTCATACGTCCCACTTGGCGAGTATGAAGAAGCAAACGACATTCCTTACGTTAAGACCATCGATGTCTGTCGAAAAGTCGTTTCCTTCGAAGTAAATGGCTTCCTTTCCTCCCAGGTCGTCTACTACCTCCTCAACTTCAACTTGTCCCCTCGTCAAATCTGGATCTCCAGACATGGTGAAAGCTTGGATGATGTCGCTGGCAAAATCGGAGGGGACGCACCACTTAGCGAAAACGGAACCCGCTACGCCCGTGCCCTTGCGGCGTTTATTGACTTTAGACGTGGCATGTGGGAAATCACGCGCAAAAATAAGGCACAATCGAGCCATTTTCCGCCTCGCCCTGGCGACAGCACGCCTCCAAACCCGCATCGTGCACCAAGTATAGCAGGCAGCGAGCTCAATTTCTGCGTCTGGTCATCCATGATGCAACGTTCAATCCAGACTGTGCAATTTTTCGACGAGGAGAGGTACGATGTCAAGGAAATGCGCATGCTGGACGAATTAAATGCTGGCAACATGGAGGGCATGACATATAGCGAGATCCGGAAAAAGTACCCTGAGGAATATGCCCAGCGTCGTCAGCAGAAGTTGCATTATCGTTACCCGGGAGTTGGTGGAGAAGGGTACCTCGATGTCATCAACCGCCTGCGCGCTGTGATCATCGAAGTCGAACGCATGACTGACCATGTTCTGCTTGTTGGCCATCGATCTGTTGCTAGGGTGCTGTTGGCCTATTTCCTTGGATTGAAGAGAGAGACTCTTACCGACCTCGATGTTCCGCTTGGGACCATCTATGCTCTCGAACCAGTAAGCACATTTCAGTTACAGCTACTGTCGACAAAAGTGTAATTTCTAAACCATCCGATCCAAATGCTAACATCCAGTTTCCCTTTAGAAACCTTATGGCGTTGAATTCAAGGCCTTCCAATATAACCCAGGTACTCAGTGGTTCGACGAGCTTCCCGATTACGAGCTGAAGCACGAGACCTATTACTAGTCTCTGCTCACTCCCAACAACTTTCACGTCCTTTCCATTCCGATTATCTGAGCTTGTTGCACCAATGCAGTTTTCACTTCCGTTGTATCTTCAGCAATTATCCAGCGTTAAAGGAAGGGAAAATCCTTTCAACCTCCCTGCCCTCTCTCCCACCCATTTTCATTCTAGTCTTGCTGTAGCATGGAGTTGGGCACACGTCTATACCTATATTTTTGTTTTGTTTTGTAATATCTCTTTTCCTTCCCAACCATTGACCAGCGGCCCTTCCCTCAGTTTTCCATCGTGTTCTTACATCTTTCCCCTCTCCCTCCTATAGTATGTTTTGGGTTTATTTACCACTCCCACTCTTAATTTCCTTTCACACCTTTCTTCGACTTTTGTGTTCCCTTACTTGTATCACTTCGTTTCCCTCTCCTATCTTGCATAGTTCCTGGTGTTGGTATGATGGCCCCTTAGCAAATGATGTGACATGACGCGGAAATTTGTGTTGAATTCTGGGAGGATGAGGGTGTTGGATAAGGGCGTTCAACTTGTACCAGCATCGGTTCTTCTTTTCGACTGCATCACTGAGTCATTTGGTTTGGTTTGGTTTGGTTTCTTTTTTTCCTAGTGGGCGCGAAGTAATTACTATTAATGGGACATTTGTAGAAGCGTATCTTCTTTGTTTCCTCCTCCTTCCTTTTGCGATTTAGGCTATTTGATACTAGAGGATGTTGTTGCATTGAGAAATTGGCAGTGGCGGCTTTGACATGATTTCCATAGACATGATATTCTGGTTCTGGCAATTTACCCTATATTACATCCAACGCGAAGTGCTAATGAGAGGCACCCCTCGTATCTTCTGTAATATGCCCACAGCTTATTTGTCAACGTCTCGTATGACTCGCTCTACCCGCTGGCTCTCAAGGACCTCCAACCTGCTCAACGAATTGTAGGACTGCTTCTTCTCCCACCCCAACCATTCCTGTCGTATTCATGGCGATCACAGGTGTCCGAGCTGAAGAAGATGGTTGACTATCTCTTGCATTCCAGACTGTTGCATACTATTAGGTTTGGTTCATTAGCTCTCTGTCCAACTCAAGAAAGCAAAATGGAGGCTATTTCTGAGATGCAACGTGCGTTTGAATTAGATTATCATTGGTTACCAGATGTGCATGTCTTGTGTGCACTGTGCGTCGTGACACCGGGGTTATTCGTGAAACGAATAGGAGAAGCCCAAAACCAATTTCCGCGTGTGTAACATATCGTACGGATGCGCATTGGGAAACCCCCGTATCAAGGAAGATATAAATCTAACGGGAGAACTCACTTTGAACCAGAAATTCAAGACCAACGCTACTGCTAGTCCAAGACAAACAATCAATGGCCCTGCGACATTGTCGAAATCACGACCACTTCTTTGCCGGATCAATTTTGACCGCCAGATATACATCCACCAGCCCCATCCACCTGCGAAAATCGCAAAACACGTGTATACGATGCCTAAAGCACGCGCAATAGGATTTGAGGGGCCAGCAACATTGTAAAGTGCGAGCGATAATGCTGCGAGGAGAACAGAAATATGCTGCCATTTAATGAACGTTCGTTGATTTGCCAGCCAGACTTTAGCTTCTACTCGGACAGGACCGGAATCCTTGATCCACGTTCCTGGGGGGTAGATGCCTGGGGGGAGAGGTGTCGTGGGCTGTCTACGAGCGCGGGCATACCGAGATAGCTTTGAGCGAAGCCCACCAGGTCTAGGTCTGGGTTGTTCCGTTGGCTGCCGTACATTTTCTTGCCTTGTCCCTTCGTCGAGTTCTTCCTCTCCTTCCTCAGATATGTCGCTTGGAACAGGCCGTGGTTCTACTCTTTGAAGAGATCGAGGTCTTGTACGCTCCGATGACTCTTCAGAGATGAGCCTATTTATTGGGGATCCCACAACAGGTTGAATAACCGGAGTTTTGTTGCCTAAGAAACTGCCAACGGCTATTTGGTCTTCAGCACGCTTGGCGATTTTCTCCTGCTCTTCCTGGAAGGCCGTCTCTGGATCCCGACGAATATCGGTATCCAAGCCACTAAGCCAGAATGGGAAACTATTAACTTGGTCCTCGAATAGTTCAGCTACTCCGTGCACGAATTTGGAGAATCTGGGGGCTTCTTTAACTAAGTGAGAAGACATCAAGTCTGCAAGCCATTCCCTATTAGTTCTGCGGTGGTTATCACCTCTCACTTTGATTTCTAATAACGCATGCGGAAACCGAGATATCTCTCCTTCATTGATATCTGAAAATGGATATTCCATTCCGATATCGTCGATGTCGTGGCGATGCCAATCGCCTGGATCACGACAAGGCTGTTCCGGATCCAAGGCATCCTCCCGTATTAAGGCCAAATCTGTATCCAAGGATATTCTAATACGGTCATCGCCCGGAATTTGAAACGCTGTTCGAGTGTAGTTTGCTCGAACCATCGGCTGGAGCTGATTCTCTTCGATGAAATTCTGGATTTCTTCAATGTCGCTTTTCAGAGTATCTATGCGGTCTTGATTCACTGTCTCTTGCCGCTGCATCCTCTGTATTATTTTTTCCATTTTATAATTGCCTTCGAGGAAGGATTGGATGTGCTTTTGCTTAAGGCTAATTCTGACTTCGCGGCTGCTTCCACCTTCACCCATGATTTTCTTTTCAAAAAATATCTCTGGTTTGTCTTTCAACTTACCAGTCCATCGAAGTCGCAAGGAGCCGGCACCGGTTGATCTCTCGATTTTCTGGGTATATAGGTCGAATCTGGGATTATCAAAGTAAAGTGAAGTGATAGTTGGGTCAGCTTGGCCCAAATCTAAATCCTTGGCAGCGTTTGGGTTATATAGCAAAACGGGAAGGCGGCGAAGTATGTAGGTTTTCACTTCCATAATATTGTCGGCGTGGACCCAGAACTTGTGAGAGTTATAGACATCATGGCCAAGTTGCGCATCAACAGTGGGCATATCTTTAGCCATGTCAGTACTGAAATCCAGGATTTGTCGGACAAAAGAATACATCGCAGAGAGACGGTATAGGAGAGGTGAATAATCCTCCGAGTTAAAGGGCAGTTGGGACAATCGCACTTGGAGCAGTGGCCTGACTTTGTACCGGGCACCTCTTCTCCGATCATGTTTCTTCGCCGCCTTCAGGAAACCCGTGAAGTTTATCCTGCTGAACTTTTCCAATTCACTGAGCTCCTTTGTAATCCCATCCAGTTTCTCCAAGGCATCCCGCGCAATGCCTTCCTTCTCATCGTCTTCAATGTGGCTAACGTCTTTATTGAGGGTCAATGGCTCCAGCTTGGTCTCGCATTCCGACGTGCGGTCTCGAAGTTGCTTATAGGTCTCCACTTGGAATTCGTGTACTTTATCGAGCTGGACATTGACCAATTCCTGCACGAAATTCTCCTCGTCATCTTCTGTCCACTGCGTGTCAGCGCCATCGGCCTTGGCTTCATGCTCTCGAAGGAGCTTCTTCAGTTTATGGTAATCAATATAATGAACCTTCCATGGAGGATATATGGAAGACTTTAGAGTCTTCCCAAAACGCATGGTGATGGAGAGTATCCGCAATGCTCAACGAAGTCGGGAGGTTGGATCGTCGAGGTGGCTAGGTTGGATCTTGAAGCTTGTTCATATGCTCTTAAGCAAGAAGCCTGGCGTCCTCTCCACACGCACGTTGAATGAAAAAAAGCAATTAAGAGCTGAAGGAAAGCCTTATAGGGCAAGCGCGACCTCAGCAGAAGAACTTCACACACTAAATCAAACTGGAAGGAGCCGCTGGCAGAGTCGTTTCTCAGTCGCTCTTTCCTCGTAGTAGTAGCTTGTGTTCAGGTTCTGGCCAATCACAGAGCCGAATTCACTCACGTTATCCATGGATGTTCTACGTTCTTTCCTATTGCGGTCTAGTGCAATTTGACCCCAGTTTGTCTTAAATGACGTCAGCATCATAAAGTAAAAAGTGACTAAGCACAACCAGGTAGTGCATGCTTGGCGTGTTTGCACTGTTTGCCTCACGGCTCTCTGCTTGGAGACTCCGTACATATCGTTCCAACGATGAGTAGCGCTTCGAGCGACGGGAATGCCATTCGTTTTGACTGGCCTTGTCTTCACTGAGAGCAGACTTATCCCGTAACTACTATGGTTGCAGCGCCCAAACTATATCCGCGCGCTACGGTCAAGCGCATTATCAAGGCAAATACGCGGAAGAACCTGAGCAAGAACGCGGATATCCTAGTAAGCCCTATGCGCACTGTTTATTGTGGACTCAATCTTGCTTCGCTTATTAAGGGCCAGGTTAGCTAATGAAGTTATTTGTCGACAGATATTTTTAGATTACATGCTGTTCATGCAAGAGTGCGTTCTCGCAACTTCTCTTTCGCCACCCCAAACGTTGACACTCTCGACTGGCAAATGCATCATTGACAGTATCCCAATCTAGATTAATGCGGGAGGCTTCGATTAGGTCGAAGAGAAGTGGGGAGACCAACATCTCCGCAAAAAGCATTAGACGGGTTACTGAGGTGCGATCGGATACACCTGGCGTGGCTTTGACAACATGCTAAATCCTTTCCCGGATTTTTAGGGTACTCTACGCAAATTTAAGGGATAAAGTACTGAAGTCAAAACGCGAAAATTGATGAAATGGGGCCCAAGTCTTGTACGGCGTCGGCGTTCTGGCTTTCAGTGGTGAAATCAGCATGGTGGGATTCTATGATACCCGGAAATCCATTGGACACATAAACGGTAGTGTGGGTTGTTTCGTTCATCTACATTCATGCTTCCTCAAGTCTCGGGAATGAAGATACATAATAGTGACTGGAGAGTCATGGTTTACAAACCATCATTCAAGTAGAGTAAGGGCTACACTGCCAGCTATAATTGAAGTCAATTGCACTTTTGAATAATGTAGAGCCGCTAGAATTCTTGAAATTTTATCTGTATAAAGCAAAAGGTTGCAAGTCGGCGGCAAGATTCCACCAGGCTAGACTTTTGAGGGTTTGTTTGGGGAACTTGCCGCCGTTTGGGATTGTCGAAGCGCGTTAGGAAGTTTGACCACAAAAAGATCCTCAAAATCAACAACATCGACAGACTCTCCAAACTCAACTCCTCACCAGCGCACTTGTATTGGCACTCGCCTCTTATCAAGTTTCTCTCTCTTATCCCTTGTCTTCTCAAATCCTGCCACACGATTCTTCTCGTTTCTTTTTTTCTCTCTCTCTCCTGTGTCGCTTCCACGGCAGCGCTCAAGCTATCATCTTCCCTTGATCCCACATCACACGACACACCCACCTCGCGACTCGTTTTTCTCGACTATGTCTGCAACGGCGGCTAGCAACACTCCACAAGTCGACTCCAAGAGTTCCAAAAAGAAGCGCGGCAAAACTGAAGTTGCTGCTACTCCCTCTACCCCTCCTGCTCAGGATTCAATCCCCGCTACCGAAGCTAGTACTAATGGCGCTTCTGCGGAGTTTCCTTTCATAAAAGAGCTTCAGAAGTATGGTTTTTGTCACCCCTGGAAACTTGCCAATTCTTCCACCTAGTTGTTGCATGCTACTAACATTTTCACGTAGGAGCCTGAGAAATGCAAGTAAGAAATTGGTAAGTTCTTATCCCCCTCATTATCCCAAAGGCGTGCAACTGACGGACTCGTTTTCGTGCTAGAACGCAACGGCGAAGGTGGATGCGATTGTCGCCGAAAACCCTAACATGTCACTTGATGAACTCGTCGCATCCAAGAAAATCAACGCAGACCAAAAGGCACAAATCCTGAAGAAGCCTGCTCTCCAAGAAACCATCGCTTCCATTGAGGAACAACTCTCTCAATTCAAGCAATATGGTGCGCACTATGAAGACTGCCTTGCAAAACAAAAGGAAGATCTCAAGAAAGCCCACACGGAGGAGTTGGACTCCATCAAACAGAGTCTTATCGCCGAGACCTTGCAAGGTGCGGAAAAGGACTTCAAGGAACAATTGTTGATCCTCAGTAAATTCCTGCGAGCTGCTGCCGCAATGAGACGCGGTGGGGATGAAACCTCGAGCGATAGTCGTGCCTTTGAAGGCTCATTGTTTCAGGTTTATGGTGGAACTGAAGAAGCGGTCGATGCTATGATCAAACTGATCAAAGGCGTAGACGAAAAGATTCCGAGCATTGAGGGAGAGCCACTAGAGGTACCATGTAAGTGATTTATGAGTAATAATGCCGAATTCTAAAATCTAATGAAATATCAGATTCAAGGGTCAAACAAGCTTCCTTAGACTACAACCCTCCTACGGAAACTACCTGGACCGAAGAATCTGAGCAACCCGCCGAGCCTACGCCTGTTGTTGAGACTCTTCAATCTAGCGATCCTACTCTAGCCAACGCCGGAATGACTGAACTACGAGACCAGCCTTTGATGTCTCAAGCTTCGACTCCTGCAAATGGCCCAACATCTGCGCCTTCTCAACCGGCGGAGACTGTCCCTACTCAGACCGTTGTGAGTAATGGTGCCGCCAATCCATCTGCACAAGCTGCATGGGATTCCCAGCCGTCTATAACTCCCACCCAGGTTAGCGGCGAATGGGTGAATGTCGATGCCCCCGAGAAAGTTCCTGAAGGCCCTGCTTCCGCACAAGAAGGTCCGTGCCCTCCCTTTGAGTCTCCGAATAGTTGGGCTGAAGACATTCCAGCGACACAATCCACCCAAACCCAAGGAACTCAACAAGGTGATGGCTTCGAGCGTGTCGTTCACCACGCTCGCCAGAACAGCGGTCGTGGCCGAGGATTCCGTCACCGTGGTCCAAGAGCCGATGGCTATCGTGGCCGAGGGGGACATTTCCGTGGAGACAGAGGTGACTTCCGTGGTCGCGGCCGCGGCCGTGGAGAATTCAGGGGTGGCCGGGGACGTGGTTCCTTCCATGGTCAGGGCGGCGAACCTGCTCCGGCGTCATAGAAACGAGGATTATCAACCTAGGCTGCCTGATCATGTAGGGATCGTACCGTTTGATTGCTTGTAACGGACGCAATACGATCACGATTCAAACCTTTTCATGGTTAATGGTTGCAGCTCAGTCCGCCCTCTTCACGTACTTTGCTTTGATTTCCTGGCTTTGTGATTCCGATTCAAAAAAAGTCTCTCCTCGCTTCATTCACCGTCAACCCTTGCCCACGGCCATTTTATTTGACCTTTTCTATTACATCTCAACATTTTCAAAAGAACGAAATACAAGGAGTCGGAAAGAAGGCTTTATGACTATTTAGCGTGCATTGAGTTTTTTTTTTTGCCTTTTTCCGTATTTCGTTTCTTTCTCTTCTTTTCCTCTTTCGGTATTGCCTTATTATAGGGCGCTCTGGATTCCCTTTTTCATGTAATTTAATGACCCGGCAATTTGTTGGTGGGGATGAGAGAAGGCTTTCTCCTAGGATCCTCACATCGTCTAGCATCAATAGCAATAGAACCTGGGTTAATCTCCAACCGTGCAATACGAGTCTTAAGTGAAAATGTAGACTGGTGGTATGACTCGGTAATGGGCTGGAGCTCAAGCAGTTTCTCCAGGTAAAATCGTTGAGGACTACATCATGATTTCCCTAGCGCAAATTGAATCCATATTGTCATAAAAGCACCAAGACCGTTCTATAACTAGTGGGGCAAACATTCAAAGAAAAATTTCAGCATATTGAAATAGGCGCCTAGAAACTCCGGGTCACATTTCTAAAATGCAATGTATAATGTCAAAACCACGGTAGTACATTAAAAATATGGGGATATATGTATCATTCCATTCCGACCGATTTTGGGCGTGCTGGTGACTTTAAAGCACCGAAAACAATTGCACACACTCCCATCATTGCAGCAGCACCAACATTATAGGCGACCTCTCTTCCACCCCACCAGAACAGTGTACAGAAAAGTATCGGCCCCGTTGCTCTTCCCGCTTGGCCCCAACTTCTCAAGCGCCCCAGAAATACCCCTCTCTCGCCCTCCGCGGCTTCAAGACTTCCTAAACTGTTTAGCCCAGTGACCACTGTGGCGGTGGTCACAGCGAGTAAACAGCCTGCGGCGTACAGGCCGGAGAGGGAAGAAATGCGCGCAAGGAAGAAAAATGATAGGGTACACGCTAGCACGCCGATGCGGATGGTGAGAAGTGGTGGGAGGCGGCGAATTATTGAGCCTTGGAGGATGGAAGACAGGAGGCCCATGGCAGAGAGAAGTCGGCCGTTGAGGGCGGAGGGGCTTGTTGTCGAGTGGGCAGGGGAGATTTGGGAGTAGAGAGTTGCGGTTAGGAAGGGGAGTGAGAATTCTAGGCCAGAGAATGGAAGGAGGAAGAGGAAGTGGGTAATGTTTAGGAGAAATGGGTGGTTGGTGTACTTTCGAGGAGAGGGAGGTGTATTTCCTTTGCTGCCATTTTGTTGTGGCTCGTTCAAATATTGCTCCTTTATATCTCCACCAGTAGACGAAAGCTTTGTATCGGCTAGTTTCGAATAGCGGGGATGGGTCTCTGGCAGAGCGAAGTAGATATAAACTGTCTCTATCACGATCAATAGAAGCGAGGATCCCGCGGCAACAGCGAATGGATTGTCTGCCACTCCGGTGACATTCGCAAGGGCCGCCCCAATTGCCGGCCCAAAAGTAAACGCGATGCTAAAGCAGGCACCGACAAGTGCCATAGTCCCTCCTCTCTGGCTCTCGTCGCTAATGTCTGTCGCAATCGCATTTGCAATCTGCACATTCCCTTCGCTCAGCCCGCCAATGATGCGGCTACCGAGGAATGTCCTAAAGTCTGACGCTGCCACCCACAAAGCAACGCTTGCTATATTCCCCATCATTGACCAGAGCAGAGCAGTCCGGCGTCCCTTTTTATCAGAGATCTGACCGATGAACGGGGCTGCAATGGCTTGCAGGAACGAGAAGAGGGAGCCGAGCGCTCCACCAAGTAGTACAACATCATATCTGGAATCAATTGGTTTCGCAAAGGCATTTTTGTACGCATTTAGGTAGTGAAGTATGCGGTTGAGGAGCGAAGTCGGAGACGGGTCACGCTTGAGATAGAAGGTGAGGAGGGATGGGAAGAGCGGCAAGATGAAGGTAAAAGATATCTATTGCACCGATCAGCTAACTACTAACACACACTCAGAAAGACCCGTGGGAGTTGAGACCGAAAAAAAAAGGCTTCTCCGAAAACCTACCAGATCCAAGAGTAGAGAGACAAACAGAACTTTCAGAATCCGCTTCCTTTGCGCCGGGATGACGGTCGTTGCCGCCATTTTTCTTTGAGAAGAGAGATTTCTAAGAGACTCGCATTGTTTGTTGGCGAGCTGGGGCCGAAACTGGTTGGGTTAAATAGACAGAGAAGGCGATTTGCGAGACGGTCGATTGGGATTTTGAAGCTCTTCTGAGACTGAGACAGCCCCAGATGGTTCGAAACGTCAGCCCGCAGAACGGCTGGTTTGTGTGAGACAAGTTAACCGGAATGCTAGCAAGTCAGGGTTACAGGTTCGCAAACCCCATAGTTACAAAGCAATCATACGTTGGTCGAGCTGAATGCGAAATCGCAGTTGCAAAATGATGTATTTCGTCGCCCAATCTCACTTTCCACATTATCCATACCGTCCGTCTTAATCCCCCTCGTTCTCACATGCCTATAACCTGCCATCGCAGTAAAGAACAGGCTTTCAAGCTACAATGCCTCTACATCTCCAAAATCCATCTTCTACTTCCTGATTTCATCGCTGAGGTTGAGGCCAGCGAACGTCTTCCCGTTGGCAGTACCACCTTTAGGCGTGTGCTTTAATTTGGTAAATTGCGAGTCAGTATCAGGCAAGCAACCTTGACGGCCTCCATGATCTGAAAACGGCCAGAGAAATACTCCCGTTTCTTGCTCGTTAACTACTCTCTGGATTAAAGATGTTCGACATGTTGAAAGATTGGATTGAATGGTGGACTTATAGTGCGGCCTCCGATATCGTCATGAGCTATGGATTCAGGGCTTTGCCCCAGCGAAAAAGGCCTCGAAATGGTACGGCTCCTTTTGCTATGAGATAAACAAATGCATGCAATATAAGAGAAAAGTTCGAGCGGAGATTTTCCTAGGATATATACCCCGAGTCGCCGATGCCCAATCTTTCCGCCTCGCTTCCATCCAATGCTAGATCGTATTGTACAATAACGAGAGCAACAATGCCTTCTGAACATGAAAACATCTAGAGAAAGGCACAAACAATATCCACTAGAAATAAAACAACCGAGCCACCTCCATGAATCTGTTTCGCAAATCAACGGCATCAGAATCGAGGAACCTCAAGCAGTAACTTCAACCCAAGTCAATCAGGGGCTACGCCAAAGAAGTCAAACCATTTTTTTCCAAAACGACACCACAAACACCAAACTTACCGGTTTAACAACCAAATAATAGTCATACTCACCGGAAAGAACGTCAAGTTGACCAACACCTCTTGTCGTAGCATGATCCGCACTCACTCGGTATCCCATCCTCAGGAAGCCCTTGGGCACCATCTCTAAATCGTAGCTTGTCACACATATCCGCAGGACCTCCCACTGCAAGTGCGGGCGCTGGATTCGACGGTTCCCTCGAGCCCCATTTCGCCTTTCCAAGCAGCCAATCCGTCAGTGTCACCACCTTTGCCGTTCGATCCCAACCAGAATTCTCATCCGCATGTTCAATCGTATGCGTCGCTATCCGACCTTCCTCATCGAACGAAAAGATAAACAGACCCGTAAACTGCTCTTCCTTTCCTAACTTAAATATGGGCGCATCGCCACCGAGCAATGTGCTTAGTCCTCTATTCGTCCCGTTTGACGCCGAGGTCGGGCTGTCGCTTGAGCCTTTGACTCCGCCATCCGATCCGCTGGATGCATAATCTCCCGTTCCAACCCTTTTTCCTTGTCCTGAAGAGGAAGTCAATGTCCCGCCCTCGGTAACCCAGCGCACAACCAACTTTTCATCGCCATTGGAGTCTTCACGGTTGAATTCGCTCATGGCTCCTCCTCGCACCATGCGCTCGCTCATGATTTGTAATCGGACGTTTCCAACTATTGGAACGCTTCCCCATGCTACAGGAGCTGTCCATAGCGCGGCGCGATATGCAACTTTGCCCTTGACTGTGGGCAGATGGGGATGTGTAGAAGGGAAAAGGTGGAGTGTGATGTTTGGAGAAAGGATCTCCTGGGGGAGTGGATGAACAAGTAGAGTCGGGAGGTGTGTGGTAAGAATCCGAAGGGCTAAATGGAAAGTGGCACAGATGTATTAGCTAGCTCAACTTCCCGTGTTCCAGGGTTCCATTGGAGAAATGCAATATTGTACCAGTACTCACTTTTTCCCAGCTTGAGTATTCGTTCGTCAACCGGCTTATGGCCATCAACGCGCTCTGATTTTCCATCTAGAGTTCTCGCATCGGTGCGGGATATTAAAGCAGGTTTCGTAGAAATAAACCACGGCTCTGCGCTTGTCTCATGCTCAGACCGTAGTCGAGCCAACGAGCGCGGGGATATCGATGGATACGGTGTGACTCGAGCTTGGTTCTGCGTCCTTTGCAAAGGAGATGGAGCTGCAGGAATTGTGGAGGATGAATAGCACCGGATGAAGCTGGTTGCAGATGTTCTGGATGACGCTGAGGAGACGGACTGTATGCTGAATAGTTTTGGCATGGCGAAATGCGAGCATCAATGGCTTATCAGAACATGAGAGAAAAGGCACATGCCATCCACTTCTTTTAAGGTCAATTTCAGCGTCTGAAATAGAAGTGTTGCCTCTGCCCGAAGATTGATTGCTTATCTGTTACATGTGTTGTTCCTCTAGAGAACTTTTTCCCATCTGTGGAACAGCCAAGCTTCTCTAGTTAACTGACTAAATAGATGACGTCCGCCCAGCAAACGAGCCGGAGAATTAAATCTAAACGGCGGCTCTGGATTACAAAAATTCTATATTCCAATGGCAATAAGTCAGAGTTAATAGAGCATAAAAGGTATTTCATGCTTATAGTTGAGTAGTAATTAATCATATCATGCAAAGTCGTCATTATCATCGTTGTCATCGTCCTCGCTTAGAAGCCGTTTCTCTGCTAGCTTCCTGATCCTCTCATCAAGAATGTTTCGATCATATCTCTGTGCAATTTTACTAGCTGCCTCCAGCATCTTCCCAGTCCGATCACGCAACATAGTGACAAGTTCGTACGCCTTCATACCCTTCTCTTCTCCGTCCCGGCATTCTACCGCGAGCATTTGCAGGATAATCTTGTCGATATCTACCTGTTTTCTTCGCTGTTCCGTAGCCTGAGCTGACTTCGATTCTTCAACTTCAATGCAATCTTCCAAAAGGCTACACTCAAGGTTGGCTCTGACGAAGGACTCCTGGAGCTTGCGATGGATGTCTTGCGTAGTTGATCCGTCCATGTCAGTGTCGTCGTCATCCGACGTCTTTTTGCGGGTTGAAGATATCGGTATGTCAAATTCAAATTGTGTGAGTAATGGTCGAGGAAAATATGGGTACCGATCTCCTCCCTTCAATATGATACAATGGAAAACGTCCTCTGCCACAGCGACTGGCCAGTAGGTTTCTTGTTTCTTCCCAGACGCAATACGGTCAAGCTGCTTTGTATCCAGGAGAGGAACCCATCTGGCTTGGCCGGGTTTTCGCCAATGCTGCAGGACCAGAAGCACCCCTGATGAGTCGTAAATGCACGGATCCTAATACCTCAGTCAGCACAATACTGCCAGTTGGAATGAGACCTGTAACGTACGCCTTTGCTTGAAAAGAAGACACTGCGAAGTTCAGTGCCCTCTGTTAGAGCAACCGTGTCTTCATTTTGGCAGATTTTATCCTTCTTTACATTATCTATCGAGTATGTTAATTTCGCGATCCCATCCCCGCCAATCGGACCGTTCCCGACGGTCAACACATAGTCCTGCCACGCAGCACAGGTGACGGTTTGGCTTTTCTGTCTATAGACACGATATGGAGTTCCAAATAGCGTGTACACCCGAACGTAGTCTGCAGATGTGCTCACAACAATGTACGAATTGCTCAACGCGATCGCTACACAACACCATTAGCCATTAAAAAGGATACGAAATAAAGAGTGGGATTATATTCTGATACCTGTAATCTCCTCTCCTTGTGGGAGTTCTGTTCTCCAGTCCGCCCTTGTTGTCCACATCTCATGTGGTCGATAAAAGATAATTGCAGGATTTCCATTCGAAGGTTGGCAAGAGAATAGAGTTCCTTTCTCATCTATAGACCATTAACCACCGCGCGTATTTAAAAGCCATACCCGGAGAGCCATACTCAAACAGGCTTTATCATATAGAAACGGATCTGTAAAATGGAAATCACGATATCGCTCCCGATCATAAAATTCCGCCGTTACAGTGTTGTGAGTTTCTTGGTCCACACTCCACACAAAGCCGACTAGATTTAAACCTGCCTCAAACCATTAGCCGTTGTTTTGGCGATGCTCTGATGCCGCTCAAACTTCGGACTTACAAAGATATCTTCTACCGCCTCGCCAAGGCGTGCTCCCAGGCTGAAATGACTCGTGTTTTTGCGGCTGCCATGACGCCCCAATCCTTTTCTTGCTGTTATGGCCATATATATCACCTAGATGACTATTGGTGCGCTTGCCAAAACCGTTGACCCCTTCAACGTAACCGGCACCGTCATCATCTTCGACGAAATCGTCGTCTTCATCCATGGGCCCCAGTATATCATCCAGAGAATCAGGAGAGCCTCTCCTGATTTGCCGTTCCTTACGTGCGCCATTTGCATTGGTTCTACTCGGAAGTGCGCTGCCAATATCCACTCCAGTGGATAGTAAAGGTGCAACTTCTAAGTCCTTTTCGAGTAGACGTCGATATTCCTGCGGGACAAAGCCTTCGTAAATGAATAACTCTCCGTCCGAAGTAGTAAAGGAAAGTTCATTGTGAACGGGGTGCCATGCCAGATGGATTACGTTTGTGAAGTCGTATTTTCGAAGGATGTTTTGCGTGCGAGTTTCCCAGAGCACAATTTGGCCATCCGCAGCGGCACTGGCTAATAGTGCTCCATTTGGCGACCACGCAAGAGCAGTAACGTCTGCAGTATGGCCGTTAGAGAATCTCTTTTGCTTCGCCCAGTCCCTGCTAGATACAACGACAATGTCTCTGGTAGCCTCGACAGCTGCGAAGGCTGTCCCATCGGGGTGCCACACAATTTGCGACGTAGCCTCATCCTCAGTTTCAAGTCTTTGAATAACGCCGTCAATCTTTTGTATTAGCGTAGGTTCAGTCTCAGTGAAGGAATAAACGTATATGAGCCCATCAGAACAAGAAACCGTAATATATCTGCCACTCGGATCAAAAGTAACGTGTTTAACACCTTTCGTTTGATCTCGCAAATGCTTGACTTGGCTCATATCTTCGATATTAACAACTTTGACGGCAAGCTCGCTAGTAAAAGTAAGCCTTCGGGCATTCAAACTGAATATCCTCGCTGCTGTTAACTTACTCACTAGCAACCGCTACCCAGTCCTCGTCTTTCGAAGTAGCTAAATGCCGCACCGGTAACGAACATCTGACAAGCATTTTATCCATTTGACCGTTCGGCAACCCGTACTGCCACACAGTTCCATCTTCTGAACCCATTATAAAGGAATCATTCTATTGAGGAATAATGTCGTCACATATCAGTACTCGTTTGTCTATTCCTCTTTCTTACCAACTATAGTTCAGCGACGGAATAGACATACCAGCGCGGCAATGGCGAGGTGGCCTTCCACGCCTTCATCGACAGTTTTTGGCTCGCCATCTTCCCCAATCGTATATATTCGAATTGCAGAGTTGGATCCGCCCGTGACAACTTTGCGTCCGTTAGGCGTGTATGATAGAACTGTCGTTCCAGGTGTATCTGAACCACAATGTCAAAGTAGTGAGTCAGTGTGAACAACGAATTTTTGCATTTAGATCTGAAAGGCTTGCGATGATTGCACTTACGGGCAGGTCTGCCCCTCGGCCTGGCGGCTTCGAGAGCCATTTTGCGTGGAGTATCTCAATTACTCGCCACAAGTACGTTCCTAAGAAGATGGTAATGTGAAAATACCAATGGAACTTCGATTATGGTGTATTTACTCCATAATTAGTCAAGAATCAACTCTGGTGTTTGATCATTGCACTCCTACAAATTGGGTAATCGACAGACGCGTTTCGCGCTTCGACGCGTCTCTTGTTACCTCTTAAGGTTCGCGAAATCAATTTGCTAACTCCATACACACTAAGGTTTCGTCTTCATCCTACGATGAAGCTACGTTCAAGGTGGCAACGAACATCATTTGCCATTTAGATTACAGTAGCAAATCAACCGTTTCGGAGAGAGTTTTGAAATGTTTACATATTTGTGAAGAAAACAGCTAGATCAGTACATCCCACGCCATAATTTAGCCTAGACCCTTAGTTTCATCCTCACCGTGACATCTTTCCGAGGCACACAGGCCACACTCCCGTTCTTTTGACGAGGAACCTCCCAATCCTGGCGGTCGGCTCGCTGAATGTCCCACATCGTAAGGAAAGCAGCAGTAAAGATAAGAGCCTGACGTTCTGCAAACTCTCGACTGTAGCTCAGCATGCTACTGGCCTCAACCGGCCAAATATCATTTACCTTTTGCGATATTGTGTGGTTAATTAATTTTTCATTTTCCGTAGAATTAGCGTCGTCGAAGTCGAGTTCTCCCGGGCCTTGAGGTAAAAACCTTTGTGGGTTGAACTTCTTTGGCTCAGAGAAAAGATCGGGATTCATATTATGAATGAAGTGTGGAATGGAGATATAACTTCCAGCATTGCACTTATAAATCGCTGATGGGCTGCCGGCCACCGGAGCTACTCCAGCTGGCTCTTGTAGAGCCACATCTTTCGTTAACCGTCGATAAGTTAGGGGTAGGGAATATACACGGAGACTCTCGTAGTACGTAGCCTTTAGTAATGGGCAGGAAGAGACAAGAGCTTCCAAATTCAAATGTAAGCGCGGTGGCTCTGGAATATTGAAACCAGACTCCCGCCAGTCTGGGCGTGACGCATTCGAATGAGATACAATTTCTTCCAATATCTTTTGATGTAGCTCGGGGTCCGCAAGGATGTGGGCCAAGTTCCAAAATATAATGTTGTTTGTGATCATATTCATTGTCCAAAGGAATAATAGATGCTCAGAAGCGGCTTGTTCCGCTGTATAGCCTGCGTCTATGAAAGCTCTCGCACGGGCCTTAACAACTTCGGAGACGTCATCCATATCCCGCCACTCAAATCCAGGATCAACTCCGATCTCTGTCGCCGCAAAGGCATTGTGGAATGCTTTCAACGCTAATAGGAGGCGACGGCGAGCTGCATATGAAGATACAAGCCCAGGGAACGGGACCCACCGTGGGATACCAAGTAACGTTGCGTTGAAGTTGCCATCGAAAGCCCATAGCTCGTTGAGAGTATATGGAAACGCTTCTGTAAATGCTCCTCCCATGATGATAGTTGTGGATATCGTGCCAACAAAATTTCGCACAAGGGCAAATAGGCTAACTTCACAAATCGTTTCACTTCCGTCATACTTAATAGACACATTGCTTAATCTCTCCCATGTCGATTGGTCGACAACGCTCGGCGAGAAAGAAAGCAAATTTGGCATAGCTTGCTGAATTTCGCGTACAACGGCTGAGGAAATATCCGTTAACCAAGGGTCCTTGCTTAAAAACCGCATTGGTCCAGATGCTGCGTAAAGAGCGCCGCGATCAAAGGGCCTGACGCTTCGGTTTGCACCAAAGGCATTTTCCAAAATGTAACTACTTATAGCTTCAGAAGAAAATGATGATGACTGCTCCAACAATGCCGGTACCACGGTCGGGCTGGTTACTGCGGTATGAGTTTTCCCGCAGATGTGAAGGTGAGCAAGTGGTTCATCTGTAATGTTTCTGTAAATATATCAGATACGAGCGAAATCAACAGTTCCACGAAATACACACCGGGCATTTTGAAATAGTTTCCTTCGTCTAAATCCCAAGGACAACCAGTGTCCAAAGTATGGAAGCCAGTACGGAATCTGCTTTGCCGATAATGTACCGTCTGTGTTTTTTCTTCTGAAATGACAAGGTATTCCTGTAATGATTCGGGTTAAGGTACAAATTGATAGAACAAGTATACTAACTGAAATTGGGGATATTTCCGATAAAACATCTGCAAGGGATTGAATAATGAGAAATGGAACAGATACAGGCTGCTCCTCCATGACTCTAAAACAAAATGAACACTAACGGCTGGAAGATGAAGGCTTCAGCCTGTCCCTTGAACTTAGGGTGTTTGTAGGCATATAATTACAACAAGATTCCAATATTTGGGAAAAAATTGAGCTACACAAACGCATGCAAAAAGGAACAAGTGACAGATAGATGAGGTTTAGTATATTCCGGAAACGAGTGTATAGAAATGAGAAAAGAATGCATCTGTGATGGTCGAAAAGCCGTCAAAACCGAAGCCGCACGCTGAAACTAAATGCTTACATAACCCTCAGTGGCCCCATGGCCACGTGACGATAACTCAGGGGCCATTTCTTCTGAACCACAATCATCCCTGAGAAGATTGTTAGGTCAGATCATCCAGCCCTTCAAGGAGACAACGGTCGTTGTCCGGCATGTGCCATTCTTCTTTTGCAAGTAAGTTGCCCGTTGAGACTTAGGAACCACATTCCTTTGTGATGTGGTGAATGGTTGGTTGGCTAACACTACTATCTGGCGCTTGTGCCCAAGTCCCTAGGAATTAATGAAGTGGAAGTAAAATTGTGTCGCCAAAACAAACAAACCTGAGGTAAGAAATGGATCATTTGGCTTTGGTATGTTTATCTCTGGTAGCACAGTGCTAAGACAGAATTTTGGAAGCAGCCCAAGTATGGCTATTTTGATTTCGCAGGATGCTAAACTCTCTAGCATGCAGCCTCGGGACGCTTCTAGATGCTATTAAGTCTACGAGTGAGCGGATATTGCCCATTGTGGACTCTCAATCACTCAAGAAACATCCGCGCGCATAAGAAACCTGGAGAAACGGCAATGCGATACGCTATGGACCACATTGTGAGAAGCCGTTCGACTCGCTTTCGAGTATTTGATGTTATCTTCAGGACGTCAATGCAAGTTAATCCATTAACTACAGTATAGAATGGATGGCTGAAGCTGGAACGCTGAACGTTGTCATGGTGGATTTTCAACTGCCAGAAGATTCCAGACGAAGATCATTAGATGAAGCAAGACGTCGCTAAGGGCCCTAGGCTTGGTGACACTCGATTCAATCGAATATGTGGATAACGTGTTCCAGTCAGTGTTGCCTAAAGATGTCTTGCCGGCATTTATGGACCGTCTGATGTGAGAAATGGCTCACATCAACCAACTCCATCCCGAGATCGCTATTGGCTAAATCCAGCTGGGATGCGGTCATTCCGGGCCGGAAGGCCGACGTATTCCTGGCAGCCTGTTTCCGTCAACGCTATATAAATCCACCAAATCACTTCAGATACCCGATTCCTCGAAGATGCTTCGCCTCAAACTAGTTGATAAAGTCTTTGGCCAAATTATAAATCGGATAGTTAATACCTCCGAACGACTATCCTAGTTTTCTAGTCTCTCCCCTTCGACAAAGTGTTCTTTGCGATCAGGAAGCTCAGATCCCATCCATATCCCACATTCCATGATCCTCTATCTAGTCATCAGAGATCAGAGCAGCAATGGTGAACCTCCCAACCGTGCAAGCCCATAATGCGGCTCTTAAATCCCTAACCTCTAGTCTCGTCGCAGTGTTTGGTAAGTTCAATCTACTCCAACATTCCACCATTTACAACGAAAGCTTGCCTTTGGAGCACATTGCCCACTGCAAAGTTGCCTCTACCCTATCTCCTGTCTCGAAAATCTTTGATCTCACTAATACCCCCAAGTCGGCGGCACCTCTGGTATCTCCCTCTTCACGGCCCTCGCCTTCGCTCATCACACTCCCTCTCCGAAAATCTACCTCATCGGCCGCAATCAATCCGCTGCCGACGCTGCCATCGCCTCCATAACAACCATAAACCCCCTCGCGCGGCCCACATTTCTCCAAGCGGACATATCACTCCTCAAAAACGTCGACAACGTATGTGCTGAGATTGCAGCCAGAGAAAAGAAGTTAAACTTACTATTCATGACACCCGGATACATGACGCTCAAGGGCCGAAACGAGACAGTCGAAGGCCTGGACCACAAATTTGTGCTGCATTACTACGCGCGGATGAGATTTATCACAAACTTGCTTCCCCTCTTAACCAAGTCTACACAAGACTCCTCTGCCAACGCCAATTCCAACGGTAGACTATCACGCGTAATCTCCGTCCTAGACCCGTACGTCTCCGTCCGCGCAGGCGGCTCTGGCACGCTCGACTTCTCAGACCTCAGTTTGAAACACACCTTCAGCCTCCAGAAATGCGGCGCCCATGCCAGCTTAATGGGTAATTATTTTCTGGAGGGAATGGCGCAGCGACATCCACATATCTCCTTCATCCACGCGTACCCCTCCGGCGTAGCTACGGGATTAATGCGTGACTTGCCGGTTGGACGTGTGCTGTCGGCTGTACTGACGAAGCTATTAAGTCCATTTATGGTGGCGGTTCAGGAGAGTGGGGAGAGGCATTTGTTTGCAGCGACGAGTGGGCGATTTCCTCCGAAAGCTGAGGGGAAAGAGATGGAGGGTGACGTCGCGGTTGGCAGCGACGGGACAAATGGGAGCGGCTGTTATTGGGTGAGTTGGGACGGGGAGGTATTCCCCCCGAACAAAAAATTGGAGAAGACGAGGGGCGACGGCGCGGTGGAAAAGGTGATGCGGCACACTGATGAAGTGTTTAAACTGGTGTGCGAGGAGGGCAAGTCCTACCCGTAAAATGTTATAGAGGCATAGGAGCTCGACATAGTGCTCATTCATTTCGTAGTGGGATGTCCCTATGTCATTTTTCCTATCATCATATTTTCAATACAGAGAATAAGATGGGCCTGGTAATCTGATTTTTAATACCCGCGTTTAAACTCCTAATACTGTTTGTCCATTAGGGTTACCACACTCCGCCCCTAATGTCGCTGGTACCCCGTCCTAGGCCCATGGTGAGCAGGCGTGAATAAGTCAGCATGCTCCTCCAGGCTTAGGACAAAAACGGTAAGCATTTTAGGAATATCCAAATCTTCGCTTAAATACGCGAGGTATATACTAATGTAAAGTACAGTGCTTGAGGTATGTTCACTTGACCACACCAGGGGTTCACGCTTTGGACTGAAGGATCTCTTTCAGAGCCGCGCTTTCCTGTTCATATCTTTCAAGTTTTGCTTGACTGCTTGCTAATTTGCCAAGAAGCCACCTAACTCGAGGCCTGATCTCCTTGGGTTCTTTTTCGAAAGACCCGAGTATTTGCAACTCTCCTTCGTATTTGCTGATGTTTGCGCTTTCCATCGCCATTTGCTGCCCAAGGATCTGTGATTTGAGCCGACACCGGAGGACATCATCCTCGACTAGCCGCCTGAAGGCTGCTGCGTATACTGGACGGCCTGGTTTGATGGCCGATGGGCGACCGTTGAGATTGGTTACAGAAATCAATTCAGCCTGCTCGAGGGAGCGAATTGTGTTATCGCCATCTATTTTGAAAAGATCGGAGAACAGAACCTCGCTGTAGAGGATACTTGCGCCCTTGGCTTCTGCAAGGCTGCTAATTAGATGCCATGCTTGCCCTGGCGACCAATTTCGAATCGTGTTATCAACATCAGTGATATACATTTTTAGAATCTCGGCAGCAGATTGCTCAACGATGTCGTGGAGAGCGTCTATATCCGTGTTAGTATTATATCATACATGACACCTTAGAATGCTCACCCTTCGGGCTTTCACCCCTGCTAATCATCCTCGCGAAGAATTCTAGGTCTGACAATCGACCTCCCAAAACTCTAATACATTCATCGAGATCATTTGTATGGCTTCTTTCTATAATCTCTGCCTGCGTCTTGGCGTTGTTATCTCCATTTATGTGGTCCGTATGGAGATGATCAAGAACAAATTGTTTTGCAACATTGGGAGTGCAGTCACCAAGCTGAATTTCGTGAAATACTTGATTCGGAAGAGACCGGCTGAGAGTTTTGGAATACGAGATATCTCCGGTCAAAAAGATGACGCGAGCGATATTGGAGACTGTCAGTGCTGCCGCCCATTCCGAAATTTTATGGTATATCATCTGGTTATCGTTGGCTTTATGTAGGAAATTGTCGATGACGACCACTGGCCTGTATTCAGGGTGCGCTTCAAGGAACTCATCGTCCGTAATGTGGGCGGCTTGGACATCCCTCCCTTTCTTTTCGAGAGCTACCTTTTTTAACGCATTGGCTGTGTTTTGGAGAATGTGTCCTAACTGCGAATCCAGCGTCTCCGAAAGGCCAGCATTTGCACCTAGGGTCTGTGTCGCAACGTCGACTAGGCTGCTAATACTGTTCATCCAAGAAAATACCGGCCGGTACCCAACTTCTGCCGCAGCAGCATTTATTGTAGCACTATCGCTCCTTGCTTCTTGAATTGGCTTGCAGTCAATGATAAGCCTATGCCGATAACCTTTTAACGCTTCGTCAAGAACAAGCTCTCTTTTCCCGGAACCCCTCGGTCCTTGCACAACAATAAATGTATTCGTTGCTTCAATTAACCAATTCCGAAGTTGCTGGATATCATCCTTGCGGTCTGCCCATATTGCTTCTAGGCCTCCCGAGTCGGAACGTTGGCTTTGACGGAACGAAAACATGTCATTGGCCTTGTTTGCTTGACGTTGAATCCACTGCCATATCTTGTTGTCCTGGACATCGATTGGCGGCGCTATCCGCATCTTAATAAAAAAGGTACGAATAGGATCGAAAATGATAACGGTTATGGTCGCAATGAGTGCAGCAATTACGGGAATTATGATCCTTGGGTGGCTAAATATCCATTCTCTTATCGCGTGCGGCCTTAACTTTCGCTCATACGAGAATTTCAATAGCGTGCCCGCACTGCCTCCCCCTTCGGCTTCTGAAACCTGATAGCCGTGCAAACAATTTTTTGCCGTGACAGCAGAACCGGGCCGAGTAAAATCAAGAATTGCATATCTCGGTTGAACTTTCGAGTCGGAAGGCTGGGTTAGGATGTCTGCCAGTTTTCCATAACGGCGAGTCAATGAATAGAGAAGTTCTGGAGTTAATTCGACTGGTGACGTCCCTGGGGTTGTTGGAAGAAATTCGACTTTAACTCTTGAGCTGGGGAATCGCTGAAGGTCTTCTAGCCAGGGCCGCCCGCGAACCACTGCAGCTCTTACAGCTCTGAAAGGGCTAAACCATGGCTTTACCGGATGTTGCTCGAGATATGTGTTCAAAGTCTTCGATAGCCCTTCTTTATCCATATGGGACGGAATGGAAACTTTGACGAAAGCGCCTCCCTCCGAATAACGCGGAATGATTTGATCGATTCTTTCACGCAACTCCGAGGGAAAAGCCTGCTCAATCACACTCAAAGAGCCTGTACCGGTAAGTCCTCTCGCGAAATTCCCAATTCGTTCTAGGATCGACGGCGAAGGGTCTAGGGGTGCCAGACCATGTGAGAAAACGGCTTTGGCTGGTAAGACATCTAGTTTCTACTTAGTATTGCATGACTTGCAAAGTGATGTTTAGCCATACTATCAAGATAGAACACAGAATCATTTGGCGTAGTTTTAATATGCCCCGTTTCGTCGGCATTTGAGTAAGAGGCCGTATATCTCACAAGTGATAAGCTGCGAAGAAACGAAGAATAGACTGGCTGAAATGAGCGAACGTGGGGCGTGAACTTCCAACCATACCCTAGGTAGGACCTTCCTGTAAGATGTATCATTGTATAGTGATTAACTCCATTACCTTCACGGGAAAAGAGGGACAAAGTGAAAGCTCAGAAGAAACAGCAGCATTAGCAGGCGAAGCGTCGAGTTGAGGAAATACAAGCGATGACGTAGTTAGTGCTGCGCTGCGCTGCGAAATCAATCATACAGTAGCCTGAAATAATACGGTTCTGATACGCCAAAATTTCACCAACTGCAATTCCTCATCCCAAGAGCTCTCGACAACTTAAACCGTTATTTGCAGCCTGCAATTTCAAAAATGGGGTGGTGGTGGAGTTCATCCGGCCAGCCTGGAGAGTCATCGCAGGAGCCTGCGTTCAAAAATGGGAATGCTCCATCCCAGCGGCCGGCGGAAACGCGCACCGCAGCGCCTCTGCCGTCGAAGCCATCATCAATGAGCCGTGAAGAGCAGGCGGACGCCGAATTGCAAGCCATTCTCTCTGGAATGGACGATACCCCAGTATCCGCGCATTCTACAAAACCTTCCACGAAATCTACCTCCGCGCCCTCTTCCATAGACCCAGATTCCCTCTACTCATCCGAAATGTCCTGCCGATCCGCTTTCGATTATGCTTTCTTCTGCCAATCTTTTGGTGGCCAATGGGTGAACTACTACCGATATGGGGAATTACGAGATTGCGGCCAACACTGGTCTGATTTCTGGTTTTGCATGCGCACGAAATCATATTCTGAAGAGGCTAGGGCAAAGATGATTAGGGAACATAATCGCAAAAAGGCTGCTAAGTGGAAAACGGGCCCGACCAGTGAGGACGTGTGGGATATAAGAACTCAACCGGTAAAAGGTGCTTTTGAAGGAGATTTTGCTGCGGTAGAAAAGGAGATGAAACTTGCAGAACACAGAGATCGAGAGGCGGCTGCATGAATTATGATACTAGGAAGACGAGGTGGATTTGGTTTCTTTTCTTTTGCCTTTTTGCCTCTTTTTCTTTTCGCCTAAGATCGTTTTATCTAGGGCCTAGGATGTTACTTGGGTCGCCATTTTCTTGTACACAGCCAATAAGGTGTTTGCGTATATGTACTGTACATTATAGTTTCATCACTTCTCTTTACTTCCTGTCCTGCGCAATTTGAAATAGCAAAGAGTTGGCTGCATAGTATGTACAATGCGGAGCATTGGTACAAGGTCGCTGTTCCTAAGACTTGTTCTGTCCACTAAGTTAGAAACTAAATATTTATATAAGAACAAAATACAGCTGAGGAAATACTAAGGTATGATATAAGGCAATTTTAGTATAATTTTATGGACTTGTTAAGAGAATCATATATCACATTGGTATCAAACATCAATGAATAATAGCCTGCACAAGATTTTGCAAGCGCATGACATTCACTACAAATGCAAAAGTACAAAGTGAAAAGGTATTTTATCATTGACTAGAAAAAGGAAGAAAGAGAGAACCGCCGTCTTGACAATCATTTTAAAAATTTCCAATCGCTTGCTTTCAATCATAAAAGAAGGTATCTCAAACGTTCCAATGCAAAACGAGAATGGGATAGAGATGACTGGAAAACTCGGAAAATATCTAAAAGCAGCATAAGAAAGTTGGTCACTAGGGCCTGGCAGGCCTTTGTTATGCCTTACAAACGCAAAATCTTCGGGCATTCAAGCCGCTGCCTGAACCTGGATTTGGGGAGTCTGCGGCACAGAACCAATGGCGGAGCGACGAATAATACCTCCAGTGATGGGAAGCGGGGAAGATGTGCCCATGAGGTAAGAATCCACTTCACGGGCAGCTTGACGGCCTTCATTGATGCCCCTAATAAGGAAATATGAGCTTTAACTAGTCAAACGGCGTAAATACAACCATTTTTGAACTTACCAGACGATCAGCGACTGTCCGCGTCTGCAATCCCCTGCAGCGAAGACACCAGGGATGCTGGTACTATACTGGCCAGGTGGCGTCTTGATATTCTTGCGGGCATCCAGTTCGACCACGTTGCTTAAAACTCGATCCTCGGGGCCTAAGAAACCCATAGAAAGCAAAACAAGATCCGCAGGGAAGAATTGTTCGCTTCCTTCGACTGTATTCATATCCCAGCCTCCAGAAGCGCTCTTTGTCCATTCAACACGGGTGATGTTGATTCCTTTCACATTGCCATCATTATCACCTACAAATTCCTTGGACATAACGCAAAATTCACGAGGATCATTTCCAAAATGCGCCTTAACTTCACTGTGACCGTAGTCCACACGGTAGATGCGCGGCCACTGGGGCCAGGGGTTATCACCAGCACGTTCCGCCGGAGGTTGTGGAAGAAGTTCAAAATTTGTAACGGACTTAGCTCCATGGCGAACCGAAGTGCCGATGCAGTCATTACCAGTATCTCCACCCCCAATAACAACGACATGTTTATCTTTAGCGGAAATATATGCTCCATCAGCTAGTTCGGAGTCAAGAAGAGACTTGGTGTTCTTATGAAGAAACTCCATAGCAAAGTGAATACCCTTTAATTCGCGGTTCGGAATTTTAAGATCTCTGGCAACAGTTGCACCGGTAGCGATGATAACAGCATCGTTTTCCTTTTGCAGAATTTGCAATGTCACATCATACTCTGGTCCAACAGGCGTGCCACCGACGAACTTGATACCCTCAGCAGCCATGAAGTCAACGCGCCTTTGAACGATCTTCTTGTCCAATTTCATGTTTGGAATACCGTACATTAAAAGACCGCCCATACGATCAGCACGCTCGTAAATAACAACATTGTGACCAGCGCGATTGAGTTGGTCAGCTGCAGCGAGGCCAGCTGGACCAGAACCAATTATGGCAATGGACATTCCTGTACGGGTCGGAGGCGGTTTCGGGATCATCCAGCCCATCTCGAATCCTCGGTCAATGATGGCACATTCGATTGACTTGATGCCCACCGGGTCCTCATTAATACCAAGGACACAGGCGCCTTCACAAGGCGCGGGGCAAACTCGACCTGTAAATTCAGGGAAGTTGTTTGTCATGAGCAAACGATTCAGTGCATCTTGCCATTTGTTCTGAAATACGAGTTCGTTCCACTTAGGGATAATGTTGGAGATAGGACAGCCCGTGTCAGACTGGCAAAATGGAACGCCACAGTCCATGCAGCGGGCAGATTGGTATTTCAGCTCATCCTCATTCAAGCGTTGTGACAACTCAGCCCAATCTCGAGTTCGAGTCTTGGAACTCCGGTACTTCTCATTCCGACGACGATATTTCATGAAACCTCTGGTTTTGTCGAGGATCAGAGCTGTACGCTTTTTCTCTTCTTTTGAATCAGTGATGCTGTCTTCAATATCGAGAATTTCACCTTTTTTGGTTTCCTCACGATGCTTATCCTCCTTTGTAGCATGCGCTGGTGATTTCACGGGCGTGAAGGTGACCTGTTTCGCAGCAACATTGTTGGCAGCTTCTTCTTCCAGAACTCGCTTGTAGTCAGTTGGCAACACCTTAACAAAGTGGGATAAAGCGCGAGTGAAGTCAAGAAGGATTCTAGCCGCAATCTCGGACCCAGTATAGTGGTGATGATCTTCGATAAGACCGCGAACAAGTACAATTTCCGCTGCATCCTCTATGCCTGAAAGTTCAACCATTTCTGTATTGACCTTAGTGTGGAAATCACCATTCATATCCAGCACATACGCGATACCACCAGACATACCAGCTGCAAAGTTGCGACCAGTAGAGCCCAAAATGAGGACCTGACCGCCAGTCATATATTCGCAGCCATGATCACCGACACCTTCAACAACGGCAGTGGCACCTGAGTTACGGACAGCGAAACGCTCAGCTGCGACACCGCGGAAATAACAGTTGCCACCTGTCGCGCCATACAAACAGACATTTCCAATAATAATATTCTCTTCCGCCTTAAAAACTGCTCCGCGGTGTGGATATATGATGATGCGACCACCCGATAAGCCTTTCCCAACGTAGTCGTTTGCATCCCCTTCAAGCTCTAAGGTGATACCAGGGGCAAGGTAAGCACCGAAAGATTGGCCAGCAGAGCCCTTGATGTTGGCGTGTATGGTATTTTGCGGAAGACCAGCATCTCCATATCGCTTACTCACATGGTAGGAGAGAGTAGCCCCCATTGCTCGGTCTGTGTTGACGATATCACATTCAACACGGCAAGGAAGGCCCTTTTCTAACGCAAGTTCCGCCTCAGCTATGAGTTTATTATCTAGTCGAACATGGAGGCGGTGATCTTGTTTCCGAACATTATACGTTGCAACACCGGGCCGGAGCGAATGAGCCGGAGTGAGGATGAGCGAAAGGTCAATATTTTCCAGTTTAACCGATGGTAAGTCATCACGAATTCTTAGAAGCTCTGCACGACCAACCATCTCGTTTATAGTTCGCATACCTAGCTTTGCCATGATTGCCCGGAGTTCATTTGCCAAGTAGTAAAAGAAGTTGATGACATGCTCTGGTGTACCCTCGAATTTTTTTCTCAAGACAGGATCCTGAGTCGCGATACCAACTGGACAGGTGCCAAGATGACACTTTCGCATCATAATACAGCCCATTGCAATTAAAGGGGCCGTTGCAAAGCCCCACTCCTCAGCTCCAAGCAGGCACGCAATGGCAATATCCCTTCCAGTCCTTAACTGGCCATCCGTTTGCACAATAACGCGGCCTCGAAGGTCATTTAGAACAAGAGTTTGGTGAGTCTCAGCAAGACCTAATTCCCACGGTAAACCAGCATACTTGATACCCGTCCATCTAGACGCGCCTGTACCTCCATCATGCCCGGATATGAGAATGTGGTCGGCTTTAGCCTTAGCAACGCCAGAAGCGACGATACCAACACCGACTTCAGAGACGAGCTTTACGGAGACCCGTGCACGAGGGTTGGAACATTTGAGATCATAAATCAATTGTTTCAGATCCTCGATAGAATAAATATCGTGGTGTGGTGGCGGCGAGATGAGTCCGACACCAGGGGTGGAGCGGCGGGTCTGGGCGATTGGTCCCGTGACTTTGGAGCCAGGAAGTTCTCCGCCCTCGCCGGGCTTGGCTCCCTGAGCCATCTTGATTTGCAATTCATCAGCATCGGCCAGGTATGCTGAAGTGACACCGAAACGGCCGGAAGCGATCTGCTTAATGGCGGATCTCATCGTATCTCCATTTTCGAGGACCTTGCTGCGTTCGGCATTCTCGCCTCCCTCTCCGGTGTTAGATTTACCACCCAGGCGATTCATGGCAACGGCAAGGGTTGAGTGTGACTCATACGAAATGGAACCGTACGACATAGCACCAGTGACGAATCGGCGGACGATTTCTGTCCAAGGCTCAACTTGCTCAATTGGCACAGGAGTGCGCTGTTCAAAGTCAAAGTCCAGCAGCCCACGGAGAGTACAGTTCTTGATCTGTTCATGCTCTGATCGGGCATACGCTTCGTACGATTTGTCGTTTTTAGTCCGTATGGCGTCTTGGATATTGGCGATACTGACGGGATCGTTGACGTGGGCTTCGCCACCGTCTCGCCAATGGTATTCACCAGACTCTGGAAGACCAGGTATCTGTGTAATATGGCGGGTTGGGTATCCCTGTTCATGGAATGCGAACGCATCCTGCGCAATCTGCTCGAAAGTCATACCCCGAACTCTGCTTGCAGTTCCAGCAAAACAACGGTCAATAACGCTGTCGTCGATGCCCAAGGCTTCGAAGATCTGGGCGCCTTTATAGCTTTGCAATGTGGAGATACCCATCTTACTCATGACTTTGAGGATGCCACCATCACATGAAGTTTTATAATTGGTGATGACTTGCTCATCAGACAGTTCCTTCCTGATCAAACTTTCACGGTTCATTTTTAAAATACACTCCATGGCCAGATACGGGCAAACTGCATCAGCCCCATATCCAACAAGTACACACATATGGTGCACTTCCCGAGCTTCAGCAGTCTCTACGACAAGTGCAGCCAGGGATCTCCACTTGTTACGAACAAGATGGTGGTGTACGAGACCAGTGGCAAGTAGTGCAGAGACTGCAACTCGACCTGCGGAGGTAGCACGGTCTGATAAAACGATTACGCGATCCCCATTCCCAATCCCCTCAGTTGCAGCGGCGCAGATATCGTCCAAAGCACTAATATATCCTTGAATTCCTTGTGACTTCTCAAATGTGATGTCAATGGTCTTCACCGACCACTCAGTATGCAAAGACGGCAGTGTCTTCAGGGCATTGAATTCTTCGATTGACAAAACTGGCGAAGGAAGATGGAGACGATCGCACTGTGAAGGATTTATTTCAAGCAAATTACCCTGTGGCCCGACGTAACACTCTAGAGACATGACAATCGCTTCACGAATAGGATCAATTGGGGGATTTGTGACTTGTGCAAATAGTTGGCGGAAATATTCGTACAGTAGTCGTGGTTGCTGAGCTAAACAAGCCAAAGGAGCATCATTACCCATGGAACCGAGAGCTTCTTTAGAATCTGCAGCCATCGGACCGAGGAGAAGAGTTATTTGTTCGAATGAGTAGCCAAATGCTTTGAGACGGGGGTCGTGTTGAACGGTCGTATCGTCTAGTGTCGGCTTTAGACTCCTCTTTTCAGCCGCCTGTTGACGAATTCGAGGTAAACTAAGCAGATGTGCCTTAATCCAATTTTCAAAAGGCTGGCGATTGGCCACTGTTCGTTTTAATTCGGCGTCATCGATAATTCTTCCTGCGACTGTATCGACGAGCAACATTTTTCCAGGCTGTAATCGACCCTTCTCAATAACGCGCTCAGGATCGATAGCAATAGTACCGACTTCTGAGGCACAAATAATGCGATCATCATCAGTAACATAGTACCTGCATGGACGAAGACCGTTGCGATCAAGATTCGCACCACAATAACGGCCATCTGAGAATGTGAAGAGTGCCGGGCCATCCCACGGTTCCATCAAGCAGGAAGCCCATTCATAGAAAGCAGCCTTCTGAGGATCCATAGCAGGATTATCTTGCCATGCTTCTGGAACCATCATCATCACTGCCTCGGGCAGAGACAATACACCGTTGATCATGAGTAATTCGAGCACGTTGTCAAAGGCAGCAGAATCTGAACCGCCATCTTCAACAATTGGGTATAAATGTTCAAGCTCCTCGCCAAAAATATCTGACTTCAAGACGCCTTCCCTAGCTCTCATCCAGTTCTTGTTGCCACGCAAGGTGTTGATTTCACCGTTGTGGGCAGCCCATCGTAAAGGTTGTGCTCGATCCCACGACGGGAAAGTATTTGTTGAGAACCGCGAGTGGACTAACGCAAAATGACCTTCATAATCGACTGAAAGAAGATCGTGGTAATATTCATAAACCTGGATTGGTGCAAGCTGGCCTTTATAGACAATGTTCTTATTGCTCAATGAGCAAATATAGAACCAATTGGCCAGACCCAACACATGAGTGGCTCGTTTCCGTAGCACATAAAGTTGTCTTTCGAATGTTCTTTCATCAAAATTTTCCCCATGGTTGCTACCAGGGGCATTCCCATCACCATAGGCGGAACGAAGGACGACAAACGGCTGCATGATGAGCGGTTCACGAGACAATGCTGCAGGGCCGAGTAGTGTGGAATCGCGAGGAACATCACGCCACCCCAAAACGCGAAGACCAAGAGAGTCAGCCAAGTTCTCAAATGTAGCTTTCGACTCCACCAAGGCTTCGAGATCCGGCTTGAAGAATAAGTTACCAGCTGCATACTGGCCCAATGGAGGTAGTTCCACTCCTACATCCCGAGCAAAATGTTTGATGAAGAATTTGTCTGGGATGCTAGTCATAACACCGGCACCGTCGCCGTCTCGCACATCCGAACCCACAGCCCCTCGATGGGTCATGTTGCAGAGAAGGTATCTTGCTAATCGACGCGAATAGAGTTAGCGCCGCAATCGCCCAATTTCCAGAATATACGGGCATTCCTCACCGTCCGTTATAATTTTATGACTTGGTTTTCCTTTGATATGACTGATGGCTATTAGCAACGCTGATTCCTTGGCCATTCACCTTTTGAATCAGTTTTACGCACGCTGTGAATCCTACACCACACGCATCTTTCTCCAGCTCAGGGTCATAGAGGCCTTGCCGCTGGGGCAAGGCCTCTGCCCAGCCATACCCCTTCTTCGACTTGTACTCCGAGTACTCGTGCGGCCGTTCCTCTTCAATATTTAGGTCATAGGTATTCCCCAGGAGACCCATTCTTCCGTCGGCGACCGACAGAGAATGTTAGCGATATCTTCTAGTTCCCTGGGAAAAAATGTTACAAATTTTGGTTGCGGGTAAAACAGTTAAAGATAAAAAAAGATCAAAAGCTCCTGATAATATGAGGGGTATCTCTATGTTAAAACTAGGGTTAAGAAGGAATGAAAGAAATACAGGGAAGAAAGCAGAGATATGTGAGAGGACTACAGATCTTACAAAAGAAAACTGATGACGGCGGAAATAGACCTTGGTGCAGACCGGTCGTGTGGGGTTCAGCCCCGATACTCGCCCGTGGCAAAACGGCATTGGGAAAACTAGACGAGCCAGTAGCAGGTCTTATCGCATTATACCGGCACGCTGCAAATATTGAACTGCCAGTTTGAGGACGCTGTTCGTGAGTGCTACTACATTCCAGGAAGAAAAAAGGCTGCCCATCAATAAGTCTTGACTTATAATCCGTCTTCACCGAAGACTCTCATTGATATCAATTATACAAAGTCATGTGAAGATATTGATTGCCGACTGGGCACTTCATGCCTTGGAAGTAGCCGTTTTGATCAAACCTGTAGTTTCTCCTCGGTCCTTGACGGCCGCGCCCGAGAATCGATTTTGGGGAAAGAAGAGAGCTCCAAACCTTAAGAGTAGAGATAAGACCATCCACCCAATCAAACGTGACTGATCAGATCCTTATCCCAAGCCAGGCCATTTGAGGACCCACCGTGTGACAGGGATTTGGTAGCTTGAACGAAAATCGTAGTTCTTTGATAAACCTTAACCGCTTTAACTTTAAGCTAATATTGGCCGATAACCGGCGACTTCTACATCAAAACACCAGGCTGGCAAAGCATGGCATACTGCGTACAAAGTCGGGAATTTCATAGCTCTCCAAATTGGCAATATACATGTTTCAATTCACAAAACTCCGCCACTCATGGGTTTTACTTTGCCCAATATCCTAGGAAGAAGTCGATTTAACGGCACACCGCCCCTTCCACTATCAACAAAGGAGGACGGGATCTCATCCAGAACGCACGATCAGAATAAATTATCCTGAAGCCTTGGCAAGCATTGGCAGTATTCCCTCTTTGTCTTCGGTTTGCTTTGATTGGCGAGGAGAGCTTACAAGGCGGCATTACTGAGTACGGCTTCACGTAAATGGCGGATGCGCAAGTAGGACGGATCGTTGGCGGATTTCCTGTGTTCATCTCAGGCAGAATAATCTGTCCGGAAACAATCGGACAAGCACCTTAGTTCTAATAACATCTGGTACCTTTTAAGTGATGGGATCCTCTGATTCTGAGGCTCGGAACATGTAACCCGAACGCAGTATCTACACAGATTCGTAGTCTATGTACTGTTCACCTCCACCACAAGGGAAACAACTTTCATTCGCATACTCTGCTCCTTTTATAAAAAGGGTATGTAGCGTTGCTTCCGACAAGATCCTAAGTAGGGTGTCTCACGCCTGCTTTGCACCTTGGCACACACGAGCAACCCGCCAGTGGTTGCACAACAGCAGACCCTTTTACCCATTTCCCTTGCTGTTGAATTGAAGCTAATTATTTAGAGCCATAAAAAGACTACTTCGGCAGGGATAGTTGGTGCCAATAAGTGCAAGCGAATAAACCCATTATTCTGTATTTCAGAAAGCATTCGTTACTTGCATTCATGCTTTGGAGAGTTTTCTTGAGAAAGGGATGATTGACCATGACCATGAGCTCGAGAAGTAAATGGAAAGTGGATCTCCATTCCCAGTTCCACCAAATAAGCATCCGACATCGGCTAAAAGAGCGCTAAAGAGCCGCACCTTGACGTGCAAATCATGCATGTGTGATTGGATCCCAGAGTTTTCGCATAGTCATGGATTCAAGTCACGAATTGACCACTCCAATAGCTGAGATCCCTTGGTGGGCCTCCAGTGAGCTTGTTTGCGTTATGCGCACCGACATCCCACGTAACCTTGTGCACGTAGGGCTTGCTTGGGTTCGGGGTTTCCTTCCGTTGTGAAGCGGGGAAATTTGACTCCAGAAAACTCTTGAAGTCTTGCTAATAACCTCTTTATGGGTAACCCATAGTTATTATTATTGTGTTTATAAATCAGAAAACTAATGGAAATGGAGCGTTTTAGCTAAAGATAGTCCTATCACCCACCCATGCAGACTTAGAACGTTATTCCGAAGGGGAAGCGTAGCCCACATAAAGAAATCGTTTAGGAGAGATCAACCTACCCGGCTGCACGGTTCAAACCAGGTTCACATGTGAATGCGATAGCCAGTGACTATTTACGCAACGACCTATCTTCGCAAGTTCCGCGAACAAACTCGAATTGCGATTTCGTCCGAGGAAGCTGTGGCTACTTCCGGTCCCGCCCGGCCACTTTGCGAGCCTCGGGATGTTTCGGAGAATATACCGATATGTACCACAACCTCCACGCTCCGCCCTCCTATCGGCTCAACCCAACATTGACAACTGTCCAACCTAGGTAAATATTTCCTTCTTCTCGGATCGTCGAACTCGACCTTACTAGTCTTCCTAGACGACTTGATACTATCCTCGGTGTGCGGTTAAAAAGAAAGTTTGCTGGCTGCATTCTCTCGCACTTCCAAAGAGGTCGTTTATGAGAGAAGGATGAAACCAACTGAGGCAATTTTTCACCAGTTCATCATCTCTAGTCACAAAGCACATAGTTGCGGTGCATAACAAACCCGGTTCTTAGCTAATGCAGCTCGCGGAAAACAAGATGGAAAGGGACAGCATTTACGGCGGGAACCAAAAATGGCGTCCGTCTTGCCTTGACCTGTTGCGGCAGCCAAACAAACCCCTTGGAACATCTTAGAGAGAAAGTGCCAGTAGGACGGCTATGGAAAGGCTTCAAAGTTATACCTGAAGGCATGGTTAGCCATTGCTCGCGCGGTGACAGATATCTCTTCGTGATGCGGCTATTGGTAAAACCCGCCCGACATGGTTATTCTTCCGCTCTTTAATGACTACGAAGTTCGTTGCTTCTTAAGGTGATGCAGTTTGCCAAATTTCTTTTTAACTGTTAGACATCTTGATAGGTCACTTTATTCTCATACCCGTTCTTTCGCTCTGCTAGCGGCCCATCTAGAAAAATAAGTAATTAGAGAGGTAGCTAATGCAGGCAATGAACAATACGCATTCCGATACACAAAATTGAACAGATACCTTTCCAACCATCCATTGAAAGCATAAGCTTTCCTGCTACCTGAAAAAGCAGACATCCTGCACTTATAGCTGGCTAAAACCATCCCCACACGGGAAATTGCTCTACCTGGTCAACAAAGTGCGGTTTTCTATGCTTCTTATTTTCATTTCCATCACACTCGGGATACGGATGGCTACTCGGGGTTACCGTTCCTCCATATTCCACTTCTGGGCCGTGGTGGCGGAAGACAGTCTCTTTTCTCTCAGTGGTAGCGCAATGATTTCCAATATTAGCCTTGAAAATATCAGGAAGCTTTTCACCTCCTGTCCCACCTTTGATCTCGACGTGAGCACAATTCATGTACATCTCTCGATTCCCAACCAAGTTGAACCAACTCCATGCGAGCATAGCTTTACCATTGCTGACGTTTTGGGGCATTCTAAAGGCATATTTCTGCCCAGCATGCAATGGGCAGCCACCCATGAATGACTTTATGACTTTCCAGGTTGTCCCATTGTCATAACTAAGGCTGATTTGGCAAGAGCCACCCTCATGTACGGCAGTACCGTCAAGGATAACCTCATAATTTTTCCCTGCTTCATAGGTAATGACTGACCGGAATGGTACAGTTTTATGGTGGCCCCTGCAAGGGTAGTTTTTGCCTGGGCAAGTGGTTATTTTCTTGTCAGGAAAGTGAAAATACGCAAGACGAGCGTACCATCCGGAGACAATGGGCTCTTATTGTCATAGTCAATTTGGTCAGGCGGATTGTCTATATTTTCATGTATCGTCAGTAAATCCAAATTCTCTGAATTTACGATCAAGGTATACGAACGCGGATCAAATCTACTCATGAGTGGATAAGGCCAACGCATTTCCATATGACCTAAAACAGAGCTAGCCGCACATAAAGTGCCGAAGAGGTAGAGCGTGAAATGCATTATAACGAAAAGGGAACTATTTTTCCGGCTTTGTTGCGCATTAGACTATGGACGGCTTCCACTTGTATCTTAGGTCTGTTCAGACTCTTTATATCTCGAAAGGAGACCACTCTATGATGTAAATCGACGTGTCATAAAGCTTGTCAGCCATGGTTCTACTGGGAACTTTCTTTTGGTTTCCAATAGAAACCAAAGAGCTGACCGGGTCGTTCCAACGGGTGTATATCTTGCAAATTCCAGGCGACCCAGCCTGCTCCCAAGTTTAGGCAGGCCGTGGTCGTTGAGTGTAAGCCCATGTTGACATTGAGAATAATGTAGCCCAGGCAAAAGCGAATATAATAATATAACATTAAATTCAAGATGGTACAAATGTAAAGATAGCCGTTTATTTGAGGAGTGGTTTGACTTCCAAAATCTGGGGTTCAATCAAGACCATGGCCCCTGAAAAGAGCTACCTCAAAGATAGCAACACTAAGTAAAGGTGATTCATGGACTTGAGATTAAGAAATCCAACAGTCTTTGCCAAGCAGATGGGAAAAGACATTGCTGCTTTCAGGGTCCATTCATAGGGCATTTTGGATAAAATCAATCGTCATCATCTCTTTATCCTAATCGATGTTGGATACTGGCATCATTTTGGTTGAATGTGCGGAACGGGAATGCCGCCATGCGCCTAGAAGGTAACACAGATACTAGTAATTAATACTAATTAGCAGCTTTCCCATACCCCAAAGGCCCATCGTTACCTCCAATACAGAAGTCCCGTTGGCAACATACGACGTGTTACTTAAAGCTCCCATATTATCGCCCGATTCGAAGAAAGAAGTTCTGAGAGTAGCTAACATCTCTAATCGAGCTATTCAATGCTGGCAGGTGTTGATAACTGGAAGTTTAGGCGAAGTCCTATGCTGGAAAACGCAACCCGTCGCTCTGAGGTAGAAGCCACGGCCTTTTTGAGGGTGCGTCGGGTAATTTGTGGCGTATCAAGTAGTCTCGACCCTTTTAAAATCCTCCAATTCGCCTGGGAGTATTTGTAGAAAGGCAGGAATCTGTACACCTTTCCAGGCTACATATGCAATTGTGAGGCAGGCTGAGGGCGTTGTGAACTGCTGATATCATCAGCCAAGCCAAATCACGGGTTCACATCAAACACAACTTCTCCAGTCCAAATCTACGGAAGGATATACATACACGCGCTAAAAGAAATCTCATCAGACAACAGAGGCGTTCACAAGACTTCCTACTCGTGAAACTATCACCCGGACAATTGTACGGGGATTAAACGGCCTCTGGCCCCACCAGAACCCACGAACGTCATCCACTACATTTTCGCCAGGAGTGAAGCCATCGACGGGCGGAACGAAGCATCCATTTGCCTTTGCATTCAAGCTAACAGCTGTTAATACTGACACACCGAATTCATTGCAACGATGCCAAGGATAGCCTATACTTACTACTTGAATGAATGGAAAAGTATGGCCCGCCCAGCGGAAGGCACAACCTTCAAGCTTGTTGGCGGCCCAGCCAACTCTGCCGGATACCTCTCAGGTTTCCAATGGTTGTTTAAATACGGAGTAAACCTAACGATTCCGGCTTCGTGATGAATATCAAATGATATTCTGTTTGCCGTCTCGAGAGGACCATACGTTGCGCGTAAGATGCTGATCGACGCCGTCAGGTGAAAAAGGGTGAGGGAGGAAAAAGAAACAAAACGAGCGACAGCAGCTTTCATACCAAAAACGAAGGAAAAAGGAAGTGTTTTGAAAAAAAAAAACATACAGACAGCTGGGATTCGCTGGTGGTCACCCACCCAACTACTAGCCAGCCGGCAAGTGGCTTAAGTACGGCTGAGCGGACGGGAAGCCCTGCTTTCCACTTCCTATGGTCGTATGTGCAATGTATTACCATAATTGGAATGATTAGTTAAATCAGATGCTAGACTCTAGTTCTCACGTCCAGCCTGTCCTGGTAGCTACTCGTTTAAGCTTCTCTCTGAAGAGCCACTTTTTGAAGAGTTTATATTTCGAGGCTGACGGCTTAGTGAGTAATGAAGGCTCGCTGCTTGAAAGCAACCTACTATATCCGATCATTTCCCGCCTCTGGTGTCCTGGATGCTCTGCGTGTTGTTATTACTTGGTTCACCTAGGTCTTTGTCATGGCTGATTTCCGAAACTCCGTCAGGGCTTTCATCACTTTTGTCTTCGTCTTCATTGTCGTCATTCTCTTGGTCTTCATCGGCAACGAGCTTCATCCTACTACTAGCAAGGCAATGAGTTTCTCTCATGATTACTACTTACCACAGAAGCGAATCAACAACGTTATCTTTGATTTTCTTCCCAAAGAATATCCCATCAACATCCCGCAGGTTATTATCCCGGAGTCTATACGGCAAACTTACAAGATGTTGCACCGCCTTTTATCCGTCTTTGGTCGGGCTGTGTTTACTGAACATCAAGGGACTTACTTTTCGTAGAACCCGGTAGATCGTCATTTAGCATCGCAAGCCACTCTTTGTTACCGCCGTCATCTAAGGTGTCGGACGTAATAACGTTATCCATAGTTTCTGATACTAGCTACCTGGATCGACGAATGTACTGTTCTTTTTGAGGGCGGTAGATAGAAAGAAGTCAGGAAACGGTGAAGAAAGGTATTGTACTTATTTGATCTGGATAACTTCGGAGATGAATTCATATTGAAGGGATTTTCATGCAAAAAAACTATAGAAACCCTAGCTCTTAAACTGAAATGCCCCAGCTAAGCTCACATTGAGCTCAGATCCTTTTCACATGCAGTATAATGCAATCCACAGACAAAAGATACAAGAGCCTTCAGCATGCTGACTACAACATCCCTATATCGCGTCGAGAGAAAAACTATCACCTGTGTGCACTCGACCAAAAGAGAACGTCCTCAAGTAGTGAGCTCACTAGATGGTATGATATGCCGTTTATCTCGTGGATTCTCAATTCCTGGCACCCTAATCTTTAACAAAAGTCGGAAAACCGATTTGCCTGGGACTGGTTTCTGATGTCATGACTCAGGGATCATCGCACATACCATCTAGTGGGTTCACCACTAGAGGACGTTCTCTTTTGGTCGAGTGCACACAGGTGATAGTTTTTCTCTCGACGCGATATCCGAATCCCTTCGACTGACTCCGCCTCGCGGTACTGACTTACTCGCGATTGCTGCGTGCAGAATTTGATAAGTGCGGATTTGCATTCTAAATTCGTAGTTGAAGTGCCCTCCCCGAAGAGTACCAGTTGTGTAAGATCTCTTCCTGATGCTTTCTCAGTCTACAGGACCACTTTGCGCTTAGGTATCCATCTAATTAGACCATTAAAGCAGAGGGTTCTGTTGCTGAGGCTGGTTCTGCCTTGTATAAGTACAGGCTATCTCTCTGACAGTTTTAACCCAAATCTAAAAAGAACAACATCTGAATAAGCTTTCAGTAGTTGCTGAAGATAGATCTTCAAGCTTTAATAGTGGCAACTGAGTAAATTGAATGCTCTTAAACTGGGTTATCATTCCTGCCTGGTTTTTTTTGCCTCAGGGTTGTACAACGCTTCTCCTTTTGATAACTTTAACGCGCTCCTTGCGCTTGAATAGACAGTCACTCCATCTGCTGTATACATGGCGCGGTGGGTGGCAGTATCACCCAGAGGAACATTTGCAAACGATTGGGTGTCAGGAATCTATCGGATCCCATATCATCTAATGGTCACTTGCCACTAGAGGACGTTCTCTTTTGGTCGAGTGGCATAGAGCTATGGTGGTCTTTCTTGACGCGATATTGGGGACCCGCTTAACGATAACGAGTGCGTAAACTGTGCATGTTCCTGTACCAGTCATACAAATAGAATCAAGCGTTGCTTCACTCAATGACTGAATCGCCGCTTGGGCCTAGTGTATTTGTGAAACTGTAAATCTGCCAGTCTTTACAAGCTGCTCCCATGACATTGAAGATATGTCAAGAATGGTGTTAAACATCTTCAATGATGTAAATGAGCTTCCGCACCCGGCTTCTATGTAAGCATCGGATATTTGGTCGAAGAACATTGAGAACGAACTTTGAAAATCCAAAGTCAGCAAAAGTATTTGAAGAGAAATAAAAAGACGGCGTTGCGGCCTCATCTTTCAGGATACTACCTCTTTTGCTAGAGGCTAGGAGTCGATTTAACAAACAAGTTATAGGGTCCTAAGACCCATTTTAATAGAGGCTCTAGAATCTATGCATTCGCTACCGACAAGTGAACGATGAAGAGAATGGAAAGTGAGAATATAGTGAAAGGAAGCCCATAGGTCATGTAATGAGGCTCGCTGGAAACCCTCACACATTTTGGTGACCACAAATCAAAAACACGTGATGGCCGTTTCAGTGATTTTGTTAGTACTAGCGGTTCATTGGTCATGTTCGTTACTATTACTACGGTGGTCTAACTATAAGAGGTCGGTCATGTGACAGGGGTGAGCTGGATTACCTAACAAGATTGTTAGTACCGACGGTTGGAGGTTCTATTGTGTGTGGGCTAAGCGAGGAAGATTATATACACCGGGGCACGTGACATAGGGGGAAGCCGTATCATCCAACACCCCCCCATGCGGCGCACCCCCGAAGGAGCGTGCCCTGCTTCCGGGTCTCTCAACCAAAAAAGGGTAATTAAATACAAAATCCTCTACTAGGTAGAGGTATAATGAAGTCAAAATCATCCTATATCCATTCCCCTAAATCCTAGGCTGTTGCCTGATGTACGTTTCTCATCTAGGGTAGGTAGGCTGTCTCAGTAGTTCTCCCTGGTATTTGGCTTCAGGGGTCATTCATTTTGTCAGCTTGTTCGTTCATTCGTTCATTCATTCGTTCGTTCATTCGTTCGTTCGTTCGTTCGTTCGTTCGTTCGTTCGTTCGTTCGTTCGTTCGTTCGTTCGTTCGTTCGTTCGTTCGTTCGTTCGTTCGTTCGTTCGTTCGTTCGTTCGTTCGTTCGTTCGTTCGTTCGTTCGTTCGTTCGTTCGTTCGTTCGTTCGTTCGTTCGTTCGTTCGTTCGTTCGTTCGTTCGTTCGTTCGTTCGTTCGTTCGTTCGTTCGTTCGTTCGTTCGTTCGTTCGTTCGTTCGTTCGTTCGTTCGTTCGTTCGTTCGTTCGTTCGTTCGTTCGTTCGTTCGTTCGTTCGTTCGTTCGTTCGTTCGTTCGTTCGTTCGTTCGTTCGTTCGTTCGTTCGTTCGTTCGTTCGTTCGTTCGTTCGTTCGTTCGTTCGTTCGTTCGTTCGTTCGTTCGTTCGTTCGTTCGTTCGTTCGTTCGTTCGTTCGTTCGTTCGTTCGTTCGTTCGTTCGTTCGTTCGTTCGTTCGTTCGTTCGTTCGTTCGTTCGTTCGTTCGTTCGTTCGTTCGTTCGTTCGTTCGTTCGTTCGTTCGTTCGTTCGTTCGTTCGTTTGTTTGGTGGCAGTGGAATTCAGTTGCAGATATTCAGTAGTTGATCCTAGTCTCCAGCCACATATTCACCATATCTTAGGCGACTTGATGTGTTTTAACCTGTGACGGTGCCAGGAGGTGCTAGTCCAAGCTATTCTGATAGCTGGTATTCAAATCTCATGCATACAAAGGCTTGTCGGTTGGTTGGCGTTGGCTCTACACCCTGGTCATATTTTTGGTTCACTTGTGGGTTTGGCACTGGCTTCTTGCTCTGGCCACATATCAATTGGTTGGACAAGGTTCTCCGTTGTTTTTCCTCCTTTCTGGAGTTCTCTGTTGTCTTCCCTTGCCATATCTATCAGGTCCCCCCCCAGCACCGTGTGGGGGGTAAGATCCAGTCCATAATCCTGCATTTCACCCAAGCAGTCAGGGTCTCTGTAGGCTCGATGGATTGGTCGGCAGTCTTCGCTCACTCGTACAGTCAATCGGCCGGTTCGTCTGCTTTCACCCAAGCAGTCAGGGGAACCATAGGCTCAATTGGCTCAGTCAGCAGTCTTCGCTCGCTTGTACAGTCAATCAGCCGGTTTATCTGCTTTCACCCAAGCAGTCAGGGGAACCATAGGCTCAATTGGCTCAGTCAGCAGTCTTCGCTCGCTTGTACAGTCAATCAGCCGGTTTATCTGCTTTCACCCAAGCAGTCAGGGGAACCATAGGCTCAATTGGCTCAGTCAGCAGTCTTCGCTCGCTTGTACAGTCAATCAGCCGGTTTATCTGCTTTCACCCAAGCAGTCAGGGGAACCATAGGCTCAATTGGCTCAGTCAGCAGTCTTCGCTCGCTTGTACAGTCAATCAGCCGGTTTATCTGCTTTCACCCAAGCAGTCAGGGGAACCGCCAGCCTATTCAGGCATGTTGATTGTCATCCTCAAACCCCTCCCAGGGGTTAGGGGTGGAAGCAGAAGGGCTCATAACCTGTTAGTACCGACGGTTGGAGGTTCTATTGTGTGTGGGCTAAGCGAGGAAGATTATATACACCGGGGCACGTGACATAGGGGGAAGCCGTATCATCCAACAAAGATTTCCTGAGGATGCACGTGACTGCATCCCTGTTAACGTATCCGCCCTCATGAGTTGACATCATTTCACCTGAACAATCCAATCATCCCCCTTGCAAAATAGCTTATAGCTTTCTGGAACCAAAGGCAATACCTGGTATATTCTAGATTTACGAAATTACAAGATAGAGCGCGGAGAAATCAGGGTATTCGCCAACGGAAACCTGCATTGGGGGAACGTGACGGTACCGGACATCCGCCCAGAGGCAAATTGCCAGCGCTTTTCCTGCCAGTGTTATTCCTAGTAATGCATATACCAGCTTACTGATGACGATCCATGACGCCATGTACATATGCTAGACGTGACGTAGCCGATGTCCATCCTTCCTGTATGCAGGTATATATTTCTCCGGGTAGCATGAGGTAGTCCAGAAGTTTGAAACTACTCTAGTCGCAGTACAAGAAATCTGGCCTACAAACCAAAGGACAAGAAAGTCGAAAACTTGAAAAAGATCTTTTAAAAGAGAGTTCTAAAATGCCTCGCTTCGCCGAAGGTGACAACGTCCGGTACAAGCCCGTTGGAGGTATGTGTAAATACCCGTAGGGGAAATGGAGCGTTAGAAGCCAACTGCTAATCCAATTGCTCCTTTCAAGGCCCCGAGTCTCTTACCTCCGAGAGTGTTGGAACGGTCATGTCCGTCGCTACTGAGCCAACACAGCAAGCCGGCCGCAATGTTTCTGCCAGCGAAGAAGACCCCAGATATGAGGTGAGACTTTCTGAGATTCCATTCCGTTCCCTTTCCTTTTTGGTCTTTATGAATCAATTGAATATCAACTTCAGTTTGTGACTCAGGTCGGGCAATTGCTAACAATCGACTGCACAGATCAGAAACATGAACACAGGCAAAACAACTACCGTGTATGAGAAGAATATTTTGGGATCTGCTTAAAACGCTGGAAGGGGACAATGCCATGATGAACTTTGTAAGGCATGAGAGTGCATTGGGTGTTTTGTGAATATAAACCTTCCCTGGGTGGTAATTGAATACTGGAATGTTTTGGGGTTTGCATATGCATGTGTATCATTTTTAATGTCCATTCCATCGTAGGGTGGCAGGTACCAGTCTCCCGCAAACTCTGATGGAGGTATTAAGAATTCTAACAGGTAATAAAGCCCCTAAAAGGGGTGCTGGAAGTCAACTGCAGTCAACTGAACCAGGATGCAGTGCATGATCTGGCTGGTACATAACCAGTGTGAAGCTCGGGTCAGCTGCTCTAAGAACAAATAGTCAATCATGTCTATATGCGTCTCATCTACTTTTGACGTGGCTATCTCCACGATGTTCGATGCGTGAGCGTTAAGCGAATTGATAGGAGGCGCTGCCATCACACCGAACTAGACGGAGACTTACTATTGCGGTAGGAAGCAAACCTCCGAGGATACCCTGTGGATTCTCGACCTAGATACGAGCCATCGCCAGTTCTCTGTTATCTCTGAATCATGGCAAGTATCCTTTGATTTGTCCGAATTGGTCTATTGTGCCTTGTATTCATTGTCGAGCAGTGTATCTGAGCGCTTTGTATCGAATATTTCGAAAGACCAAGTTGCGACTCTAGGGTTCACTGCAGCAAACTAAACAATGTGTCCCGGAAAGCGTATCCAGACGTTTCAGTCGCATAGCACTCGCAGAAGACTCGCTAGTAATCGGCTACATTTGCTTGGTGCACCGGTGAAGGCAAGTGGTTCGCCATATCTGGTTGACTTTGTGCTATGGGGCGGAGTCTGGGGCAGTGAATGAAAACAGCGAGGCAATTCCCATTTTGCTTTTGTTATTGTCTACTGTTAATGGTCAGTCGATAATTTTTTTTTTCTTTTTTTTTTAATACCTTGGAGTGTTGGAGGAGACTGTTTGAACAGTATATACGGTCGAATACGTCTCCAGATTTTGGATGTTAATGGAGAAGTAGTATGTATTCCAACTCCAAATAGATCCTCTCCGTCATATATTAGAAGCAAGAAGCAAAAAGGCGAGCAGTACGCATCCGTCAAACCGCTAAAAGGAGGATAGTACCTAACAACGTGTTCCTATCACTATGCTCTCAATCAGACTTGCATTTCGCGCGCTCTGGCCCTTATGACGTAGCTCCAAGTCCACGAACTCTCGTCATAGGAAGCGCATCATCCATATTGGGGTGGAATGATAACACGAGCGGCGACTCCTAGCTATTCCATTCTTAAGAGTATAAGAATATTAAGTCCAGTGCTATCGTCACTTCTAATTTTGAAAGACAATGGAAACCCTCTCAGTTCTAGATTGCGGCGTATGCACAGTGAGTCCAATTCCCGCTCATCTCATATCCATAACAATATGATGCGCATGTCTAAGTGAATTTAATCTCTATAGGAACAAGGGAAAAGATCCCACCAGGAAGATCGATATACCTTTCTCAAGCCGCAAGACCTACCTAGCACAGATAGGGAGGTCGCCTTCTTTGCAGTCTACGATGGGCAGTACGTGACTAATCGGCGAGTTCTTCATGGACATTCATCCTTCTAACTTCCATCCAGTGGTGGCGCTGATGTCTCGGATCACGCAAGCAAAAACCTTCATGTACACCTCTTCTCGTCACCCCACTTCCGGGCTAGCAGTTACGAAGACGCCATACGCAGTGCGATTGATTCAGAAGAGAAGCAACTATACAACGGATTTGCGTCGGGTAACAATGGTGCTGCTACCAGTGGCTCAACTGTAGCCCTGGCCTTGGTGGATTTGAGCAAGGGCGAGCTGGTCATTGCAAACTTGGGAGATTCGCATATTTTTTTGGGAGAGCAAATATCAGAGGAAGAAGAACTCATGTTCAAGCCAGTAAGTGAGCATTTTTTGAGAGCTCTATCCCTTTACTCGGGGCTGTAGGTTATGGAGATCAATGTGAGTAAATTGCTTGGACTCTCAGATGCGATTAACAACAACCGATAATCCCGATGTGCCGGAGGAGAAGGCTCGAGTTGAAAACGTTGGTGGATCTGTTTGTCACGCAAGCGGACAGGCGCGTATTGGTACGCATCTATACCTCTTTGAGCGGCGACAAAATAACTTTCTTACCTTACTTACTTCTTTTTCAGGAACGATAAACATGTCCCGTGCGCTCGGGGATTTTCAATATAAAAACCCTCTCAATGCCAAAGGCGCCACGGGAGATGTTATCTCCAGCAAACCGCATGTTCGCCGTGTTAAGACCAATCCGAACGTGTTAAATGTCCTTGTTATAGCGTCAGATGGTGTATGGAACGCAGTTACGGATAATGATTTATTCAAATTCATTGGAAAGCAAATATCGCAAGGCTATGGGGCAAATTCCATTGCATTGAAAGTTGGACAGAAATGTGCGTCGGCTCGGTACGCGGATAATGCCACATGTATTGTGATACTCTTGGGAAATAAGGATATTATAAAGACTAAATGAACCAGGCTGTTAATTGGAGGGACGGTGTTGGATTTGCCATGTCAATTTGAAGACTCTCAGAGGTCCGACAAGCCTCAGCATCTAAGCGGCTGAGCCTCGTGGTATCATCTCTTGCATGAGAATCTGGAAACTCTAGTATTTTCAAAGTACAAATATTTTTATCTTCGTACCAATGCTTCTAGAAACGATGTCATTTGCCAAGCTAAATGACATCCAAAGGATCCAGTTTAAGCATCTCCACACAAGCTTATTTCCACGCCAAGATTTTGAGCCTCATAACGAGGCTCAGTTTCTTTTCGCGACGAGGAATCGTTCCACTAGTTATCATACGTACTATTCAACGAAAATTTCACTGCTGTTCATGGGTTTAAGGAAGCCACTTTTCTAATATGGCTGCGGAACGTTCTATCTGTTTGTGGGACTGATCAAGGTGACTTGAAATGCTTTCTTGCAATGTTTTCTGGCAAACCTTTGCTTCCAATGATAACAAAGTCGCTAGCAGGACTATGCGAGATGTGACAGCAGAAGGGTACCCTTATCCCTCTATAGCCTGCTAATTATGAAGTGGGATGGAGCTAATTCTGCAACATACGTTCTCATGTTAATAACACTTTCTCAAAAACAGAAAGCTTTTTTAACCAGTATAGGGAGTGGTAACTAAGCAAGGAGGTTCGATTTTCGTTGTAATCAAACTCAAATCGCGGCCTTGATTGTATAGTAATGTGCTTGTGATGTGGCAAACAACCGGGGCTTTCATGACGTCATGGCATATCGAAACTACACATGCAAGGCGAAATATCGAAGAAATCCTGCATTTGAATCGATACATAATTTCATTAACAGATATATATAGTTGCATGTGCGAAGAGGGCCAAATGTACATACATACAATGGTTACCCAACTCGGAAGCATAATTCCGCTTCACGAATTTTATCCCCTGAAACGAAGAACTCATCATGTTTTCACCTTGGGCTGCCTTACAAAATTTTGCCGACTGGGTTCTTGGATTCTGCAAGCTTTGCCAGAATCGAGAGGTTGGCTGGCAAACTCTTGACCGACGTACAGGCGAGTATAAGCGCGAACAACAACCGCTATGGAAGAAATTGAAACTTATCATGCTGTTCAACCCGATAATGGATTGGGTTGATAGCACGTCGATTGTGAGATTATGGATCCATGAAAAGACTGTGAACTCCGGTAAGATTTGGGAAAATGAAACCGAAAATTAAAGCATGTCTTCCGTTTCGGGCCTAACAGGTTGCTGGTGTCCAGGCAAGAAAGAGGGAACACTTGCATCTCATTCCCAGATCAAATCCTTCGTCGATTTCTTCCATATAAATATGAACGACTTCGAACCATCCGACATAACCAAATACCGTACTTTCGAAGACTTTTTTGTTAGAAAGCACAAAGCTAGCGCGCGGCCTATTCACGAAGAATCAAACGCGTCAGAAGCATGCATTGTCGCTGACTCTCGAGTTGTCGTCTACCCAAGTGTGACTGCAACTAAGAGTCTGTGGATTAAAGGGAAACATTTCACTATCGGGAATCTCATTGACGACGACAACGGAGCAGAACCCTGGGCCGATGGTGCAGTTGCGAGCTTCCGATTAAGTCCACAGGATTATCACCGATATCATTCGCCTGTCACGGGAACGGTGAAGTGGTATAAGCGAATCCCCGGTGATTATTATCAAGTTGATCCCATATGCTTGCAAAGCGGGGTGGATATTCTCACTCGCAACGCACGATGCTGCATATGCATCGATAGTAAGGAATTTGGCCAAGTATTGTTTGTTGCCATTGGCGCCACAGATGTGGGTGATGTAGAGTAAGTTATCTGCAAGGTCTTTCGCAACTGCATACGGAGGGCGTTACTGACTCGAGGTAAAACAGGATTCGATCCGAAATGCAAAATCCCGGACATTCAATTAAAAAGGGAGAAGAGATTGGACTCTTTCAATTTGGTGGATCTAGCATCATTGTTGCATTTGAAAAAGGGAGAATTGAATTTGATGATGACCTGGCGACTATGAGCAGGCGGCAGATCATGGTAGACGTCGAAGTTGGCATGAACATGGGGCGTGTACCACCAAAGAGAGCTTAAATGTGCTTCTGCTTTAGGAGTCTATTGTTCTAGTAGGGATCGTGTCAGGCAAGAATGCCACAAGGTCTTTTACCTGCTGCCAGAACACAAATGGTTTTAAACTTCGCGGGAGGCATGGCCTGTGGGAAGGGGGATGGGAAAGGACGTCCATCAAATGCCCACGAAAATAAAAGAAAACTCGGCAAAATTTGTTTAGCTCGTGGTATTAGTTATTGTGTCCAGCTCTATCTGCAAGTAGAAATGTGCAGGAGATATTTTGTGTATATCAATGCCGTCAATAGCTTGCAGTATTAACATATCATACAAGGCATACCAATCCAAATTCAATATCAACTAAGTGGAAGTTGAAACCGAAGGCTTCTTTTAAATGGTACTAATTTTGTCGCGAAAAGAGAAACATGTTTCATTTGACAACCATCCACCATTCACTCCGGCGTCGAGAGCAGGGAACAAACAACAAAAAGCAACTGATGTAGTTTTATAAAGAAAAGGGGGCAACCCGGCTGAAATAGTGGCTGAAATAGTGGCTCAAGGCGATTCGTTATGATGAGCTTGACTGAGTCAGAGCAAAGAGTGGCTTCATAATCTAAACGTCGCCAAAACATCAGCGTCTACCCGTCTGGTATTGTCGTGATAAAGACACAAGACAGACTTGCCAGCACCCGAATGCTCATTTGTTCTTGTGAAGTTTTCCATCACATTTTAGTACGCGGATCCCAGTGATCATGCAGCCGGCCCTCGACCCGCATCTATACACAGGAGTGTTGTCTTCGTTGCATCGCTCATGAAATCCGGCATTGTTATGGACGTTTGCGCCATAGGACGTAAAGCATACGCCATAACCATTGCTGTATCCATTGTGGCAATCACCCTTGTTCGTTCCTTCTAGTTTCCGGGAGGAAGCGAGAGAGCCCCCTTGCGTACACGTTTTTCCATGATCAGGAGGATCATCTGTAAAATCCTGGATTTCGAATCGCGGGGGTATGGTTGTGCAGAGGCCACCAACTAGAGGGAAAGGAGCAGGGACAACAAGATTCTGAATAACGGTGAGGTAAGATTGTACAATAGCTATTAAAAAGAAGGTCGACGTGACCAATACTTTGACAAAATGAGCCATTGTTGGTAATGTGAGTGGTATGAAGCTTAAACGAAAGCGACAAATTTGTTTATGATTTAACGAAAAAGGAGTGAGGCAGTGCGACGACCCTACTTTATACTAGGGCGAGTTGAGCTATTGCATAGGACCTTCAACTTCCAGTAGTAAAACATCCGTGCACACATGCTCTATCTGCGAAGCTAAGGGAAAAGGCCCTTACTGGTTTGGTTGGACACCTTTCGCAAATCATTCACGAAGAACCGCGCCTTCAACGCTCATCGCAGTGAGAACGGAAGTCATGGCCGATTGGTGGCACAGCGCGTGTGTAATAGGACGAGAGTAAAAACCGCTCTCCAAGAGTCATGGTGCAGCATATTTCTCCAGGGTCCTGTTGTTTGGTTAGTAGTAGATAGTACTACTAGTATGCAAAGGCCAACTGAGTGTTCATTTAGCCTCCATACAAAAGCGGATTCCATTGTGGGATAATTCAGCTTCTTATATGAGGATCTGAGTCCCACGGTTTGTCGGCGAGGAGGGAGCGAGTTCCTGGTGGTTGGGATTTCCAAACCTGGCAGCTTCCTCCGGAGGTCTTGGCGTCAACTCGGAGCTGATAACTCCTGCCAAGACACTTGGCCCGGATCACGAGACATCATGAAACAAATCGGTGGAATGGAGGAAAAGGTTGAAAGTCGCAACATATACGAGACCATCACTTATATCCCATATACTCTGTCTTTGTGTCAGCTTTGCGTCGTTGCCTCTTTTTGACGACCGGGAACCGCATTTGCGGTAGCCGCGATCATATATCTGCAGCGTAGTATAATATTTTGCTTTTCTATGATGTTTGCAATGGTGGATAAAACATCATTTTTCCTGACTAAAGGAATATCAATTTCAAGAAGCACGTAGAACAACTAACCTATCTCCCTATCTTTCTTTTCTTTTGTTTTTTTCCATCCCTTTTTCGATCCTGTTATCAAGCAATTAGAAGAGCTATGATCCTATTTGAGTGATGCAGTTAGAGCCTTGTAAGCTTCGACGTTGATGAACTTATGAAGATTCGTCTATCAATATTGGAGGCGCAGTTTTCACCTATTCCTTTCCATTATCGTTGGACGCCATATGATTATCTATGATTATAGAGTGTGAGAGCGAGCCCTCTTCCTAAACCTCTGCGAAACGGGCTCTGTTTGTTGCGCAGTATTGCCATAACTATTGTTCCATCTTTGGTGGGGAGCTGCTCCTCGATCCTCGTTCAACTTGTCTTTCCTTTTCGCGGTGCTATTGATGAAATACGTCTGGCTCGCGGACGAAAGATCCCCTCGAATAGCTAGGCAAGTCTCGTGGAAATCAATCTCGCTGAACAGCCAGAAACTAGAAATGGTGTCAAACTTAACATCTGTAACATAGCTTGTACCAATTTTCCAGATATCTCCACTGGGCCGCTTTGATATTTGGATGTCTTGGATTTTGGCCAGCAAATTGCTTTGTGGGGATGGAAGAAGGACAGAGCGGTCGACTTGAATATTTAGGGATATTTTGACAAAATCAATCAGACTTAATTGAAACCAGGCTCGAAGACCATTCGGCCCCTCGGTAATTGAGGTTCTAATGACGTTCAAAGGGCAAGTTTCCAGCACATTGACCCAGTTGGAAAATCATGGCAGAACCACCATCAACTTCGATCAAGCGATCGAAAAGGAAGGGCCCACAGTGCCCAGCAGGGTCTGCTTGTGGAGAGGCCTTTTTCTCACGCTAGCGGGACAAGGGTGTTTTCAGGGGTAAAATCGGGAAAGGCTTTTTATAGCAGCTCTCAAAATTGCCCGGAATGCGGAGCTGTGATAAGAAGTTATTTTTCCGATGACGCGTAAAATGTAAGCAGCCATGTTGCATCCTGGTGTCGACGATCCCCGATACGAGATAAGAGCTGGAGTACGAGAGCTCGAAATTGGTCTTTCTCTGGTGAACTGAGGTGCTCTAAAAGAAGGACAATGCAGTTTGACCATATAACGCGTGCCTCTGGCAACTAGTTATGGGCTAGTTATGAGAGAACAACTGTCCAACACTCGCGCCAAAGGAAAAGAATCAATCCAAAGGTCATCCTCTGAGGCTGCCGTGCCTTCTTTGTGGACACCGGGATCGTCAAGCACTAAATTCTTAGCGGGTGGTCCGAGTCGAAAGCGAGGGCCTTTCCAAACGCCCACGTTTCTAACGTTCCCGCTTCTCCCAAGAACGCCTAATTTCTTGTCTTTCAATTCTGACCACAAACACCCTTGCAATTTCGCCGCGGCATGATATATCTCTAGCCGTCCAATGGGCACAGAACATGTCAAGTGAGCTCTTGAAAGGGAACTCTAGCAGTTGTTTCACTTTGATTTCGTTCCCCGTTCTATAACTTCGATTGACCTCTATGAAGCCCCATCAACAAAAGATTTTCGACGTTGGATTCGCTGACGGAGGGGATAAGGCCTAATATCGGGATAATAATGCTAAGATTTTCATAAAAGTCTCGCCTTTCTTGACAAATCGAAACCACTCTAGCCTTTCGATACGAGGGGGGTTCTGCCAATCAGCCAGAGACTTCGTATCACCACAACGTGCAATACGACTGGATGGCAACGGCATGGCTTTCCTTTTTAAGGTTCGCAATAAGACCATACCAAGGGCATAGAGCCGACCGGTTGTTTCGTGATTTGCTGTGTTTTTGATGAGCTCGAATCTGTGCTTGCCATGGCGTTTCTAGCCCCAGCCAGAGAGACATGAATCGTGGGATGGGAAATATAAAACCAACCCGGGCCGCGAGGCTCTGAAGTCCTTCCTTTCTTCTCTTTTTTCCTTTTTGCGAATTGTCACCCAGCCTCTCGTTCAACGACGTCTTGTCTGTGTATTCGGGTTTGCCTTTGGGTTTATTGCTCTTTATATATATTCGCTCGCTACATCAATTATAGAAAGCTACAAGGTGTCCTCTGTATTTGTTTACAAATATGCATTTCACAACTCCACTGGTTCTTGCTGGCGCGTTCGCCGTCGCCTCTCAGGGTCTCGAATACGCCCAAGCCCGCTACGAGTCTAATGACGTGATCTCTCTTCTAAAGCGCCAGACTGTAATTTGCAAATCTGTTCCGCCACCAGTTACTTGCGAACGTTCTTGCGGTCCCGGTTTTGTTCAGTGTGTGAAGCCTTTGATGTGCTATAACCCAGGCAGAGGGGATTCCTGCTGCTCCAACGGAAGTAAGTGCCGTCCTTCCCCCAAAAACGCACGAGTCTTCAGAAGCTAAATCACCGGACAAACAGAGTACTGCGAAAAGGGCACGTATTGCACTGATGCAGGCTGCTGCCCCGATAATATGAGTCTTGAAGAATGCGGTGCCACCGCTTCTCTCTCAGTCATCCCACCACCACAGTCTCAACCTAGCACCGAGGCTCCAGCCCCATCTTCGACTGAAGAGCCTTCTGAGTCAGAGACTGAGACTGAGACGGCCACTGCGACTGAAGAACCTGAGCCCACCGAGACTGCAACCGAACCCAATCCAACTGAGCCACCAACTTCTCACACCATCGTTCCAACTGGCACCGGAAGCCCAGGAGAGCCTGGAACGAATGCGACCGTCTCAAGCCCCTCTCCACCACAGCAGACTGACAGTGGTGCTAGCCAAGTCAAGGGCGCTGCAGCTGCTCTTGGTCTCGGATTTGTCGGTCTCATTGTGGCCTTGATGTAAATGGACGAACTTGCCATTGGGTATCTGAGTAATCAATTTGGGTGGAAGCGCAATATTTTCTCCATTTCTTCTTTTAATGTATTCATGGATACTTAATGGATAATAAAGTGGACTATACGGTTAAAGTATGATATATGGGCTATCCTTGAATAGGGTGAAAAATAAGAAGCAATTCCTCTAGGAAAACACTTTTGAATTGATAAGAAGGGTATTGTAATACTCATAAGCTAGGAGCATTGCCTTTCTGCAAACCTGTATCCTCGGGCTTAGCACTACTCCGTCTATGCTGAAGCCACTTTCATATTTGGCATATGTATGAGGGAACAAACTGGAAGACTGTATTTTGCGGGCTGAAACTTGAATACGCATTGAATAGGATTCTGATCAGACTCCCATCGTAAAAGTCGCTGTCAAGATTCTGGGCCGGGCTCTCTCGCCCATTGATTATTTGCTGTACCATACTTATTAAAGGGCACGCTCAGACTGGTTTTGCAACGTCGGACTGAAACAATGAAGTTTTCCCTGGAGATGATAATTACCAATCATTTTAGCCGCTTGCGCGCGGGGGAAAGGAATGATTTCGCTTCTCTCCAGGGTTCTTTTAACCTTTTTTCCTTGGATGCTTTCCGAAGTAAGTATACACCTGCGCCCATGGAGGTCAACGTTCGATAAGGTTCTGGATCGGGGGCTCGGGGGGGTAGTAGGCTTCAAGAGCACGATTGCGCACAATGCACTTTGTTGTAAGAGGAGAAATAAAACCGGGAGTCACACCGGCTCTCAGGTTTTCATGACAATCATGTCATTTTCTCCAGGACAGGAAGAACTCATAATAGCCCGCAACTTTTAAAGAATGCGGCCCAACACTAAAGCTTACGTAATCTCGGTTGCTGAGGAGATGGCTGGCGACAACGTTTGCCCCGCCAACAGACAGGTCAAATGGCAGAAATGAATATAACAGCAGGGGGGGCTAGGGGCAGAGAAGACGAGAGAAGAAGAGAAAAGGCCCATTTGCAGTACGTATTCAAGGCGGAGAATAGAAGAAAGCAGCAGAACAGCGAATCGATGTGATCCTCAGCCACTTTTAGGCGCTGAGGGAAATTCCTGGAAACATCCCACTTTGATTACGTCATATCGCCCAAAGTGCGGGAAAATAAGGACGAGGGAGAGCTTCCAAATCAAATGCTTCAAGAACACATTCGCCAGCAAAACAACGTAAGCAGGGAAAAAGCCAAAAACAAGGGATTCCAAAGGTTGTAGCTCGGTCTGTGGTGTGATCCCAGCGGTTCCAGAAGGTTGGCGTTTATGAAAGAACTTTCGTGGAGTTGCCCGTTGTGTGTGGAATCTGGTGGATTGCGATCGAACCTGCAGGGTTGCTAGAAGCTTCTGGCGCCAAAAATTTGACTCCCGCATATAAACATCTCTTGCTTCTTCCTCCTCCTCCATTCTACACACAACTTTTCAACTTTCACAAATTCCCTTCTTCACACACTCTTGCCTCTCCTTCTGTGAAACATCCTCTTACTTCTCTTCACAGACAGAAACTGACCTTTTCTTCCCCTTTTCTTATCATCCTTTTGTATCATAATCTGATTGACGATTGTATTGACGACTTTTTCATAATGGCTCCAGCGATTGGTACGTGCCTCTTCCTTCCTCCTCCCCCTTTTCTGTAGCTTTAAGAAAATAAAATATGCGTTTGCTAACCCGTAATAAGGTATTGATTTGGGCACCACCTACTCCTGCGTGGGTATCTTCCGTGATGACCGTATTGAAATTATCGCCAACGACCAGGGTAACCGAACCACCCCTTCGTTCGTGGCTTTCACAGATACCGAGCGATTGATCGGTGATGCCGCAAAGAACCAAGTTGCGATGAACCCCATCAACACAGTTTTCGATGCCAAGCGTCTCATCGGTCGTAAATTCAACGACGCCGAGGTCCAGGCTGATATGAAACACTTCCCGTTCAAGATCATCGACAAAGCCGGAAAGCCTGTCATCCAAGTCGAATTCAAGGGCGAGACAAAGCAGTTCACTCCTGAGGAAATCTCCTCTATGGTCTTGACTAAGATGAGAGAGACTGCCGAATCTTACCTCGGTGGCACCGTCAACAACGCCGTTGTTACTGTTCCTGCCTACTTCAACGACTCTCAACGTCAAGCTACCAAGGATGCCGGTCTTATTGCCGGTCTTAACGTCCTCCGTATTATCAACGAGCCCACTGCTGCCGCCATTGCTTACGGCTTGGACAAGAAGCATGACGGTGAGCGCAACGTTTTGATTTTCGATTTGGGTGGTGGTACCTTTGATGTGTCCCTCTTGACTATTGAAGAGGGCATCTTCGAAGTTAAATCTACTGCCGGTGACACCCACTTGGGAGGTGAGGATTTTGACAACCGCCTTGTCAACCACTTTGTCAACGAATTCAAACGCAAGCACAAGAAGGATCTCTCCTCCAATCCTCGTGCTCTCCGTCGTCTTCGCACTGCCTGCGAGCGTGCCAAGCGCACTCTTTCTTCTGCCGCCCAGACTTCCATTGAAATTGATTCTCTCTTCGAGGGTATCGACTTCTACACTTCTATCACCCGTGCTCGTTTCGAAGAGCTTTGCCAGGACCTCTTCCGCTCCACCATGGAGCCTGTTGAGCGTGTCCTCCGTGATGCCAAGATTGATAAATCCTCCGTCCACGAAATCGTCTTGGTTGGTGGTTCTACCCGTATCCCTAAGATCCAGAAGATGGTTTCCGATTTCTTCAATGGCAAGGAACCCAACAAATCCATCAACCCCGATGAGGCTGTCGCCTATGGCGCCGCTGTCCAGGCGGCTATCTTGTCTGGTGACACCTCTTCCAAGTCTACTAATGAAATCCTCCTTCTCGATGTTGCCCCTCTTTCTTTGGGTATCGAAACTGCTGGAGGTGTCATGACTCCTCTTATCAAGCGCAACACCACTATCCCAACCAAGAAGTCCGAAACCTTCTCCACCTTCTCTGACAACCAGCCTGGTGTTTTGATCCAAGTGTACGAGGGTGAACGTGCTCGTACCAAGGATAACAACTTGCTCGGTAAATTCGAACTTACTGGAATTCCTCCCGCCCCTCGTGGTGTTCCTCAGATCGAAGTCACTTTTGATCTTGATGCCAACGGTATCATGAACGTCTCTGCTCTCGAGAAGGGTACCGGAAAGACTAACAAGATCGTCATCACCAACGACAAAGGCCGTCTTTCCAAGGAAGAAATCGAACGCATGTTGGCCGAAGCCGAGAAATACAAGGCTGAGGATGAGGCTGAGGCTTCCCGTATCAGCGCTAAGAATGGCCTTGAATCCTATGCCTACTCTCTTCGCAACACCATGAGCGACTCCAAGGTCGATGAGAAACTGGAGGCTGGTGACAAAGAGAAACTCAAGGCTGAAATTGATAAGATTGTCGCTTGGCTCGATGACAACCAGACTGCCACCAAGGAGGAATACGAGGATAGACAGAAGGAACTTGAAGGGTATGTATCTCCATACATTTTGAGCATCTAACACAAAAAGACATACGCTGACTAATTTGCTAGTGTCGCCAACCCCATCATGATGAAGTTCTACGGATCCGGCGAGGGCGGTGCTCCAGGTGGATTCCCAGGCGCCGGTGGTCCAGGTGGGTTCCCTGGTGGCCCAGGTGGCCCGGGTGGTCACGGAGGTGACGATGGCCCAACCGTTGAAGAGGTCGATTAAATTTAGAACATCATCGCTTTCTTTTTTCGATTGCTTTTTCATACCTGGCGCTCAAAATTATGACTTGTTGATTGCTTTTTCCTAGGGTGCAGGGTTTAATGATATGTTTGTTACCTTATTGTTTTCTTTACCGGTTTCAAGGGTCACGATGGGGCTTGCTATGTTTCTTTTATGCCATTGCATAGATTTGAGTTGGGCGTCGCCAATTCGAAACGATTCTTTCAATCACGATCCTCATTTCATTCACATGACGAAAACTGAAAATTTTTATCATAAGGGCTGTAGGTAGGAAAAGTTATGATTAATGGAGCTGATTCAAACGTTCAAACATGGAGGCTTCATTAGCAAAGATGTTCATGATTTACCAATCTCAAAATCCATAATCGCAGCATCAACCGTCGTAGAGATTGAAGTTGCCAACCTTGAACGCACCTCTTACTGGGATTTTCCTGGTGGATAGCTATCACGTGACAGAATAAAACACGCCCAAGAAATGGAGTTTTGTTCCTTCGCGAAACCGCGACTTCTAGTTCCCTCTCTTTCTTCCTCACCCTTCTGCTGTGAAGTACATACATACATACCAACAATTCAATTCTCTTGTGCGTAACTGACATCAAATTGTTGGTTGTCGCAGATTGTTTTTCATCTCTTTCACTTAGTTTTTCAAAGTCTTAGAGAATGAGTGCGAACGAGGATATTACGCTTGGAGATGCCCTGGGTGCTGTTAAGGGCAAGGGCAAGGCTGCTGAAGCGGAGGATGTGTTCATGGGTCAGGAACCTGAGGATACTGAATCTGAGGAGAGTGAGGCTGGAGATGATGATGTGGTACGTTTATTTTATTTCTTTATCTTTCTTTTTCTCTTTTTGGTTTGCCATTTTTTTTATTTGCGTCGATGGCTTTATGGCTGGGTGACTGTGAATATATATTGGCTAACGCGGTCTCTTCTTTTCGATATATAGATTGCTGAAGGTAAGGGATAAGTATCTTCTTGATTCTCGGTTTTTGGACGGTTTTTGTCATGTGGTGGAAGGGCGTGCGACCGGGATTATTCGCATAGCTACCCTTTTGAAACCTGTTGCTAATGTGCATTGCTTAGACGACGTTGACGAGGAAGAGGAAGGCGGTGACGATGATCTCGAACGTATTTCGCCAGAAAATATTATCGAAGGGGGCCGTCGTACACGCGGCAAAGTTATCAACTTCGCCGAAGCTGCGGAGAAAGTTGATCCGGACGAGATGGATGATGACGATGACGATGACTTCAGGCCTCGCGACGAAGACGAGGAGATGCAGGGCTAGAACTAGACCACACTCTTCATTCCAACAATCATGCGCAGCGCAATCTTAGATCTTTCCGGAGGGGTTTGAGTGCTACCTTTGGTTTTTCTTTTCTTTTCTTTTTCTTTCAATTGTAAGGGATGGGGCGTCCTCAGGATTTTTCCTTTGCGCTTTTCTTCTTCGCTCCTTTTATGGCGTGAGGTGGTGTTTTATGCGTCAAGTGAGCCTGGGACCAAGGTGAAGAACAAAAGGAAGAATTTTAACTACGGGTCGATTGGTTTCTGGCTGGAAATAAAGATGGCGCAGCTAGAGAAGGCACACATGCGGTATAGGCTATGGACGTCCCGTCAAAATTTTGCATCTCTTCATTGAAGGTCAATGATACATATTAGCGACAGGAATTGAGTTTTTCCTAATTTACAAATTCGTGTCTCTTGCTTGACATGTGCAAGTCAGCAGTCAGCGCATCCCCATATGTGCAGGGATTGCGATGCGACCGGGAAGTATTTGTCAACTCAAACTCTCTGATTCGATCCCTGGGACGTAGTTTTGCGTCAATTTGATACTATCATGGGACGACCAATACCGATTACGCAAAAGTGCCGTGTCTTTTGATTGAAAAATTGCGGTGTCAGTCATCGAAAACAGCGTGCCCTTATGGCCTGCAAAACGATTGGACAATGGACGATTTCTTCCCGCGTTTGCCAAGTGTCTGCCTAGTGTGGCGTCTAATTCACGAGAAGCAATGGTCCTTTTTGATTCTGGGGTTCGTGATAAAGTCATCGCCGAGCATAGGCTAAAGGGGGGGGGTGCAAGTGGACGAGATGTTCAAAAGGGTCCTCAAGTATAAAAGGACCGAAGACCTCCCATCATTCAACTGGATACCAGTGAAAGATACCAACTGAGGAGTTTTGTATACTCTATCGTCTTAAGCCAAAGCCTTACAATCTTGATATCTCTTTCGTCAGAAACCTTACCTTCGAAAACAATGTCTTCCTTTAAGCAAGTCTACATCAACCTTCCGAGCAAAGACCTCGAGGCCTCTAAACGCTTCGCCGCTAGCCTCGGCCTCACCCAAAAATTTGACGGCGACGAAAAGATTCAAACCGTCGGCTTTACCTATACCGATTCTATCTACCTCTTCTACCACGGCTACCCAACTTGGGAACCATGGCTTTTCCAAGGTCGGAAAACCGCCGACGCGCACACCGCGACGCAGGTATTGTTAACTTTTGCCGCGGAATCACCGGAAGATGTGGAGAGGATAATTGAAAAGGCTGTGGAGGCGGGAGGGAAACGGGGGCCAGTACTGTTGCCAGATGCTGAGAAGTATGGGATGTATTCGAGGAGTGTGGAGGATCCAGATGGACATGTATTTGAGATTGTGTATACTCCTAAACATGGCGGCGGGCTGTAGTTTCATACCGGAGAGAAGGATTGGCTGATGTCAAACTGATTTGCTTGAGCGTGGGAAAGTTCTGTGTGGGTGGAGCGGAGTGGGCGTGGACACCCCGTCTCCGCCCCGCCAATGTTTATTTGATTAAGGTTTAACGCTATATTATTTCTGGAGAGATGGCTTCAACGGGCAATGACTAAGCAGATGCCCTGCCCAAAGCGGCAGAATCAAGGACAAATAATAACTTTTGTTTGCTTCTTCTCCTCCAAAGTGAAAAAAAAGAAACAAAAAAATGGTAATAATATTCTCTGTCCTCTCCTCGTTCTAAATGGCGTCAAGGTGAGTGCTTCGTGAAGTATAATTTTCGCTTCCGTGCACTGAAACACAGGAATGCAATTTCTAGATTCCCTCATTCGGCGCTCCACCAGAGGGATCCCAGATCCTCATCGAGCTTGTTTGACTCCTATAGCGGAAGCAAAGAAAGAAACCGCCCCGCTAGTCGGTCTCCCGGGTATGCCGGGGGGGGTTATGGGCTTTCCGGGTCGTCTAATGGGAATGTAAATGGAGGATTTCGCTCTGCGACACCGAATAAGAAGTACGCTTAGACATTTTCTTCGCCATTCGAGGCGAGTGCTACGTGCGATGGGTGGCTAACGCAGGTTCTATTCTTTCAGAGGACAGTATTCCGATGCGGTACTATCGTCTCTAGAATCTCAGAATGATGCTGAAGTTGAGGGTATCACGGCCAAGGTGAAGATGTTAAAGGACGTAGGTTTTCCCGACTAAACCTCCTCTCTTAACCGTGTTTAGGCTTGACTAACCAGGCATGATACTCAGATTACCGTTGCCATTGGCGATGAAATCCGTGAATCCTCTGCTCTTGCCGAAAAGATGAACGATACATTCGACAACACTCGCGTCCGACTCCGTGGCACCATGAACCGTATGCTACGAATGGCAGAACGCACTGGCGTTGGATGGAAAGTCTGGCTTGGATTCTTCCTTGCCGTATTCATGCTCTTCGCCTACGTTTGGTTGTTTTAGCCGTTCGGGATACCCTCATATCTCGCAATGCTCACTTCACTTGATAACCGCCTGGCTATATCAATATTCCGGGTGGTAGTTACTCCGTCAATACTGCGTGCATTTTCTTTCGTCTTGCTATCTCCACCTTTCCCGCCCTTCCGATTTGTCACTTCCCGGGCGATTACGACCATTTTCCTTGTCACCATTTCTTTCTGGCGTTTGTTCTGGGATGGGAAAAAGACAAACCGGCGCTGTTAGAGGGGAAACTGCACCAATAACGCTTTACACTAACCACGACCTTTGTAATGATTCGCGCTTTCTCCTTCTGAGTAGTGAACATCCGACATGTGACCTCCTGGTGAGTTCGAAGGATGGCGCTTTGCTTCAAGACGCATGTATACTTCTAGTCCTGTTTATCTAGCTATATTACTACCTATAGCGGCAAGACATTATTTTATTATAGCATGACTCTTTTGGTGTCATGTTTTCGATCTACGTACTAATCGAAAACTTGGACGACAAACGATTACCCCATTTGATAAACAACGAACATCAAGCGCCTCCGCTTGCCGTTTGCATTCCAAGTGATTTTCTCTACAGCATATGATTCAAGGAACGTTGACAGACTCGTTGGACAGAGTTGATCGTCTTCGCCGTGTTCGAACCCTTGGGATACGCAGATTTCGTTCAGACATTCCGCTAGATCGAAAGGCTGCCATGGAGTCCTCGACATCGTCGCCGAAACCACCACTCCACCTGTCAAGGAACATTCGCTGTGCTTCAGTTTCTCGATGGCGAGTGACCGGCGGTGGTAGGGGAGGAGAGTTCTCGGCGAGGGTGTTCATGCTTGATCGAAGACGATGTGGAGGTAGGGCCGGGGGAAAAGGAGGATTGATATTCGCATAATGCGCATCATCAGAATAACTATCATCCTCGTCCTCGGCCTCGTCCGCATCTGTATCTGTATGCTCCCATTCCTGCTCGGGGATGTCTTCGTCCAGGTCCCGTTCCATGATACTGTCATCTTCCTCTTCCTCATGAGCTGAGGCGGAGGGAATATCCTCATCCAAATCCGGCTGATCATCGAAATCTCCATCGTCCTCGTCATCATCGTGGTCATCTGCCGCAAAACCCTCAGGAATATCATCATCCAAGTCCCTCTCTATCAACACGTCCTCCTCATCTCCCTCCACTAAATCATCCTCGTCCAGTCCATCCTCTCCCTCCTCCACCAAACCACCGCTCACCTCATTCCCATCATCATCATCATCCGCATCAGGAATATCGTCATCCAAATCCCTCTCCATCCCCTCCAGTCCATCCCCTTCCTCTTCTCCCCCCGCCACACCACCATCTAGTCCAACACCCCCCATAAACTCCATCTCTCCTTCCAACGCCGTATTAGCAGCTTCCTCGCGCTCCGCCTCCTCTTCGCGGATTCCCTGCATGGTTTTCGGATATCCCGCTGGTCTAATCCACGAGTAACCGAACGAGGCTATGTTCTGTTTGCGGATGTGTAGGGCCCTTTCCTCAAGCATGAGGGCGGCGAGGGAGTCGGATGATAGAGGGATGAAAGACGTTCGGGAGTATCCATTTCTGCTTCGCTGGTTGTTTTGGTTGTTTGCATGGCTGCCGTACAATGGGCCGTTACGGCGGGAGTTTTGAGATGGTGTAAACCAGAGAGTGTGGGACTAAAAACAAAAGAAAAGGTGTTAGTTCTCTGGCTGCTATCAACTGCAGTTTTTCGTTTGATGAGTGCTTCATGTCTACTACTTAGGGAGCTCAAAATGGTGTATTTACTACTCACATCTCGAGGTTCAATCAGCGGTAGAGATAACATGGCCGATCACGTTCTTCTTCGCGTTGGGCAAGAAGGGTCACAGTGCATTAACAAGTGGTAAGAGCGGAATTAGTAGAGCGAACAAATATCAGTTACAAAACATTTTGGCTTCGAGTGTTTTGCTAGCTCATGGTGATTGCAATGCCATAGATTGCTCTTCGGAATTAAAATGTTCCGATCAAACTGCCCCTGACGCCCCTTAGAAACCACAAGATCATATCTTTATATCGAAGAGTGTGGCCTATAGTCTATGACAGCTGGAAATATTAGGTCCAATAGTTTTATGTCCATTAGAAACGTAGCTTGAAACAAGAGGCCAACAATGGTTAAATTCTTTTCCACAACACTACGCAGCCATGACATTCGAATACCACATACCAGCCTTCTTGAACGTGCAAGCGAGCTATCAAATTCGACAATATTTTGCGGCATCACAATAAGAATTAGGCCGTCAAAGTGCAAGATATGGACTTTCAGTTATTGGTCTAGATGAAAGGCTGCCATTGCTTCTCACACCAATCCCAGAATTTCGTATGGTAGCCCAATCCACCGTTCTCCACAGGAGTCATGGCTTTGATAATGTCTTGTCGCGGGGAAGCATCGTCGGGCCGAATCCTGCCCCATGGAATAACATAGGCGCCGTTATTTTCGAGAGTAAGGTCACGCGATAACCCTGCGTACAGCTCAGTGTACGCACCGAGCTTTGTCCCATGAAGCCACGGGTTAACGAAAAACATGAGGGCGGAGTGAGTGCCACCCCACGCGTTAGTCTTGAGAAACCCGGGGTGTAGGGAGACGCTGATTATGCCATCTTTTCCATGCCGGTGAGCCATTTCCCTACTTAGCATACATTTTCCGACCTTGGAAACGGCGTAATTGCGAACTTTGTCGGATGTACCTTCATCCAAGCAGTCAAAGTCAATGCCGTTCTTTGGCGTCGAAGTGTCAGCCAAAAAGCTCGATACCCAAACCACACGGACGGATCCCGGAGTTTCCAGCGCGGTAGCCGCCGCGACGCGAAGTTGAGGAAGGAGAAGTTCGGTGAACAGTAGAGTCGCAACGCAATGCATGCCAACCATGGACTCAAAGCCTTGAGCTGTTTTCGATCCAGGTTTTACGAGGTTCCCGCCAGTTCCGGCATTGTTCCATAGAATGTCGAGTTTGGATTCTTGCTGTGCGAATGTTGCAGCTGCTGTCTTCACAGATTCTATATTGTTAAGATCCAGGTGGAGGAACTTGATTGTGCCCAGTGTTTTAGGTCCCGCGGAAGACTGTATGATCGATTCGATGGCCTTTTCAGCGCGATCCTAAGTAGGTGTCAGCAAAAACTGACAAGATGTAAACGGGGAAGAAAGAACAATGTGAGGTTTTCGGGCAACCTCTATATAAAAGAACTCACTTTTGATCTAGAAGCCATGTAGACGGTCGCGCCAGTGGCATAAAGAATCTTGCATAGCTCGAAGCCAATACCGGCATTGCCACCCGTCACAATGAAGACTCGGCCGCTTTGAGATGCGACATCTTTCTCAGTGAATCGAGGAGTGGGTGGAAATGCCTGAGTGTAGAAGTTACGTAGAGGTATTAGGCACATGATGTCCAAGCTAGGCGGCCAAACTATATGTTCAAACGAATGCGATGAGGTTAATATATCGTCAGCTCTTGCCGCGCAAATTTTCAAGCGAGAGACTGAAGTTGAAGGCGCGTTGATCTGCGAATGCATCCCCACGTGATGCAAGTCCGGGAAGCTCCTTCCTCTATGTGACTTGTTTCCTAAATGGCAGGAGAATGTAAAACCATGCCTATTTTGGGAACTACACTTCCCATTCACAGTTATCACAGCGCAGGGAAGCTGCAGGCGAGATTGCAGTATTTACTTTTGATTTTTCCCAAAGAGGAGGGCGTGGTTTCGACTGGATCCTCGATTGAATGACCAGAAGGGGCCCGGCTCGTCTCGATTTTAGTGAATGGCATTAGCATCCAAGGCATGTCTAGAAGGCCACATAGGAGTGGCTACAGGCAGTTGTGGCCAAGGTGTGTGTCATGGACTTGTTATGTCCTAATGCGCCATCTCGCATTTAGCCTGGAATCCATATCCGCTGGCATGCGTGGGACGCAGGGCATGCACGTAAAAGAGGGATCAGCATCAAAAGCGTTGAGGCCATCCAGTGGAGGTTGATATCTTGTCCGGCAAGTACTAGTTCCTAGTCAGTATCCTAGGGGTGCAAAAGATACCTAACCCCAAATTGTGCGCTATGAGTTTGCAAGCCAATAGGGTCGTTAATTGTCAAAAGACAACGGAGTTTCTAATTAGTTAATTACTTACTACTTACACTACTCTGCCAACCCCGGAAAACATCAAAGCCATAGTTTTCCTGAAGCAATATTTCTGGAGCGAGATCCCTGTTAGCCCAGAAAGGGAATAGTGTATGCCCCTTTCTTCCGATTTCGGTTTCCCGCATGTCCACGACACCAATTTCGATTGCGACGGGGAGAAAGAGGGGAACCCGTCGGAACCCCACAACCCGTAATCTGCCTAGAAATGAAGCGACAATGTTTCCATGCCTTCTACACTTAATACTATATAGTATATAGTATGATTATGATTCATGCCTCTGCAAGCTCCGGTCCATTTCGAGGTCGCATTCCGTTACATAAGTTCATATTATTTAATACAACTGACAATGGATCGACAAAAGTGGGAGCATCTTGAGTAACCTGACTTCAATTGACGATTAGCTGGGGCCTTGATCTTAAACCGGTCTCACGGTTTAATTAGACATAGTAGAAGCGCCCCATACTAAGTTTATCAGGCACTTATAGTTAGGCTATCAAAAATTGACCCCGAAAAGAGACATTACGATATGACAGCAAGAAGCAGGAAGTGGAAATTGGAACAACAACAAGAAACAAGTCAATTCCACATCCCCTTTGCGCATCAACCTCCTTGTGAGAATGTTTTTACCGACATGCAATCTGACCAAGGACATTGCGAACGCAGAAATGCCGGCCAGGGCAAAGATATCCACCCCGGCAGCACATATGGGTAAAGCGATTGAAACAAGTGACTCCGTCGCATAGCCAGGGAAGGTTAGGGGAACATGAGCGACGGCGCTTAGAAAGGTCTCGGGCATGCTGTCTGGCAGTGGAGTTTCCATGGTCGAAGTCGTCCGGCGGGATGGCCGTGGTGACGTTACTGGGGTCGAGTTCGAGGACCAAAGGAGCATCTCGGGATGCTTTTTCAGGCTTATGGTTTGGGTTCAAGGTGTTCATGACGTCGCCGGATGCCATGGTGAACTTCTCAAATTTCGGTGTGGTAGCTTGAATGCAGACGAAGACAGCCTGCAAGAAGAGCGGGATGAACCAAAAAGTCTTCATGATTGTTTGGGGATTTATGATGGTTCAGGTGGTGGGCGAGATAGATTTTGTTTCGCAAATAGCTAGAAAAGAGTTCCTGGGAAGCAAGCGAGATTTCTGAAGTTGTAAGGAAGATCGTTAAAAGGATCTTGTTTCGAGGAAGTAGATGGATATATATAGTACTTGGCCATCCAACTGAGTCCTCCTAGAAGTCATTAAAGCACCTTAAATTCACAATGCCCGTGACACCATTTTCACAGTCCAGAGCATTAACATTCTGACAGACCCGACGATGCTCAAATTTCACTCATAGGTCACTGATTCCAGATATTTCAAAGGTCTTTTTCGACATGGTAATTTCACTAGGGAATATATGTCTTTCTGGTGACGCTAAGGTTGCGATGCTTCAAATTCACGGTCCTTCTCCCTTGTCATATTGCTCTGAGAGGCTTAGCCGGCATGTGGCATATGATGGCATCCGGATAAACCTTTCCATGATCGCATGAATAAAGCTGGAGAATAAAGTATGAATCGACTTGCTGACACATGCAACAAGGACTATGTTAGTCAAAATCTTTAAAGGGTAGAGAATCACCCCTTGGAGTTGATGTATCGGTAATCGGCCGTCGAAACTGGAGACGAGGATGCGTCGGGAGCCAAGTCCGACAGGGTCAAGGATGGCACCGACAGGCCCTTCCGCCCGCCGGACCGGAAACGCCAAGTCTCATGTGATGGGGCACTCTAACTAAACCTACCCGGGACTAGCGCAGTAAGCGTCGGCCGCAAAAAAATGACTGAAGGTCAAATTTTCGATCATTTCAGAGCTGGACACTGCATTGAGAGAGCGATTTTTCTTTCTCTTTTAGTCTTCCCTCGTAAAAAGTGTTTCTTGCTTTTCTCTTGCAACTTTTTTCCTTCCATTCGCTTCATTATTCCCTGGCTTTCGCTTCTTCGTCGGTCCAAAGAATCAATGGCACCCGCTCTTGTTGCTCCAGTTGCTGGCTCCGCGGCTAGGGATGTTAAGAGGGAATCAGCAACCGCTAGATTACTGGGTTCTGGTAGGAATAATCGCCTTCCAGGTAATCAAAGACATCTGCTAATCGACTTGTAGGCTCTGCTGGTATCGCGGAACTTCTTATTTTCCATCCGGTATAGAGTCCTAGAACTCTCAATTAGACAGCAGTCCCTAATTGCGCATCGCTTAGGTCGATACAACGGCGAAACGTTTGATGAGCAATCAAACGAGAGTACGTGTGGCCTTCATCTTCTAGGATCTGTATGGCATATTTTGCTAATCCTTCCCAATAGATTTCGTCCACCTCAACCTTCAACAAAGTCGTTTTTAAAGATTATGCTTCTGCTCCAGTGTTCCGCAAATTCACATCCCTATTCCCTGGTTTAGGGTACGCTGCTGGATACAAAGTAAGTACACCAATCTTCTGTTGAGGCTAGTTGTCTGGTTTGCTCTAATCGCCCTTTTTCTAGGTCCTACAACGAATCTACAAGTACGGTGGACAGCCATTCGTCCGCGATTATTTGGCCAAGCACCACGGCGCCGATTTTGATAATGCATTTGGCAAGGGAACTGGCAAGGCTATTATGCATGCTACCGCCGGAAGGTACGGACGTATTTCAGTCGGCCTATAATAAACCAAGTTAACCATGGTGTGATCACAGTTTGATTGGAATTGGAGAAATCGTTCTCCTTCCTTTGGATGTTTTGAAGATTAAGAGACAGACAAACCCAGAAGCGTTCCGTGGCCGTGGTCTCTTCAAGATTATCTCTGACGAGGGAATGGGCCTCTACCGTGGCGCTGGCTGGACCGCTGCCCGTAATGCTCCTGGTTCATTTGCGGTAAGCTGCTTTAATTCTATACAGCGCTCACCGTTCTAACGTATCTCTAGCTCTTTGGTGGCTCTGCCTTCGCCAAGGAATACATCTACGGCCTCACGGACTATAACAAAGCTACTTGGCTTCAGAATTTCGTTGCTTCCGTTGCCGGTGCCAGTGCATCTTTAATCGTCTCCGCACCCTTGGACGTCATCAAGACGCGTATCCAGAACCGGAACTTTGAGAACCCCGAGTCAGGATTCCGCATCGTTAGCAGCATGATCCGTAATGAAGGCATGACCAGTTTTTTCAAGGGATTGACGCCAAAGCTCCTCATGACCGGACCTAAGTTGGTCTTCAGTTTCTGGCTGGCGCAGACCTTGATACCCGCTTTCGGAACGATCGTATGATAGAAAAATGCGTTTTAGTACATCGGCGTTTTCGTATATGTGTTTCTTTTAATGTGCCCTTCTAGACTTTTAATGTTCAAGTTCCGCATGTGTATTATAGAAACTCCCTTCTTTGGGGTTGTTATTCGGTCTTTTACGGAGTTTAGCGAAGAAAATTCCGAGGGAATCAAAATATGGATGAAGATATTTGACTTCATATATACATAGATGAAAGAGTTTATAGAGCTAAATTTCTTTGCTCGCATCTATAATTTCAACGCGATATTCCATGTCAGAAAAGCACAGTTCACGTGATTAAGGAGTTGGCAACCTTAGCTTCAACTCTACGAGCTTCTATCTGACGCAGCGTACTTCAATTCCTCCACCATGGCACCCGCAGTGGCCTACCCATATTTAATTTCCAAGTGAGCTACTGTCATTTGACCCATCGACCATCGTTTCCGGCCGCCGACGCGCTATATCTAGCACAGTCTAGGACTAATCTCTCAGTTCTAGGTTCGGTGACCCTCTATTCGCTTTGTTCATCGGCACATCAGCTGCCTATGTCCGAATTCGCCGAGAGCACCGAGAAAAGCACCCCAATGTACCCAGCGATATGGTTTCGATCCTAAGTTTGGGCAAAGGGAGAGTTGTGAGGTGGTGGAATGGATGGCCATGAAGAAGACACATTCAGCGTTGCTGTACGTGATACACCTTGCCAAGGAGGGCACTCTTCTTGTGAGGCTACAAGAAAGGAACGGTCGATTGATGTACGAACTGTAATAGCGGGATATGGAAATTTTGTCGGGTCGCTGCAAAGGTTGAAAGTTTGGAAAAATCATGAATGATTTCGCTATTGAATGGTTTATTTCAACATGATGAATTGCTACTTGGCTTGAAAATCTACAAGGTGATACCGGCACACGGACGAACAATACATAAACCTAACCACATCGCGCCCGAGGATCCTATTTGTTCTACATCGACCATGAAAAGGAAGTTGGCATTTACTCCAATTGAAGCCAACAGGGAAAAGAAATTTCCAGAAGATTGCTGATGTATGTTGATTGCATTCGGAGGTAGAAACGCTCCCCAGGAATACACTGCAATACATTATTCGCTATGCAAATACTAGATACCTTATACGAACGATCCACTGGGAACCAGACTTTGAACTCAATCCCGTTCAACGCAAAGTGTCAATTCCTAATTATTCCTGAACGATCATTGTTCCTGTCATAGGGTCTTTTCGACCTCCTTGTTTCCAATATCCACGTGTCCAATACAATTTGTCCGACTGAATCACCTTCCACAGGTCCGGTCTATTCAGATCAATTCCCATATTGAGTCGATCGAGTATCTTCTGGCAAAATCCCAAGGTCCATCGAAAAAACACACCATGTCCATCAGGTTTCTCACGGCCCTTCTCATCGATATCATCAAGATTACTCTGTACGTATACAAGGGGGTAGGCGTGACACAACTCATGAATAATAGTTTCAAGAAGTAAGTCCATCCGTTCCTTTCCGGTCGGCTAGTCGGGCGCATCAAAAAATTTCTTCGAGACCTCGACCCTGATGGGATATTTTCCGACAAGTGTATCCCCCATGAAAAGATCTTGTATATTGCGTCCTGCGCCAATAATCAGCCCTCCCGTGAATAACCCATTGAAAAATAATATATTAATGTTAGACAACATGGCGATAGTTATGACCCTTGTTTCAAACTGCTGGAACCGACGATCACGATATAGCTTCTGGTAAATGCTTTTGGCAGCTTTTTTCCTCATTGGGCACAATTTTTGGCCATCGGTACTTTGCTCGAGTCTCATCATTGCATTAACAAGGTCGTATCGTTCGTGTATATGGTATGAAGGGTGCTGGCAGACGAGCAAATACGGATAATGAGGATCTTGCGGGTATGCGCTGAGGGCGCGCATGACATCTCTCTTGCTAATGCGACAGGATGGAGGAGGTATTTGCAACGTCGGAAAACGGAGAGGACCTGGAGGGTATGCATCCATTCCCCTCCAAAGGTTTGCCCGGATCTATCTTTAGAAAAAGAGAAAGGACGGTCGGGCAGCGAGTGGTAATGTAAGACTTCGCCTCGCAGATCGCTTGTGACAGATTTCCAACAATGATATTGCTTCAGCAATATCTATTTCCTTTTCCTTATTTGGGTGTCTCGCAGGTTGCGATGCACTTTTGATAGCAAAACCAGCCTAAATGGATCAAGTGTGAGCTCGATCAAGAATGTGGGTATCGAGGATGATGTCTAGGAAGGGCATGAGCCTCTTCAATAAAGGGGGAAAATATATAGGGCCTCAGCTCCTAAACCCTCCAAGCCTTCTTGTTCAGTGAATGGCCCTATTACACCCATGACTATGACCTGTGTATGATATTGCAATGGCATGAACATCATACAAATCATCATTGAGGATTATAGATGTTTTAGTTGTTTAATGTCGGGAGATTATCATCGTGGAGGACTTTGAGCACGACGAACTGGCCCATAGCTATGAATCTATAGCTCGCTAGTGAAGTGATTATCACTGGACAAGGGCACTTTTGAAACTCCAAGTATCAATTCTGACTTGGATGACGATTGAGGTCAGTAAATAAGTCAATATCAACGAGGATATCTGTCCATGTATAGAAAGGTGAAGGAAAATAAGAAACACACAGCATCTTAGTTTCACAATGCGCTTTAAAACCTATTCCAATCTTTTGCTTGACCTTTCCATGGCGGCACAAATGAAAGCATTTAGGCCTGAATGTAATAAAATATTTAGCTGGATACGCTCACATCATCTTGCCAGCCGGGACTTGACTGACCCTCGTATTACCGCCCTCTAACAATTCGGTTCATAATGATTTCATTGATCTGCTTTAGCCTCAAGGTTTAGTACCATTACCTTCTAGTGATGGAAAGGAATCCATTCAATCGAGAGTTTTACACGCACGAGTCTCCAGTGACAAGATTTAGGATAGGTCAACATTGATATAAGAATAGCTCCAGATACGACTCCGATCCTCATCATTCTCATTCTCATACTAATCACAAATGCAGCCAGGTGGGTCACTGCAGTATGGAAAGAAGCCGTCTCCCGCTTTCAGCCATCCCGGCCATATGTTTCGATCGGGACCATCGGGTGATGGCAAGATCATGAAGCAGCAAATATAAACTCACAGCAAAAACGCCGTAATAATCAAACAGAACACCAAGCACCACATGAATTCCGATTTCGTATAAATGTTTTGAACCCAAAAACAAGAATCCAATGGCAGGATGTCGAGAAGCCTAATCAATAAAACGATATTGATATTAATAGTCGAGGGTCGTCAGAGACATCGGGAAACGCAATATTGCAGGCCTTTTCGCCTGCGACAATGTTGAAAACTAAGGTGGTTTTTTGATGAGAGAACCTAGCCTTAGTTTCCGAAAGTATTCTCCCCGGAGTATCTAAGATTAACAGGTTAGCCAGTGTACATCCAACAATACGCATGGAAAGTATACGAGGGGGTGGGGTGACAAGACATACGTAATGTACAAGAATCCATCGTCATCCTTGTGCTCCTCGTAGATGCTACTCATCAAGGCGGCCGTTGGCGGCAGCACCTCGTCGACGAAGATGAAAATGGCCTTCTCCGGGGACAACTTGATACGTTTGCGAATGACATATACGAACTGGCCCACGGTGAGATCGGCAGGGACGAGGTACTTCTTCTTGTCGATGGTTGCAATATCTGATTTTTCGACCTTTTCGCAGATCACCTATTGAGAGACGAGTTAGCGGTGAGGGAAGCGACGGCAACCCAAAAGAGGTGGACGAGATGACGGAGCGACAAATTGGTACATACTGGAATGCGGTCTGCGTATTTCTGGCGGATGCGCTCGGCTTCTGCCTTGCGCTTTTCAAAGGGGTGCTCGTCCTTGAACTTGGAGCGCATGGTTGATGATGGCTGACGTAGTTGATTCAAATGGAGAGTGTAGAAAGGGTGGACCGGATGGAGTTAAGCAAAGACACTGGGATGGCGACGATATATGCAAAGTCTTGCACTTCTTTAAATAGGTGTTGTTTTGAGCCTGTTCTCTCTATAAGAGGTGATGACAGAGTGTGAGAGAAGAAAAACAGAGAGTCGATGGATGAACGATCTCATTCATCAGGAAGGCTGCAGCCCCGCGAAGCCAATATGTAAGGGCGGTGGAGATGGCGCTAGGCTGCCTTGGGTTTAGTGCGTGTGACTGCTGACCAGGCAATATGACTAAGTGCTCGACAACCCAATCAGGTTGCAGGGGAAGCTGACACGTGATCAGTGTCAAGTGACTGGCGGAGAATAAAGAAGGAGAACGCCAGCAAGAATTGCGGATGAAGACAGTTAACAGGAGTTCTCCCTGTGAGTCAAAAGTCTGTGGATAGAACGGAGTCGGAGTCAACGCAATCCCATGGAAGCCTAAAACCGGTGGAGTCACTGGGCTGGCTTTCCCTTCAAAGTCACCAGCCCAACTTTCATGACTCCTGACAATGACCTCATCATGCAAATGCGCAAAACACATCAAACAATGCAAACTACCCTTGGCTTTTCCGCTCCGTCTTTGTTCCGGCATGTGTGCTCTGAGCGCTGCGACGGCGAGGTATCCGTGCTGCTTCCTATGCCCGATGTGACGATGGATGCTAGGCTGTCTCCCATCCCATAAATAGTTAAATACGCTGCGGAAGGAAAACGGCGTGGAGTGGGCCAGATCGATTTTTCGCACAGCCTTGACCCGCCGCATCACGTGTTCCAGTGGCCTCATTCCAGCTGCTTTCCGAAGTGTCGTGTTTCTGGATTCCGTCGAACGTGTTGAGCCAAACGGATTGCTAGCAATTCAACGCACGCATATAATAGTTATTCCAGCAATTCCAATTTCATAGATCTTATATAGCTTTGCTCTTTATACCTCAATTGCTTCTCTCTCTTCTGCATTTCTCATAGCTGTGATTGTCTATTGGTTACGCAGCCGTCATAATTGCCATGTCCACTCCGCGTTTATACTCCCGGTGCACTCGGGCATTCAGGCGCCTGGGATCTCAGAGATACCCATGTCTTATGGCTTCAAGAAGTCAGCGCCGTCAGATGTCTTCATTCAACTATAAACACCCCGAGGACCCGAAAAGATGGAGACCAGCCGTCGCCTTCTCAGTCGCAGCTATTCTCATGGGAGCTACATTACATGCTCTGGTATATAATCCCGCCGTGATTGCCAATTATTTAATTCATATACCTATTTGATACTAATTTTGAGCTTTGGATAGACTTCGGAACCAGTCAAACTCGATGCACCCTCAATAGCAGCCCTCGATGACAGAACGAAGCGCGAGACAACGATCACTTCCTCCTCACCCATGCGCCTGCGCATGGAAAAGCTCATAAAAGACCACCAGAAGAAAATTGTGCAAGAACTCTCCCGCATTGACGGGAAGCAATTCGTCATTGACGAATGGAACAGACCCAATGGCGGTGGTGGCATCTCCTGCGTCTTGCAAGACGGCAGTGTATTCGAAAAAGCCGGTGTAAATGTCTCAGTCGTCTACGGGCAACTGCCCCGTCCGGCAATTGAGAAGATGCGTGCAGACCACAAGTCCTTCGTAGCTACAGATGTAGACTCGTTGGATTTCTTCGCCGCCGGACTCTCTTTAGTTCTTCACCCCAAGAACCCAATGGCTCCAACAGTCCACCTAAACTATCGCTACTTCGAAACTTCCGACCCCAAAGACCCCATCCACGGACCAAAGAACTGGTGGTTCGGCGGAGGCACAGACCTGACGCCTTCATACATCTTCCCCGAAGACTGCAAACACTTCCACCAAACTATCAAAGATGTCTGCGACAAGCATGACCCAAGCTACTATCCCAAATTCAAAAAATGGTGCGACGAATACTTTTACCTCCCTCACCGCCATGAATCTCGTGGCATTGGAGGAATCTTCTTCGATGACCTTGACGCCGAATTCCTAGCCCACTCCACCTCGTCAACAAACCCCCAAGAGACCCTCTTCGCATTCGTCTCCGACGCCCTGTCCTCCTTCCTACCAGCCTATGTGCCTATCGTTGAACGAAGAAAGGATATGCCCTTCACCCAGACAGAGAAGGACTGGCAACAATTGCGTCGCGGGCGCTATGTCGAGTTTAATCTCGTATACGACCGCGGGACAAGTTTCGGCCTAAGAACCCCGAGCGCAAGAGTAGAAAGTATCCTGATGAGTCTGCCACGCACTGCGGAATGGGTATACATGGATCCAATCTCCGGCACCCGGATGGGCGAAGAGAAAACGGTTCCTGGTGAGGAGGTTGGTGGAGATGAGAGGAAGAGGGAAAGAGAGATGATAGATATCTTGAAATATCCCCGCGAGTGGGTGTGAGTTGATGGTACAGTGCCCTTGGGCCCCTCCCCTGCTCGCAAAGCGCTGTTTGCTTCGCTTTCCTAGGCTAGCCCCAATCTGGTCATTGGAGCCTTGTCTTATGAGATTGTATGATATGGGGGAATGGTTAATGTAGACGTATTAGGTTTGGGTAAAGTATGTACTATAATAACATCTTCGCAAAATAGAACTCCCAAGCGAATAAGTGGTCACTAGGTTAACGTGTCCAACCTTGCTGAGTTTTCCTTCTGGTTTGCGCTGATATGTACTGCCAGGTTACTGGTTGATACTATGTAGATCTAAATTGGTAGAATAACAGTTCCAAAATTCCATAATGTGGCAAACCATTCTCGTTCCGGTCATTAGCGGCGACTATGCCCTCAGATTCTGATATGATAGAAACGAACCAGTACTCCAAAGTCCAGTCATTCTTCCTCATCCCTATCAGCAAACGGCCAATGCCTTTCGATCATATCCCTCTCCTCAGGTTCCGCAGCCATCATGACCTCTTCCTTGAACATCTGACTTTTCGCTTTGGCAACTTCGTACATTTCTGGAATCACCCAGCCCTCTTCAGCAACACCAATACTCATCTTGACCGTTCCATGTCCCGGTCACAGAGTTCCTGCTCTGCATGTATCTCTAAACACTTGTCTATTTCGTCTTGCTTATAAATCAAGGGACATGGAGGTGAAGAATTTGCGTAATCAGTTTCCGGCACAAGATTCATCCACCGCTGACTTACTTGTATCAAACCTGCCTTCAGTGTCATATTTTCTCCCTCCCAAGGGTTTGAAGACTGTTCGAAGAGTTTTTGTTTCAACACCACTTCCGGGTGTGTACAGGCATTGATATGGTCATTGTTAAGCTCCTGCGATATGGATACGTAATGGTAATGGGTATGACGTCTGCGATATAGCTCCATTGCTGCTTCCTTTTCATCGGAATCTAACTCATTGATATCCTCCGGGAGTTGGGGCTTGATTCGATCTTCAGATTCCTGATCTCCATAGTTTTGGAAATACTTTGGAGGCTTCGCTTGCAAGAAAAGAGGCAGGATTGAGCAATGTTGCCAGTCTATCAAGTCGGTGATAACGAATGATTCAGAGACCAAAATATTATTTGGCTGAAGGTCGGGGTGTCGTAGAGTCGGTTGATTAAGATAGCTCCGTTGAGATGGGGCAAGGTATTTCGCAATCTTAAGATAGTCCGTAAGATTTTCGATATGCTCGGCAAGTGAAAACTTTGTGAATGTATATCTCTCTATAGAGCGGCTCGAACGGGAATCTGGGCCGGGCATATTGTCTTGCCCACAGAAGTTCTCGATGGGCGCCTGCCGTAAAAACTTCCTCAGAGGTCTGGTCTAACAAATTATCATTTGTTATCACAGCACAACAGGACGCTTCGGAGTTCACATATATGGACACCGATCAATTCGAAGTCCTGATCGCTCGTTATACCACCATCGATAATGCACATCGGGGCCAACGCAAAAGTCATCCATAATTTCACCATCGATATTGATCCTGTTAGTATCAGGATCCAGGTCTTTTAAATAGAATACACTACCATTGGCTGGAAGTTTGATAGCGAAAAGCTTTGCTTCCACTTTCACCACCTCACGTATCAGCTAGAGTCGTTGGTTATTTGTCATGGACAGATATCTTCAGCTTGCTGGCCACGCATTTTTTCCATTATAATATACTCCGCACCGACTTCATTCTCTTTAGTGGTAAATACGCGAATACCTTCGGAGCAGGGATGTTATGCCGTCGTCCGAAGTCCATAGTAGCCACTTCACTAGCAGTGGCGTATCGCTTTGGGACTGTTAAGGGGTATGGTAGACGAGCAATTACCTGAAGCCCGTCACGCATTTCTATCTCAAAGATGCGGTTAAAGCCACCCTCAGCTAGCTTTCTGATCCCAGACACGTCTTCCTCAGAACGTCCGACGGCTTTGGCCGCAACACGCTTTAATTTCGCGACGTTAAAGGGAATGCGACGTTCGTTTCGCCGCAATTCCTCATTATAGCTTCATCAAAGTCAACTTTTGTCATAAGGAGTGGAAAATCATTCCAACTCACAGCCAGCGCCCGGAAGTATAACTAAACAAATCTTGAGGGTCAATATTTTCAACAGCCAGAACGTGTCTTGTCGTACTGAAGTTCCTGAGGTATATGAATATCTGTTTGACGGAAAAAATGGACGATAGTAAGCAACTGCCTCATCGAATGAACGTGCCGGATTACATTGACGTGGAGGAGATAACTAGGTCCTCCTTTTTTATTTCTTGTTATTTGCGACTGCTTGGAAAATAACATGGTGGTCGTATGTATGTGCATAGGTTAAAGACTGAGTACTCGCGCCATAAATATCACCCATTCGTAAAATCTTTCCACCCATCAGCTCAACCACTTTGAGCCATCACCACATCCACAAAAATGGCTGAAAATGTATATAAACAAGGCAAATGCGTGAAACACCCTGCTAATAAGCAAGCCAAATCCTGCCATCTTTTCCCGGCGTGTAATCACACTGCTATCATTACCCCATCCATCAAAGGGAATGATTGTCCACAATTGAGCCTTCCAAAAGTACTCTTGACTGGGGGCCATTTTGGTGCGCTGACCCGGTACTGATCTTGCCAAGTATAACTAGGACAATATCATCAAACAAAAATGCTATTGCTAAAAGCCAAAATGGGAAAAGGAAGCAAAACTAATGGTTCGACAAGTATACCTAGACATATGCGCATGGATCCTATACTCCTCGCCGCCAAAGCTACCACTTCTATCGCGCCTAGGGAACATGAAGCATTCTCCTTGAGAATCCTCACATCACTTCCCTATCACACCTTTCTCTCCAGCACCCCCAACAATCGCCCTCTGCCTCGCCAACCACGTTCTTCCGGCCTCCGAACCCATGCCAGCCCCATTCATGCCACCGCGCTGATGATATCGAGCCATACTGCCGGCATTTTGATTTTGAAATCGCGACTGGAAATTATACCACGCGGAGGATATAAGCGCGATTTCGCGGGCTTGGCGTTGCACCACTTGCATGAGCTCAGTCTAATGGACGTCGATTAGAATAAGCTTCGGGCGTACCCATATATTTTGTAATGAGGGATTATATAAAGGAGAATAATAATATACATACCTCCCGCTCCTTGGCAGCTCTGAACTCATCCAAATCTGCCGAAAACTCCTCGTAGTGCTCGATGCGCTCTTGCAGTGACTTGATGAGCTCATTCTGTTGTTCAATGTGCTATACTCGACTCAATTCTCCCCCCGCGGGAGGAGAGAAGTGTTTCATTAGCCCAGGACCTCTGATCTAACTTCACAGAGCGATGTAAAGTGACTTCGATGGAAAACAGTTGAGTCAAGGTAGACATAGATTGAGGGTAGACTGCGGTGAATACGACAATGGCAAGAAATGGCAGAGAGAAGGACCAATGCCAGAGCGTCATGGTGTTGCTCCTGACCTATTGATGGTCAACCTCTGCTTTGTACCACTCTTGTTCGAAAAGTGCGTTTGAAGGGGGAATTGTGGGCTTATGGTTTCATGGGGAATTCGGGCAAGGGCAATTGAATGCGACATGCTTCCGAATGTGTAGGGTCGGGGTAGACTCGGGATATACATGTAATTAAAGGTCGTGATAACGGGAATATAGGGTGATGGACTCACCTCTACGCGCTTCGTCAAATTGTTTGCACTTTTCTCCGTAGTCTCAGCAAATTGCTTCAAAAGCTCCAATGGCGATAACTCCGGGCCATCCGAAGTGCCATTGATACGAGATGTGAGCTCCTCAAGCAGCTTTTTCATTTCGTACAGGGTTGCCTGATCTTCATCCCGAAGTTCTTCTTCTCTTCTGTCGCGGGCTGCGCGGAGAGCATTCCTCTCGCTACAAACCTCTCGTACAATTGTCCGACTAACATCTAGTTTCCCTTCAAGTTCTCGGACTCGATTCTGAATTGTATCCCACTCAGCTCGCATCCTCGAGAGTTCCATGGCATTCGACTCCTTGATTTCGTTAAGTATATCCAGCTTATCCTTGTCAACAAGACCCACTGCCACGATAGTTAGTACAGCTAAGGGAATGAAGCATTAGCAATGTTGTCTAGGGAACCTACAATCAGTCTTTGCATCCGAGAGTTCTCGTTCAGTTGTTTCGGCGCGCGTTTCAGTTTCTGTAAGCTTAGTACGCAGGGTCGCATATTTTTCGTGCAGTCTCCGATAGGCGTCGCTATGAGAATGATTAGCTACTAACGCGTCCATAGCTGCATATATCCAGGTTGGGCTCACTTCTCAATGTCGCTTTCAGTGGTCGCAGTGTCGCTCTTACTCTTCTCCAGTTCTTTTTCCTCGTTCTCGGAACTGCTACATTTGGTTAGCATATATACAATACGTAGTGTTGGATGGTGAGTCGGCTCACAGTTGAACCTCGCGTCCCCCAGCTTCATCGAGATCACGCTGGAATGTTCCGTGGCCTTTAGGTGTTGCTGTTCCAGGGCTTTCCAATCCTTCAAGTTCCCTTATGCGCTCTCGCAATTCAGCAATGGTGGCCTCATCCCTGGTATGCTGCTCATCAGAACCTTGCAGCCTTTCAGTCAAAGCGTGGTTGTCAAACTCCAGCTGTTTCTTCAGGTTTTGGATTTCGTGGTGGTCTTGTTCGATTTGCGTTATGAGCTGTTTATATTTATGAAGTTCTTTGTTATGTTCGGATGAAAGGCGTTGATTGGAATCGCTTTGCATCAGTTGCTGTTTCAAGTCCTTTACCTGAATTTTCAGGGTCTGGTTCTCTTTTTCAAAATCTTGACTGACTTGTAGTTTTTGTCGGTATTTCTCAGCAGCATTGGCCTTTCTGGATAGCTGATCTCTTTCATTCTTTATCTCATCATAATCATCTTGTAGTTTTTGAAACCTTTCATTCTTCTGACGCATAGACTCAAGCGACATTCGAAGTGTATCAATTTCATCCTGTGCGGCCATTAATCTTGCTTCTTGCGACGCTATTATATCTTCTTGCTGTCGACTGCGACTTTCGAAACCGGTTGCGTCGGGCCCCAAATCACCTTTACCAGCTTTAAGGGTCGCTAGGCGATCCTCTGTCGATGACAGCTTTGCTTCCAAGGAATAGTTAGTCTCATGAAGTTTCGCTAGGCAGTTGTTTAAATCTTCCAAAGCTTTTTCAAGCTCCTTCTTCTCATGAGAGAGCTTATCGTTCTCCGCCAATAATTTTCCGACGCGTTCTTCGAATTGTAATTCTGGATCCATGGCAATATCGCGCCTGGCCTTGTATTCATCCTGCTCATAATTTATCTGTTCAAGACGGTCTTCGGACGGGCTTTGGGCCTCTTGAATGATGTCCTTCAATCCTTCCTGCGTCTGTGTCGAGAGTTCCTGCATCGTGGTAATGTAGGACTCGGCATGCGGGGAACTAATTGCCGCCATCAGAAGCAACTTCAATAGGCGGTTACTATCCTTCACGGAGGCAGTTTCGGCAATGGCTTTGAGGTCAGGAACGGTAGAGAGGCCGGCGGGGACTTCGCCATCGTTCTGGTTCCGGATGTAGGCGATCAGCAGCTTGTGGATGTGCTTGAGATTCTGCCACTTCGGGACCCAATGGTCCGCTGGGGCATTTTCAGGTAGGTTCCCGAGAAAGTACTGGGGATCAATGTCCTGGAGAATCTCCCAAAGGATTGAGCCATCGCTCAGGTCGTTACTGGAGTGGATTACAGTTCCGAGGGAGAAGCTGTTGATCCATTCGAGTAGTGTGGTGGTTTCGAGATCGGAAGGCATGACGTTAGGAAGTCCATCGAAGCGGCTCAAGTTGAGTTAGAGTATCGAGGGCATTACGGCGACAAGCTACAGATATCGACGTGCATGAATCACCCATGAAGAAGCGTTTCAGTGAAGATTGTATGCCCGTTTCGGTTAAGGTCCCGCCAGCTAGTTAGCTGCTGACATGATCAAGGGGCTCAAACCTTCTCTGGCCAGCGAGATTCACGTGAGCCGCCAATCTCAACGACTGTTTCTGGACTCGTAGCATTTCGTCCACACTTGCGAATCGCCCAGTGTATGTGCTCGCTGTCGCTCGAATGGCAAAGCTTTTTGTTGATGCCCGTCGATGCGACTAGCTGGCGCGTTGTGCCACACCTTCGGCCTTTTAAACAGTGGCCCACCCGTCCTTTGATGAGATGTACCGCACATGTGTGACAGTGGAATCTAATTCCAGGAGCATATATCGACTTCTCCGAGCTACATATGAGGCCCACTAGTGAACTGCCAATGGGAACGAATAGATTGGGAATCGAGGGAGGACTCCCTTCACGCCCGAACACTAAGAATGCAGATGTATTGGGAGGGAAAAGTTGGCTGGCGCGCAATGGACACAACTCTAGATCCGAGATATCCATGCTTTCTTTCACCCTAAGCGCTTATTCCTGTGCCACAATTTTGGGAAAGACTCTAGTTACCGCCTTGACGATTTCACAACGTAAAGAGCCCTCTTGCAAGCCTATTTGACCTGGCCAGGTGCATCTGAAGGTAAGTCTAATCTCTTAGAACCTCCTAGCTACAATTATTCCACCAATAGAGAAAGCTGTGGCCTATAATAAAATGTCGGTAAATCTCGTCATGTGTGTCCTCAGCAGGCGGTGTACAAGTTTTACAATCACGCCTAGGTATAAATTCAGTTGCTTTGTCCAACACTTTGTGGTCACAGATAAACCAATAGTCAAGACAATACAGATGCATCTTTGTTTGCTATCCCTCAATTCCTAGGGTACTTCATTGGTTTTGGTAAGGCGTTCTATACAACAATCCTAAAGTGTGAGTACCAGGGCGCATGTAAGAAATCTCTTTTATGGACTGCTTTATTATCCCTTTGCCAAAAGCCACCATGAATATCTTCCCATGATAAAACTCTCGGAGCCCATTTCCATTATTGTAAAACCACAACCACATTTCGCATTTCATTCTGGCTTACGGGCATAGACAGCGTAGCTAGAAAGTGCAAGCGTAAGTTGGAACCGTTTCTCTACAACTTGTCAGACGAGGAAAACACTCACAAATCGAACATTCCATGAATCTGACGGTTGCGCATGTCGCTCCGTGCTTTAGCGGCAAGAATCTTCACCTCTTGCTCTGTCCACCCCGCATATCTCGTTAGGACTGCCATAGCGCCTGCTTCGAACCCACCAGACTCGTATTGAAGGATGGTCCAGGTGCCGATTTTTTTCTAGTGTATTATGTATTAGTGGTAAACCCTAGGCCTAACCGGCGAGCAGGAGAACATCACATACATAGTATTTATCTTTTGGCCAACTTCCAATTGGCACTAGGTACTTTCGAACCTGGACCTCCCTAAATCCAGCATCACGGAACCACTGTTCGAGATGCGGCCCGGCATTCACTACATACCCAGTTTTCTCAAACGTTGAAACGACTTCATCATAGTATTTCTCAAGGGATGTGCCTTTTAGTGATCCATCTTCTGAATAGGGCGTGGGGTTCCAGTCATGGAATTCGACCCAGCCTCCCGGAGCTGCATGACTAGACGAAGCAAAATAAAATCAGGGCTGAACTGGATAGCGAATTATCAACTAGCTGGGTTGAGGCGGACGTACTCATAGCACCGTTTAATCAGTTTAGCATAGTCCTTGACGGATCCAGCTAGCCACCGGCCGTGGATAAAGTCGAAATAATTGGGTTGATACACCCACTCGTCTTCAAAGTCTTCTATAATAAATCGAACATTCGGAGGAACGCTAGAGCATGTTTTAAGTACATCAGCGTTTGCTATAGGGGGGAATCAGGGGGAGGACGACAGGGAAGATTTACAGGCTTGGTTGGGTGGGACTCAGGTCGTTTCCGATAACCTATAACATATCAGCCCATTCGATATCCTTCAAACGAAAAATAATCATGTATATACCTCGGCAGACGGATACTTGTCTCCTATAAAAGGTAAAATCAGCTATCATAAAAGCACCGACTGTCTATCGATATTCTTCGTACCAAAATCGACAGCCCAAATCCCCGTTCCAGTTCCAAGGTCAATGACTTTTTGCAGTCCTGACTTGATTGGGGACAAACACAATTTGTCCTCCATGACCGTCAACATCAAGTGATGGATCATATCTAGTCGTTCAGACTCTTCTTCGTCATTTGGAAGGAGGTAATCTTTTTACCGCTCACATTAGTATAGAAAGGGTATGACTTTCAGATTAGGGAGAAGGCATACTTCCATCGCGATAGCCATGATACCGCCTGCCATTCTCCTGTCTATAGTTAAGGACAGAAGATGTGAGAGAGGTTGAGTAGCTAGATAGCTCCGATCCATAAACAGAGTCGTTATCGGTAGCCTATAGATGGAAAAAGTTAATTTGTTAGGTTATATTAAAGATATAAATATAAGGGACAGGTGTCGTGACGAACCTCCGAATCAACCTCTAAAGCTCCAGAGTCGTTGAAAACTTGGCAAGCATTTTCAGACGACTCAATCATTTTGGGTTTAAAATATTTTGTAAGGGACTATAGAGAAAGTTTAGCGGCCTGTATGGCTTTTTACCTTCTGAGAATGGAGACAGTGTGAAAAGAATTGAAATGGGAAGGGCAGCGATATTGCCTATAACTTAATCCGAGCCAACGCAACAGCTGCATGAACAGTCCATGATTCTGTACCCCTCATGACAAAATATTAGTCCAATCAAGGGCATTGATATCCGGTTGCCATAGCTCAGAAATATGGTTTAAACTGCCTGACCGGAACGACGATTAGCCTTCCGAGAACTTAGGCTGTACTATACAGCCACCCAGACATCTTACACTCCACAAGTAATTCGGTGGGTACAGATGTAACGATACGGCCAGGAGACTCGCGAATGCCTTGTCTGCAGAGGGCGCAGATTGAGGCACCAATGGGAGCGCGCCGAGATCAGTATGAGGCCATCACGGCAGGCTTGTCGATTCGGATATTTGTCCCTATCCCGTTCGGTTTTTGCTGGTTTTTTTTTTTTTTTTTAAATAGCTGCAAATGACTCGATGACATGCAGTACACAAAACTCTCATGTGTTGAATTTTCATCCATTCGGATCACTGAAGCACACAAACCCCCCGAAGAAGCTAACATCATGACCCCTGTTGGCAAGAAGCCAACGCTTTGCTTGTGCATATCCCTGCAATATCGGCATGTGTCGGACAAAGATCAAGATTGAATGTTAAGCCGCCGACGCCCGCGACGCTGCTTGATACTTGTCGTGGTCAAAGATAACGGCACTTTCCTCTGTTTTCCCTCGAGTAACTAGGTCAGGTCTATTCTAGACTCATGCCGATAAGGTGACGGGAGATCGGCGTCTGAACCGCCTCCCCTTATTAATGGAGATAATCTGTGAATTGTTAAGTTAAAGTTACTAGGAAAATCTGGTAAGAGACATATCGCAAAACCTTTCTCTGGTGGATGGGCTATGAGCACTTACTTATATGGCAAAATGACGAGTCCCTCCAGCATAAGCCGTCTCAACTCGGGCCGGTTGCCCGGCCAAAACTTCAACCAGGAAGTGCTATTCGCAAACCTGTTCCCAGCCGATTCCCGCCATTTGTCTTCAATCTAGCCGAGTGCCGGGATCTCTTTACCATAAGCTCAGGACAAATATACACTCATTCTGATCATTAGCGTATGTCCTGCACAGGCAACATCGTCTTTCTGTTTATGATGAACAACTATGGAACCTGTCGACATACATGTATAAAGCCTTGCCCCACCCCCGCATGGCGCCCCGAATCGCCAGCCCTAACCCTCACATCCACAGGATGGCGGTCAGCAGGAAGATCAAGGGCATGCGCAGGCCCTAAGAGGCAACAACTGTAGTCAGTGGTCAATTGATACCACGTCATTTCCTAGACTTGTGTCACCCTTGGCGTGCATGTACCCGTCGACTTCCAGCGCTGGAGCAGTAGAAGTACTGTATAAACTACAAGAGTTGACTTCCTGGGTGGCTGAATTCTAGAAATGCGTAGACCAACAGCAAAGCAGTAGTTACTGCCAATTGTGAGCCTCGTCACCCGAGCCGCAATAGTTAGTTACATGGGCGAACATATGATTCCCACGAACACACAATTCTTGACAGTTCTTGCTCGAGCAAACTGACTCCCATGGGAATGTGCTTAACCATAGTCGTAATCAAAAAAAAAAAAAAAAAAAAAAAAGAGATGTCGGACACAAGCTTGTATGAACTCAGCTGGCTAGAACATCTTTATGTATCTAGACAAGACGAGGCAGTGGTACAGGCAGTAACGACGTTAATCTTACATGCTACAAACTGAGCAACCATGTCATCAGGTCAAATGGTTAATAGCTTTGGTGGACAGCAACCATGCTTTCCAAGATTTGTTATCATCGAAGCAGTATTGCTGTAGGCACTGAAATCCATGTCATTTTGTCTTGCGAGCCTGCTAGAGATATCGAGTATAAACATAGCGGGCTTCTTTTAGAAGCCACTCAATCAGTGAAACTGTCTATGGCTGCGCTTGTGGTTGTGCTATGCAGTTTAAGCCTCTAGATTTCCTAGAGAAGGGTGTGAAGATCCTGCATAGGCAGCAGCATACCTATACACTAGCTAGCTAATCAAGTTGATAAGGAATGCATTGAGGCACGGCCTGTTGACACTTCGATATGTCTATAACTTAATCGGGTTCGGATTGGGTTGGAGGGGCTGAGAAATTGAAACAAATTGGCGAGAAACCCGGCCAAAAGTGTCACGAGAATTCTAGAACTCTCTTGGGATTTCCAATAACGGAATTTGAGTATATGAACAATGATGCCCCTGTCACCTGAGAGTTTCTTGATGTTGCAATTTACTGTGGGCTGTCGGCTGCCGAGTTCCCCATATCCAGTCCTTTGGAAATTGGAACTCGCCGTGGACCCGAAGTTCTAAAACAACTTGAATAGGTTGTACTTCGTCTAGGTTCAAGAGCGGCTACCTCGATACCACAGCACATGCATTCTACTACATTTAGGATCCTCATTCAGCAATGGAAACAAATTTCAGCTAACTTGAAGCTAGGTAGGCTTAAACATTTATTCATATATCCCAAAACATAAGATTAAAGAGTGAAATAATATCTCCCAATGTGCCGCTCGCGTCATACATGGAGAAGTCAATGATAGTATATTTAGGTATTCATAAGCATGGTGATTCAAATTATCATCATCCTAGATCCTGAAACAATCTTTCATATCCACCCCTGATTACCCCTAGGACCCAAATTCCCGTGTGGTCAAATCAGCAGCCACAAGGCGATATGTGGTGGGCAATTGTGAGCTTCAAAGGTACGGGAGGTTTTGGCGTAATATATCAATTGGTTGGGTCGTTGATAGTAACTATCTGATCATTCTCGATGACAGGAGGATATTCTGAGCCTAGTGCACTAACGGAGTTCAAGGCTGTTTCTGGTGCTTCGGCAGCAAACCCCCTATAAACAAGAGCGGTGTGAGTATCGTAGCTATTGGCAGCGGGGTGGATTGGAGGATGCATACTTTAGTAAGGCTACACAAGTAGATAAGTTAGCACTGAAGGGCTGACGAGTGGAGGTGGCGCGCAACTTACTGTATTCATGGGTGATTTTGCCGCCCTATTGAAAGAAAGTAGAGGTTAGTTTTCATGACAGTCCGTTACTTGGTAGGAGGCCATCATGATCGCGGAGCGTACATTATTCTTGATCTCTTGTTTGGCCTGCTCCACCACGGAATCAGGGGTTCCTTCAGGAAAGGTGACGATAACAGATTTGTGTGGAACGGAAGCGGCCATGGCAGCTGGGAAGAGGATAGCAAAGATAAGTGGAGATGTCACTTTCATTTGAAACAAGTAAGCTTGATGGAGTCTGCGCTGAGCGCGGGGCAGCCTCGTCAATGTGTTGTTAGGTAAGACACGTCAGTGGAAGAATAACTCTCTATACATTCGATGGAGTTTGAGCATTAAAGAAGGGTGTTGTTTAGTGTTTGCCTGGCTACCTTCATTCCTTTTATACTTCCTTGCTGGTGGCCAGTTAGCAAGGGTCAAGGAGGGAGACTAATTACTTCATCGTCATCATTCCTAAAGGAGTTAATAACTGCCCGACGAGATGTTACATGAAAGGATCGCCGAGCTTGGCCGGTGCATCATGTGATCGCCCGTCAGCCACGCTTCTGACTAAGCTGAAATCTGGCGCAGCTTCGATCTTAGGTAACCCGCAGGCCAAAACCCACCTGCAACCAAAACGTCTTTTCACCTCCGACTTCTCGCCTTCTTCACCTTCTCCGACTCAAATTTAACCACTTTACCACTAGCTTTTGCTGTTGTTTCTCCCATGCATTTGATGTTCTGTCAATGCTTTTGATGAATGTTTTTCTTTGTTAGATCCTCTTTCGCCTCCGTTCCGTTATCTTCGGATTATTCGCCTGCTCTAAAGCAAGGCACGCCATTACCTCAAGTACCTTGCTCCATTCGCCGCGACGGCAAATCTCTATTGAAGTTGGAGTGCCAGCATCTCCCGGCACTGCGCTGTTTAACATACGTCGCGTGAGGGGATTACGTACAACGGTGGAAGTGTTTTGTCTTTTTTGATATTGCGGTAGATTGAGGATACAAAGGTGCTTTGGGATTGAACTCGTGGGATATCGCATGGACTCTGTTCTATGATCAGTCTCTGCGAATAATAGCTAGCGAAGATATTTTTGCATATTCTGTTTTTTGTGTTTCTTCTATTGCTCACTCGATTCAGAGATTTTTATCTCCGCAAGGAGGGAGAGAGAGAGAGGCAGAAGACAGTCAAACAAAGAAACAAGATATCATTGACTTTTACTCCTGGCAACACAGGAAGCCACTTGCTCCAAATCTCAGTCCGCAAGAGAAATAATCAGAACTCACCCTTTCTGCCTTTGTCTTTCATTTCTTTTCTTTAACCCTCAGTCCAATATCCCGACGGTGTTCGCTTCCATCCGTCGCATTTCGCCGTGCCTTTAAACTTCAGCAGTACATCTATTGCCCGGGATGTCTGGACTCGCCTCGGATGAAGTCGCTGAAGATTACAAGAATTCTCTTGAAGACTTGACAACAAATGACAAGTTCCAAATTAGCAATTTAACTGTCATTGCTAAAGAAAATACCGAACATGCGATGGCCATATCCAGGGTTTTGGAAAACCATATACGAACAGTAGGTCAACAAGATCTCTCTTTTTATTGTCCTGTTTCCCTCCTTTTCTTTCTAAATTCATACGCTGCGGTACTTGATGGGTGCCAACCGAATCCTATTGTGTAGATGGCTATATTTTGCGGGATCATCTTCTAATTCGTTTCTGTAGACCCCTCCATCGCAAAAGCTGCCAGCTCTTTATGTAGTGGACTCAGTCGTCAAGAACGTAGGGACTCCCTACACTCTCTTTTTAGGGCGCAACCTCTATCAGACCTTCATGAATGCATACACTCTAGTCGATTCTCAGACTCGAAAGAAGCTGGACGAAATGTTAAAGACGTGGAAGGAGCCTGTTCCAGGCTCGTTGGACCCCCGGCCTGTGTTTCCTGTTGAAATAACCCGCAGTATCGAGAATGCTCTGATTAAAGCAAGAACAGCAGCGCTTCAGCAACAGCAGGTCAGACAACAGCAGGAGATTCGCAGCCGGACCCGCGGGGTTGCAACTCCTCCTCCAACATGGAAGCACACGGCTACTCCGCCTCAAGGCACGGGTGCATATCCACAATCGGCCGGCCAGGGACCGTATGTCCCAACCAATGGCCAGATACATGTAAGGGAATCACCCCTCTTTACTCCTTGATATTTAATGCTAACGCCTAATAGTCCGATTTCTACCAAGCGAGGTACTCGCAAACGGCCCCTCTGCAATATCCGCCAACTACACAGCAGCAATACCCGTATAGCCAATCGTATTCAGACGCCGTCGATCTCACTTCCCTACACCGCGATATTGATAGTTTAATCCTGAGTGCCCGGAATGACTTTGCTAACAAACCCCTTGATACTTCTGTACAGCAGCGACTCAAAGCTCTATTAGATTTGCAAAACATTCTTCAGCAGCAAAAACTCCCGCAAGAGCAATTAAAACTCATTCGTGATCAGGTATCTAAGCTTTCACCTACCAACCCATCAGTACCAACCCCTCCCGCCGTTTTGCCAATTCCGCCAGTTTCAACGCCAACCGCCCCGATGCCAGCCCTGCCACCTCACACTCCACAACCGAATCTTCAAGCTTTATTGAATCATAGTACTCTTGCAGAGCTCATAAAAGCCACTGCAAATCCGCAAAGTCGCACGCCTCCTCCGCGTCAAGCCCAAGTCTTCTCTCAGCAACTCCCCATCAGCACCTCCAATATACCCTCGACCTCGACTCTAGCGGTTAGTGAAAATCCATTGATTTCCTCGCTTCGAGCACGCGGCCTTCTTCCACAAATGCCTAGCGCTTCCATACCGCAGCCTGCCCCCAGTCTTCCATTCATTATTCCAGGTCAAAACGGGTACACCCCGAGTACAACGCCACAACTCCCCCCTCCCACTCAGTCTACTATCCAAATAAATGTTCAAATGAGCTCAGCGTCAATCAAAATGTCAGTGTTCTTAATGTCCATTGTGCATATCATCGCTGACCGAGTATAAAGACCCCGCCCAAATCTCATTCACCGCCTCTACGAAGACAAGCCAAATCGATGCGGCACGTGCGGCCGTCGTTTTGCGGCTAATGATGAAGGAAAGGAGAAAAAAGCTCGTCATTTAGACTGGCATTTCAAGACTAATCTACGTATGAATGAAGCATCCAAACGTGGTCAGAGCCGTAGTTGGTTTGTTGATGAAAGAGTGAGTATTAAGCCTTTTCTTTCCCCCTTTTTTTTATTTTTATTTTGATGAAATGGTGCTTACTAGAGGTAGGATTGGATCAAATCTCGTGAGTATGATGACGATGTCTATGTAACCGATGCGGCATCTACCTCGGCTGGTAAACCAACGAGTCAAGATGATGCAACGAAACAAGCTCCACAACAGCGTTGGATCCATGCTCCTAACGACGCAACACTACGAAATACCCCATGTCCGATTTGCCAGGAACATTTTGAGTCGACGTGGTCAGAAGAGGCACAGGATTGGATATGGAGAGATGCGATTAAGGCAGGCAACCGTGTTTATCATGCCAGCTGTTATTCCGAGCTCACCAAAGATGGAACTACTACTGCTCTTGCTGGCTCAATAACGCCGGTTGGACGAACGGGGACGCCCGATTCTGTTTTAGGGAAACGCAAGGCAGAGGTAAGAAGCCACCTGGATATCGTAGCGAAAGCCCAAATCGCATACTAATATGGCAATAGGATACTGATTCTACTGGATCTAATGTTAGAATAAAAACGGAGCCAATTACTTGACAAGTTTACGTAGTTTAAGATTTAATACCCAGGTAATCATGCATATTGCCGCGGGTTTCTATGGCCACAAGATCATCATGCATTTGACCCTCGTGCGTCCCCAGACGGTGACCTTTGAATAATGATAAGTTAAAAGTGAAAGCGTTCGTTATCTTTGATCAACCATTTACTATTTAGCCAGCCCCCTTTGATAATACATAAATGGCATGCCATATTATTTCTTCTCCTGTTCTCTTCCGTCACATAACTGAGTCTCTGCCTCGGCGTTAGTGGTGGAGTTAAGCGCAGATGTAACTAGTTAACTAGCTGGATAACTTCCACGCCCCTCCATTCTCCACAGGGAATCGTTCCACCATTTGACACATTCTCCCTCTCATTTGCATGGCGGGAATCATTAAGCAAAAATTCAATGACAATTAGTTGCTATATACTGGTCACATAATCCGGTCATCATGGCAGAAGCATATAACGTTCGATGGGGGATGATGGGTAAGTCGCGTTTACAGTATCCTACTTATTATTTCGAGAGAGCATTGGAGCTAACCGCCCCCGATAGCGACGGGTGGTATCGTCAAAAGTATAGCCTAGTTTTCCTTACACAAAAGCCCTCGCAAGCCCAAGGCTGAGAGTCCCAACAAGCCTTTATTGATCTAACTAAACCCTCGGGCTAGAGTTCACACAAGACCTCTTAATCGATGCTGGCCTCCGTGGTGCAGGAGATGTTTGTCACACCGTCAGCGCCATTGCATCGTCGACCTCCAAAGAACGCGCCGAGCAACTCATTTCCGAATTAAAGATTCCACTTCCCTGTGCTGCATATGGCTCCTACGGAGAACTAGTGAGAGACTCGAATGTCGATGTGGTGTACGTCGCGACCCCGCACTCCCATCATTTTCAGAATACTATGCTTGCGTTAGAGCATGGAAAACATGTTCTTTGTGAGAAAGCATTCACTGTGAATGCGGCGCAAGCGAAGATCTTGGTGGAGACGGCGCGGAAAAAGGGGCTTTTTTTGATGGAAGCCGTGTGGACAAGGTATTTCCCACTTTGTATAGAGATCAGGGACTTGATCAGGAAAGGGGAAATCGGCGAGGTGTTGAGGGTGACGGCAGATACCAGCATGGGAAGTGACCTTGAAAAGGACTGGAGTTTGGATTCTAGGATGGTTAATATGGACCTTGCCGGTGGTGCACTACTTGATTGTGAGTGTGTTTTCTTTTCTTCGTTTTTCTCCTCGTGATGCCTAATTTCACAGAATTTGAAATTAGGCTAACCCAGTGGTTTATAGTGGGTATCTACTCGCTGACTTGGGCCTTCCAAATTCTCTATCACACTCACTCTCCACCAGACCGTGCTCCTCCTTGCGCGATTTCCTCTCAAATTACCAAATATCCGGCTACTGGAGCGGACGAATCGACGTCTATTCTCCTTGAATTCCCGCGATCAACTCCCGCTGGGAAATTCAAGGCCCATGCCATTGCCACGACGAGCATTCGCATCTCCATTGACCCAGACGAAGAAGGCACCTCAGGTCCTTCAATACGTATCCAGGGCACCGACGGTGAGATACAGGTTTATGGCTACCCATTCCACCCCAAGAAATATAAGATTATACCCCGAAGGATTGTAGGTCAACCTGTCAAAGCCGTAAAGCAGGTTGACGCTGTGTTTCCTGGAAATGGAAGAGGAATGTATTGGGAAGCTGACGAAGTGGCAAGGTGTTTGAGAGATGGGAAGCTCGAGAGCGAGACCATGCCCTTGTTGGAAAGCTTGCTGATTATGGAGGTCATGGATGAAGTGCGCCGGCAGGGAGGTTTAGTATATCCGGAGAAAATTGAGTCAACGCAGTATCCGCTGCAGCTTTGAGGGTTTAATGTAATTACCTCCAATAATGAAGAGGGAATTCGAATTGCCCCAAAGTGCTACAATTGTACTAGGTGTGATGTAGTTAACTACAGTTGACGCATCAAATGGGCTGAGCAATTGCCAAGCCAGTTAAAGTTGCCCGACACCCACAAACATATTCTCGGCGCGTTGTATCGCGTGGCAACACAAGGGTAAGTATCATAGCCGTTCTGTACTTCTCCAGTTACTTGCAGTCTTTGCCGCATAGACCGCACATTTCCGTACAAAGGTCAGAAATTGTGATCGTCGATGCATGACTTTAGGCCCTCAAATGCACCCTTAGGATCTATGGCTAGATTATGGGGTGGAATAAATGCCTGCCACATATTCCCTCATGCTAGGGAATCCGAATGGAGGGCACGTCAATTTGATACGCTCATCAATGATCCCTCTCCGATCAATCAGATTTGGGTTCACCAGGATACATTCTCCTCAGACTGGGCTCTTGCTGGCTTCACACATTCATACTCTCTTTAACACGTTCAGGATTCCAGTAAGTGTGAATCATGGCTATATAATTGTCTGCTTTACTCGGAGATACGTTTGGTGTTGATGGAAGGACACTTGGGCATCAGTGTAGAGACCCAAATAGCCATCTGTGCATTGAAGATGAACTTCTCCACTCGCATTATCATACTGCTGTTATTGCAAATATGAGAGCGATAGTGGAAAAGCCTTGGGATTTTGACTTCGCCAATGGGGATATGATTGGTGAAATCATGGAACAACCAGATGCAGGGGAAAGAATGGAGGCAGAGCTCTTCACACGCCTAAAAGGGGTCAATTACGTTTGTTGAATCTTCGCCTTTAATATGAAAAGCACTTCTAGCCCCTTTCTTCTAATTCTGGTATTTTGTAGAGTTGAGTTTGATATCTGACAGAGTTCTTTTACCCTCCTTATTACATGTCTTCCGTTTTGGCCTTTTTTTCTGTAGGCAATTCTATAACTGCCTCGCATCCCCTGCAGTCATCAAATCTCACTCTTTTGGCAATATAGACTCACTTCTAGCGTGCTCCACGTCAGTATTAGGACCTCCAAGTTCATCCTGCTCATTCTTTCCCTTTTTAATGCTCAACCACTCCATGCCGAAAGCAAAGAGTAGACCCGTTAGAGAGGCCCCCATAGCAGCTAGGAAGATCCTTGTGCATGCTACGTTATATGCATGCATAACAACCGCTCGATCGTTTGGCCGAACAATAGATGCCAGATTTAAGGCTCCCTCCTTTATGATAGTTTCTGCATTCAGACCCAGAATATCTGACAGCCGAGAGATAAGGATATTGCTGAGGATGGTCTCACCGACTGTGGTGAAGATTGCACCACCAAGTTGCTGGAGGAAGAACATGAGAGCAACACCAATTGGCACATCAGTGAATGGGAGGACCCTTTGAACTGCAAGGCCCGAAATTTGCATGCCAAAGCCCAGGCCAAAACCAGAGAGAAACTGATAGCCAATCCACTGTGATGAGCTGGTATTCTGGTCAAAGGTTGACATTAAGCCCAGTCCAACCGACATCAGGGTTGGGCACAAGTACATTGCTGGCACATAGTATCCAATCTTTTGCGTAGTGAATCCAGACATAAATGTTCCACATGCTAGACTAAGCACTAGTGGCAATGTGTAAATGCCTGATTTCACAGGACTGGCCAATTTGACGGTTTGGACTGGAAATTCCTATTAGCTCAATGTTGATAAATAACTTAAAGGTTGCTCTTACACCAGATTGGTATGTAGTACATCATCATCATCATAGCACTTGCTATGAAGAAAGTATAAACAGCAGCACAGAAAATAGTCCGGCGCCTAATTACCCTAACCGGAATTGATGCCGTCTCTGGTGTGAGAATCTGGATAGTGGCAAACACTATAGTTAGTAGCCCAAAGACCACAAGCATGGCAATGATGCGCCTGTCATCCCAGGAGTAGACTGTCCCACCCCACTGAAGCGCTAATAACAGGCAGACAATAGCTGGTATAAGGAAAAATGTGCCAAGAGGATCCAGACGTTTGATGTGGTCTTTGAGAGGAACGGATTTGCGGTTTGGTTTTGGTGGACTCCAATAAAGAAGCATGAACAACAATGTCACTCCTCCAATTGGAAGGTTGACATAAAAGCACCATCTAGTTATGTCTACAATCAGCCACTGTTTCAACTAATCCTCAAATGCGGGTACAAGGGGCATACCTCCAAGTTATTGAGCTGGTGAAAGCTCCACCAATTACCGGACCCAAGACTGAAGCAATTCCAAAGACAGCGCCAAACATGCCTTGGAACATTGGCCGTTTGTGTAGAGGGACAAGAGGGATCATGATTAGCATGCACCCTGAGAAGATACCTGCAGATGCCAGCCCGGCAATTGCACGTCCCGCAATGAAGGTTTGTGAGTTGGGTGCAGCGCCGCAGATGGCGGAACCAATCTCAAAAAGGACCACGGTGGATAAGAAGACTGATTTCATATTGTAGAATTTGTAGATTCGGCCGAAGATGAGCTGGGAGGTCGCACTTGTGAGCATGTAGGCCGAACCATACCAACCAATGTCGCCTAGGCTTCTGAACTCATCTGTGATCCGCGGGATGGCAGTCACAATGACTGTGCGGTCAAGAGCAACAAGAAAGAGGGAGAAGAAGTTACACATGATGGTCAACCAGAATTTAATGGTTTTGGGCGCGTAAAGACTTCCCGGTGGCCCACCAGGCGGGTCTTCTTCTGTAGGCGGTCCTCCTGGACTTGCTGATGCGCTTAGCCGAGATTCATCCCTCTTCTCTAGGTCAGATTCGTGGCTCGAGTCAAGCTCCATACTCTTTGCTGTCACAGGATTTTGTCGTCCGACCGAAAATATTGCAGTTTGCTTAACCATGTTCACAAGGTGAGGTAGAGTAGAGGAAGTGCACTGCTCAGTTTGCCAGGGGTGGATGTTGGCTTAGAGCAGCAGGGTTGAGGTGCTTAGAAAGCCAGTTGAGAGGAGAAATAACATATGAGCAGATTGCTACATAGCTAGAAATGTTGTAGAAGAAATGGACGGCATCAGATAGCATTTATGATATGGTTATATTATCAGACGGAGCCCTACCCGGAACAGGGTCAGTTTCCTCTTGCAGATCGACTGAAGGCTCCAGGTCCACTACAACTCCGTGGTCACACTGCAGATTGACTGCAGGGTTTGGAATCCCAAGAACTAAGTCCATCGTGACCGGCATCAACCAGCGTCTTCTCTTCATCGAGGGCGATGAGCGGGAGCTCGGGGGGCATTTCGGGGACAGAAACTTGGTGCTCGGGACCGAGGCGGGCAGGGGCTAGGTAGTTTACCTAAGGTAAGTTATTAGCTAAGCTGTTTTAAAGGCGGCAACTGATGCCAAGCTTCACTCTTATCAACTAGTTAACTAATTAGGCAGGTAACTAACTAATAAGTACTAGTTAGTTAGCGTAAACCACCACCGCCGTCAGTTTCGACAAGGAAGTGTTGGATCTCTTTTACGTGGCCGTCTCATCGACTCCACCGTTCGATGCCGTGGCTCAAGTGCTTCGACTCTTGGAGCTAAGCAACATTGCTCGGGGAAATCGCCAGTTTAAAACTTTCACTCGCGTCAAACGCAACCAGGGTAGAGATCTAATTTCTAGTGTTGTTATGAATCTGACTAGAGGTCATTCTTGTGTCTTATGCCAACAGCGCAAGGTCCGCTGTGACCAACAAAAGCCATGTACCAGGTGTGTCAAAGCCCAGGTGGAATGCAAGGTAGTGCCTTCGCAACCCCCCAGGAGGCGACAGCACCATCAACAGCACCAGAAGAAACTGCAAGAGCTAGGCTTGATCGACCGGCTTAGGAAGTATGAAGCACTCATGGCTGAGCATGGAATCAATTTTCAGTCGATCCTTGACGGCACAAACGACGTTACAGACTTGGCGAACGGTTTAAGCAACCTAAAGGCTTCGCCTAGTGAAGGGACTACAGAAAGCAGCAAGAGTTTGGGAGAGGATAACGGGAGGTTAGTTCGCTTGGTCCTTTATTTACCATCCTAATTACTGCTATCCCCATAGTAACACTACTGCAGGAGTTCAAAATGGCTTGCGTACTACAAAGGGGTGCGTAAGTTCTGGAACCCTTGTTTGACCACTTGGAACCGGAGCATTGGTATTCAAATCTTAGGTCTGACTAGATTCTCGCAAAATTAGTATCAAACTCCTGATGAGATGCTACGAGACTCGTCCGACGGGGAGGCCGAGCGACCCACAATCCATCGTGCTTTTGATACTATGTTTAGTGATACCAATGGGTTTCCATTTGTTGTGGGCGGCTCACCTGTCAAAATCACCAGTTCTCACCCATCTAAATCCAGATGTTTCAATTATGGCAAGCGTATATCAACAACGTTGACCCTCTTTTGAAAATCAGCCACACTCCAACCCTCCAGGCCCAGATTGTTAGTGCAGGCTCCGACCCGGCGAAGATATCAATTCCCCTGGAGGCACTCATGTTCAGCATTTACTTGGTTGCGCTGCATTCGATGAGTGATGGAGAAGTCCAAGCTACCTTTGGCGAGGCAAAGGCTCGTTTGCTAGCGAATTATCATGAAGCCACGCAGCAAGCCCTAATAAACGCGAGTTTCATGAAGTCGAACGAGCTCATGGTGCTACAGGCGTACTTTCTGTACCTCGTGAGTTAATATTTCCACCCTTCCCGGTGGCTGCCTACACACTTCGCTCACAGCCAACCTTCTTTATGTGAACTGATTAATGCGTCAATGTCTAGGTCAGCGTGGGGCGACATGTCGATCCTCGGTCTCTTTTTTGTTTGATCGGCATCGCTGTACGGATAGCCACACGCCTGGGTCTCCACCGAGACGGCGTGCAGCTTGGTTTGCCGGCTTTCGAAACTGAGCAGCGTAGACGACTATGGTGGCAGATTGTTTTGCTTGACAATCGAGTCGCCGAGATGACGGGGTCTGCCATCACGGCCCTCTCTTCCTCAGGAACCAACTGCAGGCTTCCCCTCAACTCGAACGATAGCGACTTGCACTTTCATGCGAAGGATTCCCCATCACCCTATGCTGGCGTGACTGAGATGCTATTTTGTCTCACACGCATTGAGTTTACTCTTGTGGGGCTCCCCAACAACTCGCAACTACATCCGGTGATAATAAACAAATCGTGCCTACGCTCCAGCCAAACTTCTCCAGCCGTAAGCAGTCCTGAAGCGAGTCAACCGTCGCCCAAGACTCCAGACGGCTATCGCACATACATTGAATCCGTGTACCTCCAACACTGTGACCCGAAGATCCCCATTCAGCTTTTCACTGTATTAATGGCACGCATGTCACTCTGTAGGCTGCGTCTTACAGAATTTATGCGTCGGGAAACCCCTGTCAACAGCCTCAGCATTGAAGAGCGCGATGCCCTCTTTGTAGCTGCAATTGAGATGCTTGAGTATGATAATATAATCTACACTACTGACTCCCTCTGTAGTTTTCTTTGGTATGCTAATATGCATGTCCCTCTACCTGGGTACCTTTTCCTTGTGAGCGAATTGTGTCAGCGCACCACTGGTGAGCTGTGCGAACGGGCATGGAAGGCCATTGGTGACAACTATGACCTCAGGGGTATGATGCGCAAATTGGGTAGTCCAATGCATACTGCTCTCGGACACATGTTAATCAAAGCCTGGAGTGCACATGGGGATTCTGAGCTCCAACTAGGACGGACAGTCCAGCCCCCGAAGCTAGTTGCCTTGCTTCGTCAATGCTTGGCTCAAAACAACTCGGTGCACCAACCACTGTCGGACCCGCAGGGGTGTAACGGCCCCGCGATCGGGCCCGAAAGTGTACCCGTTGCAACGGGCGGACCCGCGATTTGCAGCCTCACGTCTGGAAACCCTACGTGGGCCAACGGCATGCCAATAACCGACCAAATGGTCCCGAAATCCGGAACGATGTTTGATGAGAATATGGTGCTTCCCTCGCTGGGCGGCCTGAATCAGATATATGAAATGGCGTTGCAAGACTACAATCAAATGGACTGGACCTATGCAATGCAGCCTGGCGCTTTGAAAGGTTGGTCAGAGCCCGGCCTTGCACATGGCGGAGGTTTTCCTGGTGATCCCGGTCTATTACAATGAAAGGACCCGTGTCATTTTATTCTTTTTTGTTTCTTCTCTTCTGTTGCTTGATGTTTACTTTTGTCTCTGGGTAATAAGCGTTTTTGTGATTCCTGATGTGTCAGGTTTTGAAAAAATCTTACAATATGTATGGGTAAAGACGGCTGTGATCATCTCCAGTTCATTTGCATGATAAACCGGAGAAGGGGTCAAATTAAATATATTAAGAATCTAAGACTGTATCTAGTTATCTAGTCTTTATATTTCACGCAGATTTCAAGATTTACCTGGCTTGATCCAACCATATTCCTGAAGGAGAGGGTCTAGATAGTCACGCTAAAAACAACAAATCAAGGCCTTATAAAGTGGTGCTTGGCTGAACATGCCGATAAGAACTCTGGAATCCTTACTAATGAGGGAAATATGGGATTGTATATCTTCCACCTGCCATGAAATTGTCTCTGCAAAAAGCGGGATATCATCCGGCTATGGTGTAAATTGCTGAGGATAGATAGACACTACATCGTTTTGATAACGAGGATGGCCAGACAGGAATGTCTCTCTTGTCCGGCAGACCTAAGCGTTGTTAGGTGCAAGTGGTAAAGTGTTTCGCATAGCCATCATCGTGAAAACGCCAGTCTTTGTGGACATGGTTCAGGGAACTACTGATATCGGAATAATTCGGTCAAATCAACATCATTCTATCTATCAATCGGGGACGGAGCCACGGAAGGCAACAGCCGAGTGCCGGTTTGCGGAAATTGGTGGGAGAGTAGCGGTTGACCACGCTCGGGAATGCATGATATCATAACATATGGCAGATTCTAGGTCGCTAGCTGGGGGACCAGGACTACCTACCTACATAGCAAGGCAGGGATTATCGAAAAATCTTCCTCTTGCTAACTTGTACTTTTTTATGGCACCAGTTGCTGGGTTCCAATGCAAGGGCAAGGTATCAGAATCCACGAGGGACTTGGGGCCTGAAAATCGCGGATATTAAGCCTATTAAGTTACTCTAAAGTCAATCTTCTTATCTTATGGACGATGTTCGGACGCTGATTGTTTATTATTTTACCTTACTCAATTGATTGTATGTACGTATGTACTGTACAGAGCGAGTTATATCCATCCTGAATGTCACTAGTAGTGCCTTCGAAAGAACATGCATTCAAGGTCAAAAGCAACTTGAAACTAAATTCGATGTCCCTTTCTATCCTTCAACTAATACATGAACTCATATTAGAGTATGACTTCGGTAGCTAATGGCAAGGGAAACTTTCAGCCACTCGAACATACAAATCCGGTTGCCAAAGATAAGGGAAAAGGCCCAACGGTAGGGAATTTATTGAATACAAAGGATCTAAAACACATTGATATAGCAACAAAATAAACACATCCACCACCTATACCAATCTAATATACATAAAATTAAGTCATTGCCTTCGCAATGCATGCACTAACCGCCTTGGCAGCAGGCTCCTTGAGAAGACTAAAATGATCTGCGCCTTGAATGACTTCAATCACCATATTCTGCTCCCCTACAAGTTGGTCCCAGCCGTTGGTGCCCAGGTCAGCTTTCTTCCGCTGGAGTAGCATCCATCGCACGTTTACCGGATCACAAGCCCGAATCTCGATAGATCCGTCATCGGCCACGCCATCAGCAGCCCATATGGCGTATGTCTTTAGTGGCTTCGAAGCTAGCCAAGGCTTTGGTTGATACGAGTCAAGGATATCGACAAATCCTTGGAAATGTGGCAACAACCACGACGGTGGCGCCCGCCCGTTACCATTCCCAAAGATACCGACGCGGTTAAAGTCATCGTAGAGCCGGGACGGCAGCTTCGCTAGGCCGATTGGGTTCGGACTGTCAACCAGGATTAATCGCTGGACGTCTTCCCCAGCAGCGACAAGGTGCCGCGCCGCATTATAGGCGCAGATGCCTCCCGCGGACCAGCCGCCGAGGTAATATGGGCCGCGTCGCTGGCGTTGACGGATCTCGGTGAGATAGGCCGCTGTGAGCTGAGAGAAAGTGCATTGCGACATTCCATCCGTGCGTTTGACAAAAGGGCTGCTGAGACCGTACACCGCTACAAACTTGCTGTCAACATCTGGGAGCGCGAGGTACGATGTCGCCAGGCCGGAGCCGTCTGGAACTAACCAGAGAATTTTTGTGGCGGTCTTGGGGTTGCCTTGCAGGAGGACTGAAGTAGCTGGAGGCACCGTAACTGTCATTACAGGCTTCTGGACTATAATTATAATTGCGTCAGCCGAATGTCTCTAAGCCCAGAAATGCATATAAACTTACGCGGAAACGATTCGGTAATTATGTTATCAAGCATTTTACTAGTTGACCGTAGGTCCCAGGCATCGGGAGTTGGAATGCTCCAATCACTCAAAACTTCAGGCGTGGGCACCTCGGCCGGTTCGGCTAAAGATGAGGGCGCCAATGATTCATTTTCAGACGAAAGTGTCGTTTCAGATGATCCGCTTGAGTCGCCCGCGACGAGCTGAACAAGTTCTCGTACGGTCAATGGGCCCATAAACACGGTGCTGTCAACCGTGACACTAAATTCCTCCGTAATCCGATCGGACATGGTCAGTGCCAGGAGGGAATCTACCCCTAGGTCCGTAAGGTCATCATGATCTCTCAGTTCACTAACAGGAATACCGAGTTCATCGGAGATTAGCGCCCTGACGTTGGCTACTATTTCCGGTCCCGGGTCTTCTTGATCAGGTTGTAGTTGGGCCGAAAGCTCAGCTTGCCCCGTTGGTGGTTGCATGGCTGCAGCCTCCCGGGTTTCGATCTTGGTGGCATGGAGGCCGTCGCGAAACACATTGTCAGGCCTGGGAAGTATCTTCTCGAATATTTTTCGGTTAAGGGATTTGAAAGTGACGTCTTCGTACATGCCAACAATCACCCCATCGGAATTAAGAATATAGAGATCGCCAGAATAGGAGATGTTGTCCTCGGTCTGCATTTTAATGTAAGTTCGGTAGGTCGCTTCTGGCGACAGTTCCTGGGGAATTCGCATATTGCCCCACCCGTGGTTGATATACACTTGATTCTCAGAGTCGAGAGCGTCGTTACCGTTCAGCGTAAACCCGGTGATTTGCCCCAAACTTTCAATCCAGTACGGAGAGCATCCCAACCTATTACCTTCGCCGGCCGGGGTGTTGAACTTGATTTTCGCAGTACACTCGAGGTCGGACGAACGGATGATGAGCTCGCGAAGGCCCTTGAAGGAATCTCCATACTCTACAATAGAGCTGAATAGCTTGTAGAACATGCCTGGCTTGAGGAGGTGAGCAGAGTCGTCTGAACCTTCATGGACTGATTGTTGTAGATGTGCAATTCTCGAATTTACCAGGAATTCCCGCCGTTTCCAGTCGGCCATCCACTGACTCTTTCTAGTGAACGATCCGGTACACTCGCAATGGTGGGCTGTGACTTTTCCATCCGGTGAAATGCTGCAAAGCGTAAAGGTTGCCGACCGAGTTGACCATTTGGCAGAGGATTTCAGCTCAATGAGCTGAGTAGGGCTGTCATTGAGGAGGAGGGCTTTGTCGACAACCATGTTCGAGACTTCAACTCCCAAGTCAGACTTATCAGGAAATGTGGACTTCTCCAGCAAACGAGTGAAAAGGGCTAATGCTATACTAGCATATGCGGATGAAGGACACAAAGGCCGGCCGTTGATGCGGTGTCCTTCAAGGATAGCCATTAGGGTGGGGTATTTAACATCGGACCGTGCCGTGATCCAAGTCTCGTCGCCAGAATGCTTCTCCTCCACGATTAACTGAACAAACGGGTTGAACATCTCCTTGGGCTTTTCTTCGGGGCCCGGCAGTGTTTGTGAAATCTGGGCTGGCGGATCCCCCTTCATCAAACACCAGTCATACATATATGGGATCCAGTACTCTTTCAAATCCCATTGGTATGCAGGTAGACGCAAGACCTGCAGTGCATTATTGAAGCCGTTATGATATTCATTCCAGTCCACAGTAAGACCGTATTCATATAGAGAACACAACGTGGATATTAGCACCTTCCAGCCCCCTTCCCCACGCTGGAGGCTAGGGATAGTTTTAACTTTCGGCCCGAAAATACTCTTTACCATATTGAGGCAAATTGGATGCGGGCCAATCTCGATCCAGATTGTTTTCTCTGAGATTATCTCTGCTACGCTTGACGATTGCAGGGCTTGGCAGAAGTTGACCGTTTCTCGGCAATGACGGCCCAAGTACACTGCAGGGGAGCCGAAGTCGGAAGCTTTGGTGATTGTCTTCCCAAATAATGGCGATACCAACGGAACTATGGGATCATTGAACACGATTGATTGGCAGCTATGCCTGTAGGCCTCAAGCATCGGTTCTACCTGCCCAGAGTGGAAAGCGAACTGCACCTTAAGCAACGTTGCCTTAGTCGATAGATGAGTGAGGGCTTCGGCGAAAGATCGTATATCATTGTTGCCACCTGCTACAACGGTTTCTTGAGGGCCGTTAACACACGCAATCTCCAAGCCCGGACGAGAGGAAAGCAGTGACATAACAGTTGCGACAGAAGCCTTAACAGCGAGCATGGAGTGGGTCCCGATCGAACAGTGCTTTTCCAACAGCGTTGCGCGAGTACCAATCAAATAAATCATGTCCGCATCGGAGAGGACGCCAGCAGCATTCATAGCAGCGTATTCACCAAGACTGTGGCCAACAACCACGCGCGGAGGGATCCCGAGCGACCTCCAGAACTTGGCTAAACTAGCTTGGAGGCAGGCGATTGACAGCTGAAGCGTCACCGGAGAAAGGTCCTCCATCGGGGTGGTGCAACTACCGTCGATAATTGGAAGAATTGGCTGGAAGCCTTGCCTGCAAATGATATCTTCAAGGCTCGTGATAATGTGTAGGAATTGCGGGATCTGAAGAAGCTGCTGGCCCATACCGAGATACTGTGAGCCTTGACCTGTGAAGCAAAACCCAACACTGCAGCCGACTGCGGTGGTCGAAGTATACCCTTCTTTGGCTTCTGCCATCTGGAGGGCGTTTCGAATGTCATTAAGGTTGGCGCCGGAGACAATCGCACGGAATCCGTGATGCATGCGACGTGCTGTGGTCGTGAAGGAAAGCGAGCCGAGGGATATATCCTCATTGGAACTTAGGTATTCCCCAAGAACACGAATGTTTCGCTTCAATGACGCCGGGGTCCTGGCTGAGACTGCCACTACATGCAGCGGTCTCGGATCCTGCATGAGAGGCTGGGGTTGTGGGGCGTCTTCTAGTAGCACCGAAGAGTTTCCGCCAGCTGCACCGAAGTTGTTGACAAATGCTCGTCTTCCTTGCGGCTTATCCAAAGGCCTGGTCCATAAAGTCGGTTTGAATGCGATATGGACATTTCTTTCAGCGAGGTCTGTGGGGAAATTTCTGTTGATGCGGGTCTTGATTCCAATATGTGGAGGAATCATGCTCTTTTCCATCATGAGAAGAACCTTGATCAGGGATGAAACTCCAGATGCCGACTCCGCATGGCCAATGTTAGCTTTTGTTGATCCGAGATATACCGGCTGCTCACGCTGGGAATCTTTCGGGGCAAAGACGCTCAGTACCGAATCCATTTCACATGCATCGCCGTGTTGAGTGCCGGTTCCATGCATTTCCACATAACTAATATGGGAACCATCGATATTCGCGCCAGTAAGGATCCTGTTAAATATGTCTCGCTGCGCACCCGAATGCGGCCGGGTCATGGACACGGCTTCGGCCGAGTGGTTTGTATAGGTTCCAAGAATTGTCGCAAAAATGGGGTCGTTATCAAGCTCAGCATCCTCAAGTCGTTTCAAAATAACGGTGGCCACGCTCTCTGCTCGGCAATATCCGTCTGCACCGTCATCAAATGTCTTGCAGTTTCCGGTGCGGGAAAGGAAATGAGCACGGTCAAGACCGGCCCAGTTGTCAGGGTTTGTAAGAACGTTTGTTCCGCCCACAATGGCGGTGTCGCAGTCCCCAGTCCATAGGCTGTTGCAGGCAATGTGAAGGGCGGCAAGGCTAGAAGAGCACGCCGAGTCTACGTCGAAACTAGGGCCACTAAAGCGCCATTGATAGTTAATTCTAGCGGGAAGGAATGCTCGACTGCCACCAGACACAAAATATGTATCGACATTCTGACCACTATTGCACTCGCGATAGTCATCACTTGCAGTGCCATAAAAAACCCCAACTCGATCCCGCTGCGTGGACGGGGTTGAGTCCGGAACAAAACCAGCCATCTCCATTGCTTCGTATGCTGTCATCATTGCTAGTCGTTGGGCAGGGTCGGCTTGCTCTGCTTCTCTGGGAGATAATCCGAAGAACCGAGCATCAAATAAGCCGGGGTTTTTCAGGAAACACCCCTTGGTTACTCCACTAGTATTCTTCTTCTTGCCCGTGGGATCATGGTACAGCCATGGATCGAAGCGGTCCCGGGGGATTTCTTTGTGAACATCAAGGCCTCTGAAAAGGAGTTCCCAGAACTCTTCATTGTTTTCGGCCTCAGGATACCGTCCTGAGAATCCAATAATGGCGATCTTGGAACGTTTGGACTCTTGCTGACTTGGAAGTACAGTGTCCACGATCTTGACGGCCTTGGCCCCGGATTGACTAACAGCGGTAGCGAGACTTTGGACGCCAGCTAAAGCAAAGGGAAGAATGAAAACCTCAGGGGCTTCAGACTGCGCCAGCGTTGTCGAAACTGTCTCGATGGTGGCATCCCATCGCAATTGCTTAGTCAGAATATCGCTGACAGCAGCCTGCAACATGTCGCAACAGTTTGTCCCAATCTGCCCCTTGGAACTTGACACGACGGCCAATCGCGCAACTCTCTTGTGCATACTGGCATCAAGGGTCTGCATAATCTCTTTCACATCGCTTGGTGCATATATATCTGTGGAGTGGAAAAGACCATGGACCGGAATCTTGAACGATTTGAGGTCTGAGTGTTGGGAGCAGAAATGCTCCACGCGGGTTGGAGAGCCGGAAACTGTGATTCTTCCGTGGCTAACGGCGCTGATATAAATGTAGTATGAGGCGGGAAGACCTTCGTTTTGGCAGTACTCTTTGATAATTCGAGCTGCTGAGTCTTCATCTATCCCACTCACCACTACGGAATAGGAAGCCGCTTTGTCAAAGCTGGGTGCAACAGCGCTCGTCCTAGTCTGCACTAAAAGACCTAATCGAAAGGCCAGCATGACGAATTCTGGACCGATCATTACGAGGTCGACGATACTTTGGGCGCAACTGACAGCAGTGGCTGGGAGGAATCCTATGCAGCTACCAAGCAAGCGACACGAAGACGGCTGGGGGTACTCCTGCCCGCTCTCGATAATATACCTGAAGAATGTCAGCGCAATCTGGGATCATGACACAAGAAATGTGGCACTCACGAGATAAATGAGGCGATTTGGTTCAAACATGCGAGAGCGCTATCCAAAGCACAGTTGGAAACCGGGGATGAATGGTGTGCGATTAGGAGTTCAGCAAGTGTAGAACACTTTGGAAATTGAGATCTCTGGCTGGATGACAGGCGCGACATTTCTGCCCTAAGGCCATGATATGCTTCCACAAGGAAGGTAGCCAGAATCCGGTTATCCTTCTTCGCAAGGAGTTTTAGAAGGTCAATTCGATATGGAACCGTTTGGTCCCCGAAAACGATAAGTTGATCTTGACTCGTCATGTTGAAATCTCGCGAGACAATCTAACAAAGAGGGAATCTGCAAAGGCTATGACAAGTGTATGGATTCGATGATGAACATTCAAGTTGGCCTACTTCCTCAAATCATCGGTAGCATCGAGTTGGGATCCGTTTTATATCAGGCTCGGTTCCGACATTACCAGCTCAACAACCACCGATGGGTGTATGATACCACATTTCGGACTTTCCAACATCTAAAATGGGCCTCCAAAACCAACACCTACCCATTCACCCCTCTCTTCCTACAATCCGTATCATGCACTTCAGCTCAGCTTCGCCGGTCAGATCGGTGTAAGCAGGAGCAAGGTCTAGTCTTCCTGCTAGCTGCCAAGCCTGCCATTCAAGGACATAATACTCCGTACTCCAGAGGCTTCCACCTCTTTGAGGTGAAAATGACGGAATATGAGCAAGACCACAAATCAGGAATACCGCCGGACACCCATGACAAGCAGCCCCCAACCCCTGGAGTCCTTCCGTCTCCTGGCACCTCGTCTAGTTCTTACATAGTGAGCCGGTAGGTATTATCAGCTTGACGATTGGCTTGCATGCGAGGTGGATTTCCAACAATATACACCCAGCTCCCCCATGTAGCATTGCATTTAAGAAAAGCCAACCCCTGTCTTCTCTAGGTGGGATTGGTCATGGGTATATTTAAATTTCGGAAACAATCGGACTAAGCGACTTAATTGTTAGGTAACTATATGGCTAGTTAGTTACCATTTAAATACAAGTTTTGTTTGAGTGTACATGTAAAGGTTAATAACTACGATTTTTGTCACATCAGCGTCTATAGGCTTTAGGCGGTCCACACATAGTTAACTACATACCTGGTACATGTATATAAGCCCCATGGAAGCCGGGTTTAAAATATCGATCTGGCCCCAACCCAGAGCGTACTCTACTCAATAAACGACACATTCCAGCGGCCAATAAACAACTCGATTCCGAAATCGTAGCCTTTAACCAGCTTTTTCCGAACTATTCTCTGTGCGGTCGAATCCAACAAAAATGGAACCCGGAAAGAAATACCTCTGCCTTCACATCCTTGGCTTCAAGAAGTCTGGCCTCACATCGAAAGAGTATCAGGACAGCATGCTCAACGTCCACGCTCCGCATGTCGCTGAGCTATTGGCCAAACACGGAATTGTCCATTGGAGCATGGTATGAACATTTTGTCACAAAAAGGATGGAGAAAAGAAATTTGCTAGCCACCTCGTGCTTATAGCTTACTGTTCGCGTACAGACCCACGCCGACGAAGACCCACAACTTTTTGACAAGATCAGAGATCCGTTGTTCTCTAATCTGGCGCCGTTTGATGCTTGCGTCACGCTGGTAATGCCCGATATTGAGACTTGGGTGCGGTTCAAGGCCGACCCTTTTTTTAAGAAAGAGGTTGGACCGGAACATAAGGGATTTGCAGACACTCGGAGGTCGCAAATGATGTTAGGCTGGTACACTCCGTTGATTAAGGACGGAAAGCTTATTGGTATGGGAGCGGATGCTGCACTTGGACAGCCACCAGTGCGATTCTAATTGTCTCATTTTGGGATGCTATGATGGCACATAGTTTTTTGAGCTGGTATAACCTGACCCTAGCCTGGTCTTCACTTGTGTAAAGGCAAACAGCAAGTTTTGCAGTGCCTTGGTTGGAACAAGCATGAAGCACATTGGCATGGTTTGCTATTGAAATGGTTGTAGTGACATTATTGGCGTGTTCAGGTAAACCGTAGTTAGTTATATGCCAGCCGATTCTCCCAAATTTTCAACACTAATGCGATTGCACCTTAGTTACAGTAGTGTAAGGCTCGCTTAACGGTTGCAGGCGCACAGACAGACAACAAGAGCGCCAAGCTTTATGCCCTTGTTGATCATCGGGGCCGAGGCAAGGTTGGGTAGCCCGTCGGGGCCGAAGTAGACCCACTCCAGGAGGCGTGCGGTGTGATGTCGGGCGTAAAGTGGTCCGTTCCGGCCTGCAAGGACACCAACGCGGCTCAAGCGCTACTTCTCGTATATATCGAGACTAGGAACTTAATAGCCGAACTGTGGTATCCAGAGTTTCGGAGAGAAAATCAATATATGCCTGTAATCCTGATTCGTTCATTCGCGAGGCTTTGGATGTTATCCCCAGAACTACTCCACATGGCTAATATCCGCCGCCTTTTGATGCTTCTTTGATGTGATGCAGTGTCGGGTGTAATTGGGGATGTTTGGGCCGTTCTTGATGCAATCCAACATACAACATCACCTGCAATAGCCTCAACACCGCAGCGGAGGCTACTCGCCTCGATGCTCGGGAAGTCCCTTGAGAACCCGTAGACCAGCTGGTAATTGGTCGTTGGCATGACACCGGATCGCAGTGGAGATCAAATTTGATGGTTGGATAGATGAAAATTAGAGCCACAAAAATAGGATAATGAACCCTAGAGAAATCAATTGCATTTCACAGTGGCCATGCGCAGGTAGAAATAACGGCACTATAACCACCGACAGCTGCAGGGGTGACACAGGAGTTCATCTGTTAAGAAGGCCAGGTAAATGCTTCTTTTTTCCCCTTTAGAAAGTTCCTTTGCCTTAACCTCTCGGGTACGGGCTGGTGTAACTTCAAGCTGTCAGCATTCTTAAAAAATTTGAACGGACAAAAAACAGCAGGGCGCTGACAATCGGGGAATTTGCGGAGATTAGTGTCATACTTAGAGGGGAGTTGCTAATGCCACTGTAGCTGCGTGCAAGGGTTAGGGTCTCCGCAATTTTGTTTTCTTGGCCTCTTGATCCTATGCCAAGCAGACTCGTGGCTGAGGTGTTCGTTATGCTGAACGGGCTCGTATTTCTCAAGGATAGTACCACCTCGTGTATTTTTCACTTAGTCTATTTCACCTTTCGCAGCTCAGGCGTCAGTTCCGCACCTATGTAGTGTATACAAGGGTGTTGCTGTGTAGACAGTAAGAATAAAAAGAGGAGTATGCCTCGAGAGCGCGAGCATCAAGGTTGGTATGACCATCGTCCAAAATGATTCTTATTTCGTCTCTTTTTGCTGGGCTTTTATGTTCCACCGCGTGGGCTACAACCGTTAGAAAGACTTTGCATCTTACCTGGGAAGATGGAGCTCCAAATGGGCAGTCGAGAAAGATGATCTACACTAATGGCCAATTTCCAGGGCCTTCGTTGATTTATAATGAAGGCGATGAAGCTGAGGTACGCCTTCGAAGTTGCCAATACCGTGGTCGGCGTTTGTCTCACTGACTTGCCAGATAACCGTTATCAACGATATGCCGCGGAATGTTAGTATCCACTGGCATGGCTTGCCGTAAGTCCTATGACTTCTGCTTCAACTGGTGGGGAGACTCATAAATGCAGTCTACCTGGCACACCCTGGTCCGATGGTGTTATCGGACTAACGCAGAAGCCAATTTTGCCCGGCGAGTCTTTCGTATATAAGTTCAGAACAACTCCGGCTGGTACTTATTGGTATCATTCCCATGAAAAGATGTCGACGATGGATGGTCTGCACGGGGCCCTTTTTATCAAGTGGGTATCACTTGCTTCTCATCTTCATATTTCAGCCAGGTTGACGATTAAAGGCCCAGGAAGGAAATGACCGAGCTATGGTCCCGGATCAGCAGAAATAGGCGCGACATTAGGGCCATGGCTAAAGCTGCAGCCCACCCCAGGATTATAGTAGTGTCCGAATGGTCGCAATACCCGTCCGATGAATATTTGAAGGCGAATGAAGACTCAAATTTACAGGTTTTGTACGTTTTTGCCGCGCATTGTTGTTTTGCTTTTGCGGCAGACAATCCTAACAAAGATTCTAGCTGCATGGACAGCCTGCTGGTCAACGGAAAGGGAGCGGTTTACTGTCCGCCTCTGGATTTCCTCATAAATCAAACACTGCCGGGCATTAAAGAATCAGCTTTTGGACCGAACGACCATGTTACTGACAAAGGGTTAGTTCAACCGTACACATTTTCCGAAGAATCTTGCCGTGCTAAAAGACATCCTAGGTGCTTTCCATTCGTCAAGGGAATTGAAGGTGGCCCTTGGAACCTGACTTATTATCCCGAGAAGATCCCTCCGCATTTGCAAGAGGGCTGTGTGCCATCGAAAGGCCAGAACGCCACAATCGAAGTTGATGGTTCCAAAGGATGGGCCAGCTTGAACTTCATCGCGGCAGCAACACATGCACAGTTCACTTTCTCTATTGACGAGCATGAGTTCTGGATTTACGAAATCGATGGCCACTACGTTGAGCCAAAGAAGTTTGTCGCTGCAACTATGTCAGCTGGAGAGACGTTCTCCGTTATGGTGAAACTAGAAAAGCAACCGGGCAGCTACACGATCCGGGTACCGGATTCTGGTTCCACGCAGGTCATTTCCGGGTTCGCCACCATGGTCTATAAAGGCTCAGAGGATAAGAAGCCCTCCACGCCGTACCTTTCCTATGGCGGCCTGCCTCTTTCGAATTATGTTGAAAAGAATACCTTCGCACCATGGATTCTCGAGACGGACATCATGCCCCCATGGCCACCAAACCCGCCAGCTCCTGGACCAGCTGATGAAGAGTATTTTCTTATCATTGGACGGCATGAATCCCCAATTCAATATACCATGAACACGAAACACATGTACCCGCCGAACTTCCAGGCAAATCACCCCTTACTGTTCCATCCAAACGCGACCCTAGGCACAGAAGATGAGAATCTCGTGATCCGCACCAAAAACGGTTCCTGGGTAGACCTGGTCCTGCAAACATCTTCACTTCCCGGCGATAGGGCGGCATTTATGCACTTTATGCACAAACACGGGAGCAACACCTGGCGAATTGGTTTTGGCCGCGGGGTGTGGAACTACAGCAGCGTGGCAGAGGCCATGCGGCAAAGACCTCAAAATTTCAACCTAGTAAATCCGGGTTATCGGAATACTTGGGTCACCCAGTTCTCAGCCGGTGGCGCGGACTGGAGTGTTTACCGGTACCATGTCACCAATCCAGGCCCCTGGCTATACCATTGCCACATGGATTTGCATAACGTAGGTGGGATGGCCATTGCGATTCTAGACGGAGTCGATGCCTGGCCCACTGTACCGCCGGAGTATCAAGGTGATAGAAATGGTAAAACGCCGCCGAAGTGTCGAGCTGAGTAGACGCAATGAGGGGCTATATAAGCCAGTACATGTGGCATTAATAGAAGCATCTGTCACCGTAGCGCCAGGTTCAAGGCATAATTAAATAATGCCGCTTTCCTTGCTATAGGTATGGAGCATATAGACGGTGTTAATTCCTCTTCTTTTAAGTATAGTAAATCTCATCTATACTATTTGGACAATGTGCCCCATAGAAGTAATTCTGTCTCTTGCTATATTTGAATTATTCTCAATTTCTCGAACGGGATAACACAGCCGCTGAACGGCCCAAGGGAGAGGCGAAGGACAGACCTCATATTATCAGCCCATTCGTATCCCTTGAAGATGTATGTACATGATTTCCGGTCATGAAAAAGCCGTGCGCAGGGTATCACTCACCATATAAGCACGGAATGTTTTGACCCCCTGTCGAAATTCCATGACAAATTCCCGGTGAACGGTTATGATGCCTGTTAGCAACGTTGTCATACATATGTGCATATACTCATTAGCGCGAGCTGGAATACGAGGAGCGGAGTTAACTGTTACAGCTCCCCGCTTGAGATCCGACAGGAGGCAGTGGCTGATCCGCACGCAGAATGAAGATGTGACGTCGTAATTACCTTCCTTGCAGGAGGTCGATTGATCACGCAACGGCTTTTCTTTTAGGATGTAGGATGAAGCTAAAAGAGCTCTCAAACCTCAAAACTGCGCTATTAATTCTTAGAAAGAGCCACATCTCCCGATTAACAGGAGAGAAGAAAAGCTAGGTCCAAGCCTTCACACAATCTTTCAGACCCAAATTGTTGGAAACATGGAAGGAGTGCTAGACATCATCCGGTCCACGATCTCAAACGAGACGGGCGTCGACTCAAGAGGCATTGGACTCCATACTACATTTGCAGATCTTGGGGTAGATCCCCATATGAGCATTTCGATTTCACAGGCTATCGAGGAACGAACAGGACAAGAGTTCCCTGCGTCTCTGTTTCGAGGCTGTAATACATTGTCAGACATCCTACAATCTCTAAACAATGTTAACGGTTCGTTGCGGATTTTTCCTCTCCCAGTTTCGCATATATTTGCGTTTGGGAAGCTGTCGGGAGAGAAGAGACTTATTTCAAATAGGACGTCTTGCTGCTTCGTCTCACTCGCTGCCACGCATTCAACAAGCGTATGAAGCTTGTAGCGGTCTAGTCGGTCGGTACGCCGCAGAGGCTGGAGTTGTTAACTTTTGGACGGAGGTCTACCCAGCTCAGAGAAAATTAGTCCTTGTCTACATTTGCGAGGCATTTGCACTCTTGGGGTGCCCGCTGGGTAAAATGGCGCCCGGAGCGGTTCTATCACCCCCAGCTGGAATTCTGGCAAAGCACAACAAACTCGTCAACACCCTTTTCGACATCCTGGCGGATGGCAACATTATTGAGCACCGCGGCGGCCAGATGGTCCGTACATCCGCTCCGGTCGATTCGATGTCATCTCGCGCACTCTCCAAGAAACTCATCCAAGACTACCCCCTGCAAGCCGACACGCATCGTCTTCTCGACATCACGGCAGCCCGGTTCGCAGACTGTCTCACGGGGGTGGCAGATCCGATTAAGCTCCTATTCGGTAGTGGCAGCGGTCGTGATCTCCTTCGAGAATTCTATACCAATGCGCCCATGTCAATCGCTGCTTCGAAGCTGCTCGCCGAGCTCTTCAGACGTGTCTTTTCCGAAACCGGCAAGAGTGAATGTGTTGAAATACTCGAGGTTGGCGCTGGCTTTGGCGGGACGACCCGTTTCGTATTAGAAGCGCTCATTGACGCTAGGATTCCGTTTGAGTACACATTCACGGACGTATCTTCCTCCTTCTTCAAAGCGGCGAAGAAACGGTACGAAACGCTGCCAATTCCTGCGGATTGGATTCGTTATGAAGTTCTGGACATTGAAAAAGCCCCATCCGCAACTCTCGAGGGTCGGTTTCATGTTGTTTTGTCGACAAACTGTATTCATGCTACCAAGGATCTGACGGTCTCATGCAGCAATGTGCGAAAGTTGCTGCGGCCGGGCGGATTTTTTGCGCTAATTGAGTTCTCCACGAGGTTGTACTGGTTAGACCTTGTGTTTGGCTTGCTGGATGGGTGGTGGCAATTCGAAGATGATAGAACGCATTGTTTGGCAGACGAGGTTTTCTGGAAAGCAAAGCTGGAAGCCGCGCAGTTCAGCAATGTTGTCTGGGCAGAAACGAAGATTGGCGGTCTCAACCCGAACCCGCAAGTGATTATTGCCTGTACCGAGTAGATCATGGCGTAGATTTACCTCCATTAGCGGTCTTTTGTAGCTCGGAGACACCTCTGTTCCCTTAACTGGGCTACAATGGCATGTTGGCTGTATTGACGTCCTATCCTTGGTTGAACTTTGAAGAGCCAGACGCGAACTTGACGCGTTGGTAGCTATAGGATGCCGTACAACACTGACTAATTAGTTACGGAGTACGGAGTAACCACTTGTGCAGTCAACAAAGAGCCGCAGAGAGGTCAGCTGAAATCACAATCCACCCCACCAATCGTTAGTTAGTCAAACGGCTAGGATGCCATCCCCCCTCTGTTCGACAGCCTGATTAGGAGGGGAGGTGGCTATGTAGGTCGCTTTTGCCAATTCCCCTCTTTGGGAGCACTTTCCTTCCTCTCTTTGTCTTGGAATTATGGTGAGATAGGTTGTACGGGTCCAACTATTAGCTACTCTTTACTGAGTTACTACTTTTTATCATGGACCCTTTCAGCATCTCGGTTAGTGTCATCACCACTGTCCAAATAGCACTGAAAGTGACATCTGGGCTTGTTTATCATATTCGCGACGCCCGATCCGCTTCCAAAGAAAAAAAATTACTCGCCGAGGAAGCGACCTCACTAGCGAAATTGTTACAGAGACTAATCGAGAGAACTCAATCAGTTCAGAGTGAAACGTGGCTTGCAGACCGTTCAGATATTGCTCAGCGGTTTGAGGCAGCTTTCGAGGATCTTGCGGGTGCTCTGAAGATTGACGTGGCCACGGGCAAACGTCAAAAGGAGGGTCGGTTCGATTCGATTCGCGATGCCGCCCTATGGACCTTTAACAAATCTGAAGTATACAGCCTTTTGCATAGGGTAGAGAGGCTACAGCAGTATGCCACGGCACTTCTCGCAGATGAACAACATGCAATTCTGGAGAGATTGGACCAAAAGCAGCAAGAGGCCGTCGACCAGCAAGTGCGAGCCTCAATTGCCAATTGGCTCACTCCACTTCAGATGGCTCAGTCGCACCAGACCGTCTCTGACCAGGCTGAGAGCGGCTCAGGTCGGTGGTTTCTGGAGTCGGAAACTTTCGTCAAATGGAAAAATAGCTTAAACGACCGACTATGGTGCTGGGGCATTCCAGGTGCTGGAAAGACGGTGATATCCTCCATTGTCGTCAATCATCTTCGTCAGAATAGAACTGCTGATCAGCACGGTAAAATCGGCATCGCCGTTTTATATCTAAAATACAACGACACAGACCAAACAATAGAGACCTTGCTTGGAAGCCTGCTCAGACAATTGGTCGAAAAGTCCGGGCCGCTCCCTCCTGCACTAGTCGAATTGTATGACCAGCATCGTGATCGCAGCACCCCTCCCTCCCTTGCTGAGATTTCTAGAGTGCTACAGGCAACCGTAGACGCTTTTGAGCAGGTCTCACTTGTTCTTGATGGCTTGGACGAATGTAGCGAAGAATTGCGATGGGACCTTCTTGACCACCTCGAGAAATTCGACTCCAGGTTTCGACTGCTGATAACTTCTCGCTATTTAAATGCCATCGATGAAGAGCTTGCAACGTTTGCGCGTTTTGAAATAAAAGCCAATAGAGCAGATATAGAGTTATTCATCGATCGGCAGATCCGGAAAAATAGGAACCTCAGGAAGCTCATCCAGAAATCGCCTAGGCTATGTGCGGATATCAAAGATGCTGTCGTCAAGACTGCCGAGAACATGTTTTTACTTGCTCGCCTTCATGTAGAGTCCCTCGCAAATGCGGCGGGCCTCTCTATTAGACATGTGCGCCATAAACTAGAGACCCTTCCCAATACATTGACTGGAACATATGATGGCGCTATGCAGCGGATTGCTGAACAAGGACCTGACCATAGGGATATAGCTTTTAAGGCGCTGGCCTGGGTAACATATGCATTCCAGCCGTTATCTTTAAAGCAGCTTCAACATTCACTAACTATCGAACCCGGGGATAATGAGTTAGACGAAGAATCGATCATGGAAGGGCAAAATATTACTGCATTATGTGCTGGTCTACTCATAATCGACCAGAGGACGAATATGGTCAACTTAGTCCACTACAGCACGAAAAACTATTTCGATGATAGGCGCGATGACTTGTTTCCAAATTTTCATGCCAAAATCACCCTTAGTTGTGCTACCTATCTTACGCTCAAGTCGTTGCAAGATCTTCCTATAAGCAGTATCGTCCAACAGTATCCTCTTGCTGGTTATGCTGCTCAGTATCTTGGTGACCATGCTCGAAAAGCACCAGAAGAATCGTTGGCCCCCTCTACGCTTGAAACCATCTGTCGACTCCTCTCAGATTCTAATAAAAGGAAACCTCTTCTATCACTTCTTGACGGATTGGACCTAATATCTTCTGGCTTCTATTCTAGTAAGCCCGCTAGTGATGGATGTGCTCTCGAAAATGCATTAATGGTCAAAACAATGGGCCCTCTCGATGATAGCTTTGACGACCCTGCTCGCACACCAACAAAAACTGTGGATGATCAATCTATCAATTTTCTTACCAACACCCCTCAGTCAATAGCATCCACCGAGTATGGAACCGAAACCTCTACCCTATCGGGAGATGATGAATCGTTTTCCCTATATCAAGATGGGCAATCTTGGAAACCTGGTATGAGTCAGGCTCGCGTACCAGAGGTTACAGCATTACATCTCGCGGCCTCAATGGGGCTTGCTAAAGTTGGGTCAATGTTGTTAAAACAGACTTCAAACGTGGATGCCGTTGACGAGTCCGGGAAGACTGCACTTACTTTGGCGATGGAACGGGGGTTTGAGAAGGCGGTCGAATTGTTATTGAATAGTGGAGCTTGCGTCGACCTTCGAACTGACCAGAGTCGGACCGTTCTTCTCCTTATCGCCGAAAGGGATTGGAAAAATGCCGGCAGCATCGTCGTCAGCAAAGAACGGATCCATCTGAATGACGAAGCCTCGGTGGTGATGCAAAATGAAATGCGCCTCATCTTAGCTGCATATGATGGTGATGTCAAAGAGGTGCTAAAACTATTTTCTCAAAACAACCTAGACCTTCAAGGCCAAAATCGCAGTACGGGCGAAATGGCTCTCTTTCTAGCCATTGAGCAAGAGCGGCCAGATATGGTGGAGACCCTGATAGATGCGGGTGTTGATGTCAATTCTAAAGATACAGCAGGCCGCAGTGGCTTATTCCGAGCGACCCGTCGTCAGCATGAAGGGACAATGACACTGTTACTCTCCAAAGGTATAGTTGTTGATAGTAAAGATGATGAAGGCCGAACTTCATGGAGCGCGAATGTGCATTTGCGTAATAAGCAAATTTTGGGACTGCTTCTTGCAGCAGGCGCTGATCCAAATACTTCTGGTCTTCAAGGTGTGAGCGAACTGTATACAGCTGCAAAAGATGGCGACGCAGAGCTCGTAAGGTTCATGCTCGACAGTGGCACCAACCCCTCTATCCAGACAGTATATTACTGGGCCCCCTTACATTGGGCTGCAGCATATGGCCATCTCGAATGCGTCCAGCTTCTCGTTCAAGCAGGGGCCGATGTTTCCGTACAGTCAGATCAAGGCGTCACGCCACTGGACCTTGCTCTGCAATCCAATCAAGTTACTGTTTGTGAACTCTTGAAGCGTGCGGGTGCCAAAACAGCCAAAGAGATTGCTGACTCAAAGACGAAAACAGCGTCAGGGTCAAGCCGAGATTGGGTCGTGATTCGGCATCGACTAAACAAACCGACGCCTCTAGTTGACGATAAGTGTCTCGATTCGAAGTTGATTCTCGTCTTTGATAAACCTCTTAGTCGCACTCTTATTAATAGCAGCTATGTTGGACAATTCGTATATCCGCGAGATCAAGGCGGAATACCAGTCCCTGATGGATATATATATCAAGTCTCTCAAGTAATGGAGACAATGACGAGTACAATCTGCGTCAGACTAGCCGCAAGGCGCGCAGAGATGAACGAGTACCCACTAAGTCATGACGACTTCAACCTTGACGATGTCCTTTTTGACTTGCACCGTATGAGACCCGATTACCAAGAATTCGAGCTTGAAGGCCGGCATCAGAACCCGCTTCACCGTTCGCTACGGATGTTCAAGGACTGGACTGGAAGCTGGAAGATACAAACGAAGGAAGATGGCGACAGTAAAAGTCTCCTTTTCCGTACCACGCCGGATTGGTCCCCAATGAGCGAGCAAGAGTGCCGCTGGATCGGAGAAAATGGCAGCCTCTTCGCTCGAAGTGGCTGGGATGACGAAACACCAAACATATGTCTTGAGCTCGGCCTATCGCGACAAATGACGGATTTGATTGTGTCTTGCTGGATTTGTAAGTTATGGGCCGAAAGTTCGACTCGACCGAAACCTCAGCAGCAGTCGTGATCGAACATAGTAGCGTGGAAGGCGGGCAACTACGTTAAGGTAGGTTTGAGAAGCAGGCTACTAGTCAATAACTTCATACTCATGGGCGTTTTAGGGTTCATATTGGGGGCCATGTGCTACAATTTATTAAGGTGTAGGTGCTGGAAGTGTAGAACTCTCCGATTTTGGTGTTTAGGGAAACCGCATCATGGCCTTTTATGAAGTACCATAATTGCTTCACGCGAGTAAATGCCTGGGCAAGGATCAGGGTCGCCATTTGGACACGGGCTCTTGTGAATGGAATACAGACTGCTAGATGGGATTGCTTGGGTATAGGTAGTTTTTTGAATCTGTTCGTAACCCTGAAGACTTGACTCCATGCTAGAATCTAGCGGAGATATTTAAAAGAAGGGAAGAAATGGAATCAGCCGCCACGTCTCAAATTTGATGCCATTGTCCATCCCCGTGCATCGCCATGCGACGGTTGATCTTCTACTTAAATTTACCTACTGTTTTTCATTTCTCATCTACCTGTGTTCACCAGTCTTTACACACTTTTCATTTAGCCATCTGACTTTTACTGTTTCAGCTTTTTTCAAAATTTCTACGTTCTCATCTCGATGCTATTTCTGTCTTTTTGGGAATTATTGGTTTCTTTCTCTCCCCTTCTTTTCTTTCTTTTTTTGCCTAGCCCTCCTCATTGATTTCGTTTCCCTTAAGCAGGAGCATTCTTACAAGTTGATGGTTCAATGAGAATATTACCCTTAGGCAAAGCCTTAGGTGCAAGCGACCATAAGATCAACCATCACCCTTGGTGTCTAGATGGACAAAAGGCAAGGGGAGAACACAGGAGAATATAGGAAAAAGGGAAAATGAGAGACTGGATGCCCCAGAGGAGAATAAATTGGCACATCGGAAAAAAAAAATCTAAAGATAAGTGAGCAAAACGCTCCCTAGAAGAAGACAAAAACCTAAAAAACAAAGAAAGAGAAACGGGGGAAGAATTAGATCCTATCCGCCCCGGTCTCGAAGGAGTACTTTTGATGCATATAAGAGGCTGGCAGTGCATCCCTACGTCTCGCAGGCGCGCTGTATTGGCGCGCTTTGTTTGGATTGGTCCCGTCAGAATCAGAGGAGGATGCTGTAGAGTGCTGGAGGAGTGATTTGAGTTAGCTTGTTGCGATTACATCTTCCGGCCGAAAGATTAAGGAGGTATAGGGAGCTATATCGAGAAGATAAAAGGAACAAAGGTATAGACTCACATCTTGCCGAGTAAATTCGGCAATCGCTGCTTTCATCTCGGGCGGCAGACTATGCCTGCGTACTGAGATGTCTCCCGACCCTTGCTGTCCAGCTTGCGTATTAAGAGCTTCATCGAGGAGAGAGAGGCACATTGTTAGCTAGGACCAAGGAAGATATATATATGATCACAGAAGGCATGCAATATCCCATGGTTCTCCTCAAAAGAGACCGAGCATATCCAGAAAAGCCATAGAAACAAAGCCGGAACAATAGAATAAGGAAGGTAAATCCACATAGCTTGCACATTTCTGCTATGGCTTTGGGAATTCAGCAGAGCAGAGGCATTTCTACCTACATCTTAACCCCATTCGTTCCACATTTGCGGTTGTGTAGTCTCTATAGAGTGAGACTATGGAGTCAATAACTAGCCTTCTATCTCGGAGGAAGCAACTGTGATGAAGGCGGCTTTTAACAAAAAGGGAAAGGCTTACAGCACAGGGCCACTTATCTGACGAGAATGCTTGGATTTGTCCCTTCGACCGAAACAACAGAGTAAATCCCCAAGAAGCATTTCTGTGTTAAAGGTGAGGATTGGGTTAGGAGGCCTAAAACAAAGGTCTAGAGTTGCAATATGCTAAGATTGATATGAAATAAAAAGGCATATGCAAGTGAAAGAGGTATGAGATAAGTGTTTATTTTTATTTTTTTTTAAGGAAGCATGCGTGTTCTTCAGGCACTAATATAAAAAGCACATGATCTCCTTCGACAAGATAATGAACTTCCTGGGAATGGAATCCAGGGCCCATTCACCTCGGTACATGGGTATCTTGCGACAAAAAAAGTGTATAGTCTATACTGGATGCTGTCTGAGAAAGTGCATGGAAAAACGATAGAAAAGCAGACAGGCAATGGCCACCATTGAACATTGCCCTCGCACATTGCTAGAAACAGTTGACTGCTCGGTGCAGAAAGGAGAAGTAGTATACAAAAACTCACAGAACTTGGGAGTCTATATATGCATACAATTTGCTTGCCTATCACAAGAGGAAATCATAGAAACAAAATGCTTCCACATTGACAATCATGAAGACATATCCAATCCTCCAGTAGACTCTAACATTAGTCCCCGAAGATTAGAAAAAAGAAAAAGAGGCAGGAAGACAAAAGACATAGATTCTATTTTGACAGCCCCATCTTCCTTTAGCAATCTCCTGGTTTATTTTTTTTCGAAGACGTGTAGGAGACTCTTCCATACTTGACCAGGCTCCTGGCTGGCATCAATCCCCTTCCAGATACCGGTAGTTTTGTAATAGCCAACAACAGGAGCAGTTTGAGAGTGGTATGTCACTAGCCGTTTCTTTAATGCTTCAACGTTGTCATCCGAGCGTTGAATCAAAGGTTCGCCAGTGATATCGTCAGTCATAGCAACCTTGGGTGGATTGAAGATTTTGTGATATGACCTGCCAGATGCCGGGTGAATCAGTCGTCCCGTTATCCGAGAAACCAGTAGGTCGTCGTCAATTTGGAGCTCGACAGCATTCTGAAGTTTCTGGTGACGGGCGTTGAGCATCTCGTCTAGCTTTTCAGCCTGTTTGACTGTACGTGGGAAACCGTCCAAAATGAAACTATAACATACGAGTTAGTGGGATCTAGTTACCTTTGGCATCTTGCGGTCTCATTCATACCCGTTGCGGCATTCTTGGTTTGTCTCAAGCTCGCTTTTAATCATGTTTATCATAATATCATCGCTGACGAGTCCACCCTGGTCCATAATCTTCTTGGCTTGTTTTCCTAGCTCCGTCTGCTTCTGGACTTGCGATCGCAGCATGTCGCCGGTGGCCTATTGACACGATGTATAGAGCATTTGGTTAGCTATACCTCCTAGTATTAGACTCAATTGGGCAGTAGGACGAACGAGATGGCATATGCAGTATTTATCCTTGATCTTCGGAGCCTGTGTCCCCTTTCCTGAAGGTCAATTGGGTTAGCTTCGCTTCATGGCGAGAAGTCAATGTTCTGTATGAGGATTTACCTGCGCCAGGAGGGCCCATCAAGACCATTCGCATGCCATCGGCGAGCGAATTGGGCTTGGAGCTACTTTCTCCATGCACGAGTTTCTGCTCCAATTGGAGAACGCGGGCCTCCAGATCGCGGATGATGCCCTTGAGGCTATCGACCGTTTCATCTTTGATTGGCGCCATTCGGTGGAAACAACTGAATGTCTGGACCTGACCAAAACCGAGAAGAGGCTAGGGATAAGGGATGAAACGGGGGAGTTGTGAAGAAATGGAGGAAGCGAGTGAGAGAGTGGAGAGAGAAGAGCGGGAGCGGGCCGTCGTCTGCAGAGAAAAGACGTGAAATTTTGGAAGGTTTCCTCTGGTGCCAAAGCTGCCGCACGGCCGAGGTGTTGTTTCGAGAAAACCAAGTGGACACGGTTGACGCTGAGCGATGGCGGTGGATCTGCGCGCCTTTTTGCCGAGAGAGACGCGATGCCCTGCTTCAATGCAGCCAATTGCTGAAGATCTCCTGTTAACGCCAGGGTTAAATACGATAAAGTAATCTCACAAGCAGAAACGGCTGGGGAAAAGTCGAACGACGTTGCCGGCTGCAACCGTCCGTCCTCCAAGCCAGTCTACGATGATTAAGATAGTACAAGCCTAAATAGTCCCAAAATACAAACTAGATAATCTCTTCACTGTCGCTCTCGAACCGTGAGTCCAAAGCTTCCCGTCCGCATCGTCCATCTAGCGTTTCTCTCGTCTTTCTCGCTCTCGTTCTTCTCGCGCGCCGACACGCCAAGACCTGACCAGGGGGATGCGATATTAGTCAGCGGGAGCCAAGAGTATCACATGACTTAAGAAAAGTCTTGGCGTTTCTTAGTCAGCAACTAAACAGCTGGAGCTATCAAATCCGCTGCCATACGTCGTCACCAGCTCAAACCACGCAACCTCATCCAAAACTCAGCAACCAAAAGCTAATTTCTACATATAATTCCTCTAGCAGCCGGTATCCCTTAGCTTGCCTTCCATCATGCCGGCTACCACTGCCGATACTCTCTCTCTAGTGACTCGCACCGTGTCCGTTGCTCCCCTCGTCCTTCTCTCAGTTGCAGATCATTACGGGCGCACAGCCAAAGGTACTCGAAGGCGAGTAGTCGGTGTCTTACTAGGTCAGAACGACGGCAAAAATGTTCGGGTATCCAACAGTTTTGCAGGTACGCAGAACTCTCCAAAATGCTAGCTCCTAAGTGAGTGAGGCTCTAATGGCTGACGTATTCGTTGTATTTCAGTACCGTTTGAGGAAGACGACAAAAATCCATCCGTCTGGTTCTTAGATCATAACTTTGTGGAGTCGATGAATGATATGTTTAAAAAGATCAATGCTCGGGAAAAGCTCATTGGATGGTACCATTCCGGTCCTAAGCTAAGAGCGTCTGACCTGGAGATCAACGAGCTTTTCAAACGATACACGCCCAATCCCTTGCTGGTAATTATCGACGTGCAGCCAAAAGAAGTCGGCGTACCTACCGACGCATATTTTGCTGTCGAGGAGATTAAAGATGTGAGAATCTGACATTAATATCTATCTGACTGTATGGCTAATATCCATTTGCGCCGGACTAGGATGGCACAACAACCTCCAAAACTTTCGTCCATACCCCGTCCATAATTGAAGCAGAGGAGGCAGAAGAAATTGGTGTGGAGCACCTTCTTAGAGACATCCGTGATGTCGCAGTTGGCACGCTATCAACCCGAATCACGTCGCAGCTTCAGTCACTGCAAGGGCTTCACCTAAGGTTACGCGACATCGGAGAATATTTACAAAAGGTCCTCGATGGCGAATTGCCAGTCAATCACGCCATCCTAGGTAATCTCCAGGACATATTCAATCTCCTCCCCAACCTTGCAACAGCCAAACAGCACAGCCCTGGAAACGCACCGGAGCAACCACAATTAGAGAATACGGAACTTGCGCGCGCGTTGAATATTAAAACTAATGATCAGCTGATGTCCATTTATATCAGCAGTCTGATCCGCGCTATCACGGCTTTCCATGATTTGATCGAGAACAAAATTCAGAATCGCCAGCAACAAGAGGAACAAGAGGCTAAATCGGAAGAAGAAAAAGCGGCAACGGACGGCAATAGCGAAGAGAAAAAGAAAAACAGCGGCGAATCCAAGGATGGGTCCGAGACTTCGAAGAATAAAAAGAAGAGATGATAGGGGCTAGATTTCCTGTGTCGTCCCTTTCCTTCGTCTATTTATATTCTGGTGGATCTGCGTTTCGTTTCTCTGCTGTAGAATGCATGCGGTTTTGGCAGTGATGGGATCGGGCGTTGTTAAGGTTAGCAGGCCGCTTCAACTTGTGGTCACACGCATGAAAATTCCTCCGTCGCAGTAATTAAGCCATGAATAACTGAAGCCACGCCGAGCATTATTATCATCGTAGGAGCTTTCGCGGAGTTGTCGCGTCTTATTTCATGCTTCGATAGGCTCGTTTTTTCGAATTTCAGGACCGCATATACGACAATTAGATATATGGCCTAATTGGTATTTCCAAAAGGTTTCACGGGCCTCACAGGCTTGGTAGATGACGACGCTTTCGCATAAATTGGATTCCCAATATCGTTGGCCCACGCAATAGGCTTTTTGAATAGCACATATCATAATCCCACGGCCATTCTTTTCACAGTTCGTAAAGCTAGATGTCATCCAGCATGGAAACCCGCCAGTTCCGCCTCACTCACAACAACCTGTTCCATTCCATACCCAAACAAACCAGGACATTGCGATGCCAGGACACAAGCAAGCAGGTGCTTACATATAGCCGGGCCGTATGAATTTCCTTTCCTACTCCTCCCTTCTGCAATTCTTCGTGTCAGCGTACCACCGAACTGCCAGTTATGTATGGCTTCTCCATTCCAGTAGGACTGGTCCACCACATCATCTGGTTCCGAGTCCGGGGTGTCTCTGTTCAAAGACGAGAATGATGCCACTATAAAAGCAGGACAGGTGCAATTCCATGAATGAATGTGTATCTCATAATATTTTTCTGGGAGATTCAGGCGCATCTGGTTGGAGGCGTTTGTTGATACATCGAGTCCTGGAGCGCCGCCGCTAACATGTCTCAACGGTTTTGCTGACGAGGAGAGGACGAAGTAGGTTCCATATGTGGCACTGTCTTCGGCAGTAGAAGCGTTGGAAGGAATGTATCTCCTGACAAGCTTTCGGTCTAGGATATCTAGCGCTAAAAGGAACTCACTGGGGAAGAGGCAGTGGAGAGTTAGAATGAGAGGTTTAGCTTTTGATATTATCTCGAAGGATAGAGATGACAGTGGGTTGCGAGATAGGTTTGGTTGATGTGGTGAAGAGCTTAAAGCAGGAGATACTGACGGCGGCGTTGCGATGATGATTGAGAGTTGATGGATTAGTGAGGTTAGGAAGGCTGGCGTGTTGGGAAGGGTGTTCGAATGATGCCTGGGTTCCATGGGGATAGATGAACAATGGGGAATGCGGAATGGATGAATTGGTAATGTTCAGGTTGGACAAAATGATGGTTGGAAGCTGATAAACTCGAACCGAATTTTGTTCCTTATGGTCGATGTTCTCCTAGCTACTGCCAACTAGTCAGTTAGATGGCCGATGTTCATTCGTTAAGGTAGTAGTAGCTATGTAGTATTTAGACAAATTTGCGTAAACGCAAGCATGCAAATGAACGTTGAAGCCAATATTGAAAATTTAATATTCTGACAGTAGCACCCAAACCCTAGTATTCCACAAAATAAGCAACGGCAGAGAGAGGAGCTACAGTAGGCTAAGATGTTACGCTCGTGTCCTTGGAAACATCCTCCTCCAACACCTGGCGACTGGTTTTCTTAGATAGTCGTTGTCGCTTTGACATGTCTTTTGGCTTTTCTGGTGGTAATGAACCTTGTGAACTAGAGGAAAGTTGTCTGCGGCGTCTCTTTAACACAGCTTTCAGGACCCCCGTCAATATCATCTCGCCCATGGTCACGTTGACGATGATCTCTGCTGGTTGGCCCTCCCATTTGGTAGTACAAGCTGGTGCAGCTGCGGGACCAATGAAAGCAAGGTTCCAAATTCGATATCTGGATCCTGTCTCGGATTTGGGAATTGATCCACTTAGAGTCCCCGGTGTTTCGTTGAATAGGCCATCACTGATTGAGAATTTAGATACATCATCGGGACAATGAGAGGGCGTCCGTATATAGACCAAAATGAATGGTATACCCGAGTTTGAGCGGTTACTTGTCGTGTTACCGAGAGCGTCGTCCGCAAAGCCTCCTGTACCAGGTCATGCGGTTCGAAAGCTTCAGTAAGATCAAGCGTTTCGTCGTATTGCACCTTAGTAGTTAGCTTACTTCCTTGCGGGGAGTGGCGATCAACCCGAATGGCAAGGACTTCGGGCGCATCCCTAATAAATCTGCGCCGAGATATTGGTCCGTAACGCTTGCAATTGCGACAATTATAACCTGCGATGTCATGATTTATTGATTTCTCTATGGTCTCACGGAGTCTTGATGAGCCCATCTCCGGCGGTGAAGTGCGCAGCATATAATCGACGTTACCTGAATACGAAACGCTCCCACATTTTGGGCATTCAGCGTGGTAGCTATACACGGCTTGGAACATGTGTTTCAAGAACCGGCCATCCCTAGAACTGTTTTAATATAATAGTTATCACAAATACTATATGGAGTATCGTCAGTTCCATACCGTCCTGGGTTGTTGAATCGCGCTGCCAGGTGATTTATAAGGGCCAAAAGAAATTCCTCGCAATCTTGCTGTGTAGTAGCATCCATTGCCCAAAATTGCTCTCGACAGCAAGCCCAAACCTTCCAGGCCATGCTGTTCAATTCGGCTTGGCTTTGTTGTTTATCAAAATCCCGTTATTTGCTAGCAAGATAGGCTAGGAGGCACGCAAGACATTAGCCCGTCCGCACCATTTCGTCACAAGTGCTCTCAACGTGGAGGTAAAGCCACCGTATGAAAGCTGGCATATGCATCAGCGCCACGAAAATGCAGTTTCGATAACAAACGACACCGTTCTCGTTTGCAAACCCATCGGTTGTAGACTATACCGGCAATTGAACGGCCAGTCGGTGAACATTGCCATCAACTAGGTCTATTAGTTAGTGATATACTCCATATGGTTGAACATATCTGAGGCAAGGGAAGGCCCGAATCTTACCCTTCCGCGACGCATATCCCCGCCTGGATTCGGTCGGTTTTTTTTGAAAAGCAGGCATGGCATGCATATCGAAATAATTTTACAAGTTTGAAAGTAGATCTCTGTTGAATGCCTATAACACTGGCAAAACCAAGAGTAAAGAGTTGGAAAATGGTAATTTAAGGCAGTGCAAGGCCCATATGCACTATTAGAAAGTACGTGGAAACAAGTCGAGGAGCGTATATATCTCTCACTTTTAAGTTGTAACTCTTTTTCTTAACAGGAGGTCCCTCTGTTAAGTTCCTAGTGCATTCACTGGGAAAACATTCATTTTGGCCACTTAAGAAAACTATCCCCTGAGGAAACGTAAGGCGATGTTTAAAACAAAAGAATGGAAAAGCTAGAAGTGCATTTGTTTCTTAGAGAGCGCCTTTGGATACATTGAAACGAGGCTTTCCACATTGCCTTTGGCCTAGTCCTAATAGAATTTCATTCACTTAAGAGAAGAGTAGATGGAATCAACCCTGCTCAGGCTGGCAATGAGTTAGCATTGATAGTAGCTCAAAACCATTAGACGGCCATTTGGCAATGCCGATCTGGATTCTCATCGTCGCCTATGCGAGCTAGATGGTTCTTCGAGCTCATTTATCGCATATCAAGCACTCGGGCTCCGTAATGCAAGTATCAGCGAAGGAACGAAGGAATGGTAGCCGTTTGCCAGTATGCTGCTATACTTCTTTGATCAAGCCGTTCCAACAGTCGATGGCCTGACGTTCGATGAGAGTAGGTCACATGACTGACAGTCAATGCAGGCTCACAAAAAGGGAATGCATGAGCGACATCGCTTCATCCCAGAAGGTGAGCTTCACCTGCGGTTAAGGGAATTTTCTTAGCACCCAAGGCGGATAATGGGTGGCCCACGGCAACAATAGGTGAAGTTGAAAGCTCCTCTTTTTGTTGGCCGGTTGAAACAATGCGTTTGCGTGCATTCACACAGCTCCTTGAGTTGTGAAAATGACTGCTAGAGGGAACATAGGCTGATGTGGACAATCACACACCTGGAGGCTTCATGGCAGTTGCTTAGATCCCACGGATGGTCTCTGACCTTACCCGAGGGATTGTGAGTTGGCCTTCCAGTTTTTGAGCCCTGTTTCGGCTCATGAACACGATCTTATTTGGCGAATGCGAACCCCAGAGAGTTCTTGAATGCACCCAACAAAGAGTTCACGGAAAGTTACCATAGTGCCGATCTCGAAATGCTAGGAATTGCATACAATCAGTGCCCAATCTTGCATTGGTATATGGAAAACCTAGTAGTTGCTTTACGGTACTTTTGTTCCAATCGTGGGATGTTGCGGCGAAAGGGTTTGTCCTCATCATTACATCAAATATTTTCAAGGCTTCAGGCGAAAATTTGATGTGTATAACTAATTTTAAGCTTCTGGTGTGATAAGCTGTGAAAAGCCCAGGTTCTGGACTCTCCCGGAACGGTCCAATGGCGCGTCTTCACCGCCTCCCCAGAATGCCCGACCTAAGGCCACATCATGATGCATTGCATGTCAATCGGATGGACAGTTCCCCGGTACAATCCAGGCTTGCGATGTCGAAATATATTGTAGCTTTCATCTGGGTTTGCCTTGTTTTGCTCTAGGCGGAACTGACCGCTTCTTCTGGGTTGCTCATTTTCTCTACTTTCTTGGAAACATTTAGCCGTCATTCACCGACCAAAAAAATTACCGAAACGCTGCTCTCAGCACCAGCTGTGGCAGGATATTTCGAAGCCGAATGTGGAGTCTCTCGTTTGCTACTGTACCTCGGGGGCGCAGCTCTGCCTTGTTATTCTGGTTTTGTTGCCAATCAACTGGTCAACGAAAATGTATGTTGAAAGCCTCACTCTGGTAACTTGACAAGGGTCACCAGAGGTTGCGGCTTGTGAATTCCCTGGCGATGTCACCACTTCCTGCAGCTTAGGTTGAGCCAGTGGGTGACAGTCAAGGCCCGTTCCGCCAACAGCGTTGCAAACCCTAAACGAAGGTTGTGCTACAAGACGAACAGCTGTCTTCAAACGTGGGCTTCGGTCCCCAGCAAGGCTACATTCCATAGATACTCCATTGAGCAACCAATAGCTGCGATTGTTCAGGGAGCTAATGGTGTGCAATGTTGAGGGAAAAACTATGAATCATCATGCAAGCGCAAGGTATGCAGCCATTTTGATAAGTATTGATGCGGTGGCAAGCGCATCTCACAATGAAGGAATTCTAGGTTAATTCCTGGCCACGACCGACGCCTGTCAAGCCCTACGCATTGGGCAGCATCTCTTGTTCGCAACGTGATACCCTTATCTAATTAGGCTATGAGGCGTGGCACTGCATGTTCTCGCGAATGTTGAATCCACATCCACAATTCATCATGAATGGCAGCGCCATATTGGTGAGATTGTGAAATTAGCTCGTCTCCACAAGGTTGTGAAACTCTGGCTTTCCCTTGCGTTGGACCTTTTAGACCTGCCTGCATGTTTCAGAAAGGTTCGAAAGAGGAAATACAGAACTGGCATCACCATGAGGTGTATGGACAAAGAATGAAGATGCAAGACCGGCACGTCCCTCAATGTATTCGCATGTCCACCGACGCACTTTGCATGGGTCTCTGTGATTCCACAGCGTGTGCCCCTCTGAACAAAGCAACAGCACTGACAGCTGGGCTGTTTTTCAGACTAATTTTTGGGACTTGCATAGGGGCCTGAATTCTTTTGGTGGATGAGCAGTGTTGCCGTATAATGCGAGTCACCATTGGCTATTTTGTTTTTGCCCAGAGCTCTCCCTGGAAGGAAAATTTTTTTTTGCTTGAGGCAAGTGCACTAAAGGCGAGCTCGATTTGGGTCACTCAATCTAATTTATGGAGAAGCTCGACCACTGTTCTCCGACAGTGGTTCTTGCTTGTTTTCAAGCACCCAAGCCTGCATTTCCCCCCTTCCACTCCCCCACTCTGATGAAAACAAGCACGAGTTGCAGTTCAAAATACATCGCGGATGACTCACAATCTCCCAAACAAATGATAACCTCTGTTTTTGTACTCAATTAGCAGGAAGAGTCGGAGTGGTGGCTTCCTTATGCAAGCGTTTTCGTTCGGCTGATGCACGTCAGTCTGATCAATTCTACCATTTCGTGATCCCGACTTGTGATACAAGTATCATACTGCGATGATCACTATCGCCGAATCAATGCCCAAAATGAACACAGAATGTTCCCATACACTGGCCGAGCTAACTGCACCCGTTGTAGGATATGTGTTAGGATATACTCTATGCGAGTCCGTCATGTTCGGCTCAGGGGAAGTATGTGAGCCGCTTGCGCCATGCAGTGGCATCTTAGGAAACGACAAGCCATCTTGGGGCATTGGATTGTCATTATCCCTCTCCATTGAGCCCAAGGATGACGATGGGGTGATGTCAAATCGAGAGAATAATCCAAGGAGATTAACCCAGCGACCAATGACGCGTAGTAGTTGAGAACAATACCTTCTTTTGGTCATCGGCTTCCCCCAAGCCTCTACAACGAGATCCATACTGCCGAACCGCTCACTCGCAAAAGGAAACCTAGAGCGGCAATTTGAAGGTCAGGAAATCCAGCCATTGTCACGGACAAGTTCAAGCTAAATCCAGAAGCTACGTAGGTGTAAAGTCTGAATCGTATATTGCCGGCGTATGTTCTTCTGCTCCATACACACCGTATTTTTTGCATTGATCACCAAATACGGAAGTAAAAATACCGGGCCTGAAGGAGCGGTGGGTCTCTGACCGCTGTGAGGTGGTTAATCGCAACGGATCTTAAGTTTGGGCGGTCAAATCATCGCAAAAAGAAAAAAAGGCAAAAAGGTGCCGACCGACGCAGGATTCGAACCTGCAATCTTCTCCAAGTTCCGGAGTTGAATGGCCGGAAAGAGACGCCTTACCATTAGGCCAGCCGGCCTGTCTGAAGTCTAATATTTGGCTTGATTGCATTGATTGGGTCGATGCTAACAAGGTCAAAACTGCCTTCAGAAGGGTCAGTGAGCCTTCTACTTCGTGCAGCTACACCCGAGGGAGAAGAACAACAATTTGGCATATGATTGCAATATACCCAATGCAAACAAAGTGAGCGACTATGCTAACGCATGTTGCAACAGCCGGTTTATTTGGAATCCTGATGGTCTAATCGTCTCAGAGATTCCTTGATGAAGGACGAGGAAGTTCTGCCTAATTGTAAACATAGTTGCCTTAACACAATTGTCCTGGCGTACAAGTACGGTAAAAGACAGAAATCTCTTCCATTAACTATTGAATTCAATGGCAGAATTTCTATAGTAATCCATGGGTAATGATTGAATAATCCTCAGATCAATACTCGAATCTCTCTCGAGCACCCCGGGCGAGGTTCGAGGATCGAGTCAATAGAAGACTGATCCAACAATTCTGAAGGCTTCTATCCATACATCGTGGTATCCTGGTTGCAAGTAATAAGGTGCAGTGTATTAGAGAAGTCACAAGGCATAAATAATGACGCTTCTCAATGCAGCTGGGCGGTATCGCTTGATCCCAACGCGAGTAAACGCTGAAAGGATCGGCGGCTATAGATTGAAGGGGAAGCGCCAGGTCAATGCTTGAACAAGGTGAAACGATCTCTCTTTGGCGGATGTGTTTGTCAGCGCCACGTAATGCTGAGATATCTGCCAGTTCGAAGCACTTCCAAAACGCTGCAGGACAAAATGAGGTTTCGAACAATCGCGTCATGTGAACCACCACCCCGCGCACGTGACGGTGCTGAGTCAGTACCGGGTGTTTCCCTTTTGGGGCCATCAGTCCCAAAGCATCGAATCTTTCGTTTCATCGCCCTCCAGGATGAGATGTGAATCCTGAAGGTTTCGCCAAATAATGCCCAATTATACTCTGATACGGAGCCTGGCCCATGAACTTGTCCATGTTGATGCCCAAACAGTATGACACCCCGACCAACCCTCCCGGGCTAGTTTGACAAGGGAATGGTGTGGCGCGTGTGAGGCATCAGAAACCCTAAGCAGGACGCCCAGTTTCAGCCCTGGCAGTCAAGAGAAATGCGAGTCATTCAATAACTCCCTTCGGTGTGACTGGATATCGTCGGAATCATATGAACTCCCGTTGAGAAGAATTGGTTTTGCTTTTTACGTGCTTTGACCCATTGGGCAAACCTTCTTCCTTTTTTTCTCCATGAATTAACCTTGCTTCTTGCTCTACCCTTCAAATATCGAGGACGTAAGTTTTACGTATTTGGAGCGGCTCAAGTGTGAAACAAAAATTTGGAATCCGGCTCATTCCAGTGGATCGGAATTAACGGAGATGATATCAATACCGCCTTAGACGGGACGATTATGGCCAACCGCAACCGCATTCTGCCTACTGGCATTGTTGCGTCGGCAAATCGCCAAAAACTATGGAAACGCAGGCATCTAGAGACCAGTGTGGGAATGAACTGTTTCCAGTGAAGGAAGCACATGCGCTCGCTGCCAGCCCCAGCAAGACCCAAACCCGTCAACCCCAATGAGGTGATTATGACGGAATGACGTGGCTGGTGCAAGCAAGTCCGGCCCGGAAGAGCAAGTGCCTTTAAGCTTCTAGTACACACAGATGCATGCCCGTACTGTACGTAGGTACCGTTCTTTTACGTATGGAACGCCTATTTTCGACTCCAATTGCCAGAGCTAACTTGATCCCGTCGAATAGAATTCCTGACGTCTTGTTCTCAATGTGTAAGTTGACAATTTGATGCCCCATGAATAGTTGAGGTAACTCGTGTGTCGAGCCAAGGTTCTGGACCCCATGCCCAGGTGAACTCCATTATGAGGACGAGCTCTTCCAACGTGACAAGTGGTAAATCTCTCATAGGTGTATATTCAATTTCGGACACAGTATCTCTTGCACGTAGGGCCCATATGCCAGACGCATAAATATCCCTGGATATGACATGCACAAATTTCAGGACTTAATATTGACAGCTCGAAACAGGAAAAATAGTTCGACATTCATGCGTTATTCGAGAATGCCTGATATTCTGCCTGGATTCTATACGGATGAAGCATATTTCTATATCCAAACGGAACAGGATGAAACTCAGACGTACTGGCTGGCTTCACCGCTTCAACGTACATATCTATAAGCCGACATTGCAATCCACGGACCATGATCATACGATAACATGTATCCAGTCGTTTCTGAGATCAAACCTTGTATGAGCGCGGGTATGTGCAGGAATACGTACCGGCATTGACAGGAAAAGTCACCTGATGGGTACGTTTTGGAGTGCAGTACATCCAGAATGTCAAAAGTACCCAAGTGGTACATCCACCACTGTCCTAGGAAGTTGCCTTAGCGGCAAGGTCGTCCACTAAAATCAAGTTCCGTCGACAAGGGTTCGATTAATGTTACAAGCCTAACTTTAACGAACCGGCATTGTGGTTCATCGCAGCTTTGGCAAATGCCACATGGACGAGTCGAACAAATGGATCGAAGCGAAAAGATGCAAAGGGCCAAAGTAGCTTTGGGGAAGGGTCACTGGTGTCCCGACAATACGGTTCATGCATGCACGTTCGCACTCATATCTTCCATGGGTCTGGACCATTTTACACAGAAATCTATAATATGCTGCACTACTAAACGGGTTGGATCTGCAACGACGTCTGATTGCAGCGGACATAACGGAGCACGTACAAACACCAAGATAATTTCCTCCAGTTTCCCGTCGGGACGGAGATGGCATGAGCTGAGATCTCTTTTCAAAACAATCACAAGTAACTGGGGCCTCATGTTTGCTAAGCAAACCCCGACCCCTGCTGCATAAAGCCATCACAATCCAGCCTGCAATAGCATTATGTCATTTTCCTCCTTTGCGTAACCAACCCGACCCGACTCTGGTACTCTTGAAGATTATTTTCCAGAGTGTCCCACCTACTCCAAAATGGTTCCGATATTCAAGGTTAAAAAAAAGGCCATGCGCAATTTGCGAGAAGAAAATGGTTACTGTATAGTACATTCGTGTATCCACCATAATATTATTGGCTCTGGAGGATTGATTCCCCTTTTTAGGTAAGTTTTTAGTAAATCTATCACAGCGACTGGTTCGTACTGAAATTACGCCTTCCACGGCCGCTGTACGATTCATTAACACGAAAATATCTCACTGACCCTTTCTGACGGCAGAATTGGGATGGCATTATCTCTGCTATCGTGAGATACTGTTTGATCTATTTTTGCTTTTTTTCTCCCTTCCTACCTTTATACATACTATATATTAGGAGGGTTCTCATCGGCAAATTTCATGCCTACGTGGACATAAGGCGCAGAGGGTAATTCTTTGTTTCGCCGCCAGTAAGCTATCGTCAAAAGGCGATCCCGTGGAATCATTTAATTTCTCGAGGTGCGGTGCCCCTGGGCGTCAGATCTGATCAGTAGAGTAATTTATGGTTTGACATCCTGTCATTGGGCCTAATTTGCCTATCCGATGGTTCCTGGATATCGAGATTTGGTTGGTATCAAAAGAAAATAGCAAGACAGCGACCTTCGCGGGAGATTGGCCTTTTTTTTGGGAGGAAAAAGGCAGTGACCGCCAATTTGCGCTTTATTAGTTGACCGTCCAGAATTGTTTTTTTCATTCCTGGATTTCTCTTTTGCGTGTGTAGTCTTGTTCGTTTTCCGCTGCATTATCATAGTTAGACGACGTCGTAGCTACTTATGAGAAACACTCCCGCCTTGTACCAGGAGTCTGCAGCCGGATATGCCTCATGATAGCATATGAGCTTTACTCACTTCCCTGCTCTCACCGCAAATCTGAATATTCCCGAAAATCATGCCGCCAATATGCATGTCGAGCATCATTTTCGTTGTTCAAAAGGAACAATTCATGCATTGTCGGAACCATCCGCGCCCCTTTCTTTTTCTTCTTGAGATCTCTTTCTTTCATGACGAATGACAAATGAATTCGAGATAGAATATTCGTCATTCCTGAAGATTGGCCCTAATGCGAGAGGAGGGGGAGAAAAAAAAAGAAAAAGAAGAGGCGACAGGATATTTCCATTTTATTTTGAACATGTTATTATGTCGTCAGATAGTTATGTATTTCGCATAGGAAGACTGCCTGCAGTTTGAGTCGGGGGGAACCAGAGAGTAATTTCTCAAGGATGGGCGGCATTATGTCCTCTTTTTTAATGAAGCGGTGTTGGGGATCAGGTCCAATGGTTCCTTGAGATCAGAGGAAGCTTGGATAAAGATTGTCATGAAGTTTAACCAACTAACTAAACGAGTTAAGCGGTCGAGATCCCCGTGTTTTCTGCTTTGCATGACGGGTGGAAACGCCTCCAAGTTTCATTCCTGACGCAAGTCGCGAGTCTTCCACACCGCATGAAGATGCCAGCTTGGAATTATTCTTTAGTTAACTGACCCGTTAGTTAGTTAGCTAGTTAGTTACGTCGACTAAAAGCGAAAAGAAAAAAATGGAAAAAGGAAAGAAGAAGCTGGTCTGAAGAAGGGATTCGCCCGTCTCCAGCCGCAGTTTGGCCGCATAAAAAAAAAAAAAAAAAAAAAAAAAAAAAAAAAAAAAAAAAAAAAAAAAAAAAAAAAAAAAAAAAAAAAAAAAAAAAAAAAAAAAAAAAAAAAAAAAAAAAAAAAAAAAAAAAAAAAAAAAAAAAAAAAAAAAAAAAAAAAAAAAAAAAACCAAAAAAAAGAAAAAGTAGAAATACAAAAAGGAATAGCTCGATCGATCCTTTTCTTAGCTTCGAACCACTGACTCGATCATGTTGCCTTTCTGGCCGGATTCGGATTCACATCAGAAGACCTACTTCAATCCTTTCAGAGGAACAATTCCAAATCACGCTGCAACCAAGTTTCAATCCATATCCTTGAACTCATCAAGCGCTTCCTTACACCCCTTTCCAATATCATTTTTGACATGGGAAGCCCATATCGGCCCATGCGATCTGCAACCCGTTTCGGTACCCAACGAGGCCGATACAATCCCGACATTGACCAGACCAAGACATGAAATAGTCATGACATCACCCTTGAAGCGCCTGGTGTCAGACAAGTGTTAAGCAACTTGAGTTAAAAAGAAAGCATTGGCTTCCCGTCCGCTGGAACTCCTACATAAAACTAACCGACTCCAGTTAAGATAAGCTTATGCTGCGGGCTTTTTGGTGTCCGTTATTAGTAACTTAGGTAGCCACAGCGATGAAATTTGGGGGATTGTCGGTCTGACCAAACCGATCTAGTATCAAATAGGGCATGTTCATGCAAGCCTAGAAACCCTTTTTTTTTTTTTTCTTCTTTTTCTTTGAAGCTCGTTTAGGTGCAGAAGACGGTCAGTTGATCCATATTTTCTAGACAAGATGTTTCGCGGCTGCCTATTCTTCGCAGGGCTTCGTGGCGGAAAGCAAAAGCACCAGACCATACCCTGCGGCCCCTAGAAATCCATAGAAGACCGCATGTTCTGAAAAGTCGCCTACTTCGGAGGATCCATCCGTCTATCCACATCTTTTGGCTTTTTATAGAATATCTAGCACGAAAAACAGTAATGCGTGAAGCGGTTTTTGCGCTCCGGGAGTGGATTCAAGTCTCTCCCTCCCCCCCAACTTACAGTCGGTCCTACTCGTTGGCCACCCATAGGGCTCGTTCCAGCGCCTCAAAAATGCGCCTTTCTGCCACTTCTGCTGCAGCCTTTCAGCTCCGCACAGGGTCATATGTGTTCGTCCCTCTGTCGGTATCTGCTCCTGCTTGCGCACTGCATTGACGCCCGTCTGATCTCGCCCCGATTTTGATTACGTCCTTGCCGAGCTCAGGCGCAAAATCCGAGGGACGTGTGTTTCAAGATATGCTTTTATCCAATTCTGATGGGAATCTCTTCTTGGCCTTTGGCTTATTTGTAACAGCGCTGAGAAAACGAATGATCGTACGTAGTTAAGCACCGTCAGCCTAGCACAGAAAAAGGTTGTAAGCAAGAAGGCAAGCCCAAAAGCGTAGGAGTTTTTAAAAAAAAGCAATGAGGCACTGGAACCACAAAATAAAATAGAGCTCGAAGACACCGAAAATATAACGGTTTTTTTAGCCAGTTCTTCGAAGCTCTGTAACGTTGAAACCGCAAAACAAGCACGTCCACTATTTTTCTTCGCTTTCCTTGCATTTTCTTTTTCCCCGGTTATTGCTTGTCAGGTTTGATTTATCAGGATCTGACAATAACTTGTGATATGCAGCAAAGCAGTCTATTATGATGACAATTGTTGCTTGAAAGGAAACGAAAAGCTCCCCTTGAATATTCCAATTTTTCCCACCCCACCCTTCATCATCCACTCCTTACTAAATACAATACTGCTTGTGCGTGTCATACCTCGTGGCATATCTGCTTTTCAATTTCTCCGTAGGGGGTTGGGATCTCAATTTCCCTTGCTGGGTTTCTCATCTCTGCTCCTCTTTCATTCCCTTGCTCGTAATTTCGGGTGACACAATCTCCAAGTCACAGCTCTAAGCAGGACGCAGCGTGTGTCAAGATTTGATGGTCGAAAAGAGGGTGCTGTTCGCTCAATTAATTGGTGCATTGGTGGCAAGGATTTAAAGGCCATCGATTGGTCGCCAGAGAAAAGGAGGAATAATAGCTGCAATAAAACGGTACAGACACTTTGACCGACTATTTGGTCCATCTAATTTTCCTTCTTGCCATTGTGCTGCCTGTTTTCGTTCACGGTCTAAATTCTGCAAACCCACTTTGAAAGTCCGGATCGACAGTGCTACAACGCTCGTGAGACGGTCAGATCGAATTTTGCTTCTATAATTCTTCCAGATCTTTTGCTCCTCCCCGCAATCATTGAAAGTGGCGCTTGATTGTCTTACGGCAACACGCAGGGACAGGCCAACCAAGGGTTATTTTTTCTGGTAGATCGAAGATCTCATCAAATTGCTTCTGGAAACCCGCTGTTGCTCCAGTATTCGTGCGAATGACCGGTGTGAGGACGCGTTAGGCTGAATCAAAGTTAAATACTTTCCTTTCCATCCAAAGGCTCCCTCAAGAACCACGGGCTAGAGACTCATCTTAAAAAGAGCATCGGAACCATCGTCATCACTCAAGAATCCAGGGAACACATTAACGGCGCGTAGCCTTATGGTCTTGCGCATCGTTCCGCGCTTTACCGCAGACAAGTTGGATATCTCACTGCTTCTGGGATCTCACGATGAGGAAAAAGAGGCGACGAGCACAACAACAACAGCTGGGGTGGCCACTGCATCCCCTAGGCCATCGGAATCAGACTTAGGGACACTCCCAAGACCCTCGGTTTCCACAGCTTCACCGGAAGTAACAGGCGCGTTGCTAGCCTCGCGGCCTGGATCTTCTGCAAAAAGACCATTGCCAGATGCATCCCCTAGAGATCGACCTGCCAAAAAGCAATCAAAATGGTCGCCAGAAGAGAATGCACTGATTCTTGAGCTTCGGGGAGGAGGGATGAAATGGGATGATATCAGTAAAAGAATCCCAGGGAGAAGCCCTATAAGTTGTCGACTACACTATCAGAATTATCTTGAAAGACGGTGCGAATGGGATGAAGACAGAAAGAACAGGCTAGCGCGACTTTATGAAAGGTGAGCCTAGATACTAGCACTGGGCTCATGGTATGATTGCTAATGTCCAAGAGTAGATTCAAAGAGGAAATGTGGTCAAGGATAGCTGAGGAAATGGCTATTCCCTGGAGGGCAGCGGAGGCGATGCATTGGCAGCTTGGTGAAGCCGAAATGGCACAGCGGGCAGGAGTAACACCATTCTCATTTTCCACGCCTCCAACGCAAACTTCGCCGAGATCCCGTCGAAATACCCTACCGAGACGTGACCGTGGAAGCACCAGCCAGCTCCCGTCAGTCGCAGAGCTTACTGCCGGCATACCCGCATACTCATCACAGATGACGACTGAGGCTCAGTTAGCGACTGCTTCTCCGATGTTCCATTCCGAGGCAGGCCTAGCGCATCTTCGAAGAGGATCAAGATCTCGAGCACAAAGGCGATAAGGCGAAGGAAACAGGAGGATATATTTACTTTGTATGCATAGCGCGGGTTGGGGTCGTGGGAACCGGCATGGTAGATTCGCAGGGTTTGGGAACAGCATATTATGTAAACTTAATTTGAATGTTTTCCTTTTGTTTTCCTTGAATGTTCGCCTCTCATTTTCTAAGGTCGATATAATAGTCCATGCTCAAATTTGCGAATTCATTTCAGCATAACGCTAGTGGTCATCGCGGAAGTGGACTGGCAATGGCCCACCAGTTATCCTTTTCATAGCCATGGTCCAGAACATGACCACCAGCTGCGCATATGTCATCTTCCAGCTCATTTGACCGATAAAGATGGTAGTAACGGAGATACGTTTCAGTCGATTCGGTAGATTTATCAGAAGTCTTTCCCTTCGTCACCCATGGGACCATCACGTCTTGCTCATCACCCGCATCCCACCTGCGCCGGCTATTCTTTTGTTCAAGAGCCCAAACATATATAAGGGCCTTGCCGCCGGTATAACTATTGTGGGGTGGCTTCAAAGTGCCAAGAACAGCCTCGATAGCCTTGACTCTGCGTTCACGGTTTGATAGATGATGTACCACCGCAATAGAGATCGCGAAGTCAAAATATGCATTTGGGTGAGGTAGATTCAAATTATCTGCTATTATAGCGGAATGCGGTTGATGTTTGCTCGCAATGTTTACCAAAGCCTCCGACCTGCTTGCTTTAGGTTAACCAAGGGAGCCAAAGATTGAACTATCTTTCTTCCTCACCTGTCGGAGCCTATTATAAACACATTTGAATTAACTGGCAGATACTTGCCATTGCCGCAGCCAACGTCAAGCCCAATGGAACCAGGGGGCAACTCCGATAGAAACTGTTCTACAATTGGCCAAGGCTAGAAGATTGAGAATTAGCTAAGGAAATCGAAAAAGGTGGAAGCGAACCCACCTTGTATCTCGTAGATGAAAAATGGTGCGCAATTTCTTGGTAAACTCGATGAACATGTTCCTCTTCATACAGCTCCCCTCGCCCTTCAGTAGCCATGCCGAGATGCTGAAACCACGGAATCTTTCGAATGTCCGGAATTGAGCAAAGAGGGACCAAAAAGTAATTGCTTTGCAGGATTGGCCAGTTAATTGTAGTGGTGACAATGCCTTCAACCCTGTGTTCCGGCGAACTGTGGGATGAGCTACGAGTTGACAAATGAAGCGGTCCGATGAATTAAGGTTTGGTTGGGGCGCTTAATTTTGTGGACAGTCACGTGGGGCGTTTGCTTATGTCATTCTTGGTAGGGGCCATCAGGTGGTTTATCGCTGTATCTTGACGAATCGTCAGGAGCAAGCTAGGCATGTTAGCCACTCAAATGTGCTTTAGGCTATTTCATCATTGATATATTTCGCGTGAACAATGCAAGTACGGCGTATCGCAAGTGGCTAATCCGTAGATTTGCGCCCGAAGCTCGCCTACGTGGCTGGCGGCTCTTATCGATAAGGCGATGCACAGACCAACGCTTAATTCGAAGACCAAGGCGTATGCATATCAAAAATCACCCCGCGCGTCTCCTCTCATCTTGCCGTCGGGAAGTGTTTGAACTTTTTGCTTTCCCGAGTTGTTTGAGGCACAGACTGGCATATTGTTTGCATCGTTGCATTTATTCCATACAACTGAATTATCTAGGACCTAAGTACTAGGTGCTTCAACCCTATTATACGGGCAAAAAAAATAACGACTGTGCTTAAAGATTAAAGAGCACGATGGCCTTTCAAGGTACTCCGACAGATGTTTCTGTTATAATCAGTGTTGCGGCGGATCGTTTGTCTGGGGACGGTCGCTCTTCTTTCGCAGCTGAGCGCCGAATCACCCCAACTTGGACAATTTCGCAGCTGAAGGTTAAGCTGGAGACAATGTGTGGAATTCCTCCTGGTAGCCAAAGATTGCGTTTGAAGGCTCCTGGCCACGAAACCAAATGGCTGAATGGCGATAGTCAGCTTGTTGGCAATTCGGGATTGGTCAAAGGTTCCGAGATTGAGGTTAGTTTACGAGTTTAAACTGGGACTTCCTTGCTTAATATGAATTTGATATTGCCTTAGCCTCCTATAGCCGGACGTTTATTATCAAGGACCCTAGGAAATCCTTCTCAAATGTACCTGGATCATCGCTGTTATATCGTTTTTCTTTCCTCATTGCCTAGACTTATCAAAGGGGGAAATTTCTTTGCCTTTAATATTAATCATCTTTTCAAAGTTTCCTCTTGTTATTCTGCTGTCACTTTCGGCGTTTTAATGCAGAAGAAGCAGGTATACCATTGCTTTCGGGAACTAGGCTAACTGGGTTAAAGATTCATGACTTACGACCACCAGCAGCCAGGCCGAATTTTACCGACGTCTCATTAGTAGAAAAATATACCCTCCCGAACTCAGCCTACGAATCCCTACCTAACACTGTTCTTGCCTGGAAGAAGGCACAAAGGCTTGGTCGGTTCGACCCAAACGCCCTTACTCCAGAAGAGCTTGCGAAAAATCAAGCAAAGAAAGATGAAGGCGATGTAAAGGAAAGAGGTAAACGGATCCATGCATAGCATTTCACGACCTAGGCAATAACATACTTACACGCCTCAGGCATTGAACTTTTAAAGCGTGCAATCGTACTCCCTTCCAGCCCGCCACATATCCGTAGAGGAGTAATTCGTTTCATCGGGCCTGTCCCTACGATACCTAGTAATGTGGCAGTAAGCCCAGGAGAACTAGCGCTGTTATGGGTTGGAATCGAGCTTGATGAACCTATGGGCAAAAATGACGGTACGGTCGGTGGAAAGAGATATTTCTCTTGCCCAGAGAAATGCGGAGTTTTTGTAAAACCCGAGAAGGTGGAAGTGGGCGACTTTCCTCCATTAGGTTTGGATTTGGATGAAGATATGGAGGAAATTTGAGCTCTAGTTTCAGTCCCATAAAGCATTTATAGAATGAAAGTTACATAGGACGAATTTATATCTCGTGGAATCGGCAGCTTTGTAACTCGTCTCGCATGTCTCGTTCAATCCCTGCCCTAGCATCCTTTAAATGTTGTTAGGATAGGGCATATATAGAGGCATGGTGCGACGACTATATGCCACCAGATAAGGTAGCTAGTTTTAGATTGGAAAGTGTTAATTCATATAGTGATGAAAAGATCATTATCGCTTAGTATACTCCGTAGTTGAAGGCAAATGAGTAAAGACAAATTCCAAGTCGAGAACGCTCAAGTTTCAAAAGCCAGAGATGATGTGCTAATAAAGACCACCTGTAAATTGTAGCTCATAAGCCGTATGATTTATACAGAGCATGAATGGATTGCTTCCCAGTACCATGGTTCGCCTGGTTGATATCTGGTATCAAGCATACTGCGTGTACTTCTTGCTAAGGGTTTTGTTTCGGTCTCCCTCGCTTCTTCTTCCCTTTTTTCTCTTTCTTTTCCTTCTCTACCAGCTGAGTTTCGTCCTGCTGCTCCCCTAATGGCTGGCCTTCTACACCCTCCTGTACTTCGCCCTCATCGTGCAGTTGCTGGGCTGGATCTGGTAGAGGCGGAGCTGGCGCACCAGCATCCACATTTCCATCGGGGTCTAAGGGTATACAGCCTTGAGTAAAAAAAATAGCCGCCGGTTTGTCATATTCATTCGCGAAGCTATAGTTGTTGCCTAAGGTTTTCAAACTCAGCACACTGCTATAATAAATGAATGGGATAGTACTACAGGGGAGACTGACCTCGTGGCACTTGGAAAACACATCCTTTCCCGGCACTAAATACTAGCCCAGAGACATCGACACGTATCCTGCCGTGATATACGAAAAATACCATGTGCATTCGTTTTGAGTTTTTTTGCTTTTTGACTGCGCCCGGTGGCATTTCAACAAACCCCGAACCAAGGAATGGCGTACTAAGGATCTTAGCAAACCGGAATGTGGAGCCCTTAACCTCATGGGTTTGAATAGCCGAGGCCGCGTAGGCGACATCTGTTAATCTGTTAGTCGAAATGGGGATGATAGCCTGATGAATAGGGCCAACTATACCCATTAATTCCTCCTGCTGAGTGCCAGCCTGCAATTCTGAGTCCCATGTCTTTACCGGTCCGTAGAACACTCCTTCATCATTCTCCCAAGGTTCAGCATGATCGTCCTCATCCTCAGAGTACTCATCTCGCTTCTTCTTCCCTTTCCCTTTCTTCTTGTTTGGTCGCTTAGCTTTCACGTATATTGGTTCGGGCTCGTCTATTCTGACGATTTCCTTGATTGTAGATAGGGGAAATCTTTGGCCAACTTCGGCTTCACCTGTCCCGTACACACATTTCTCATTGCGCCAGTACGCCAAAGGTCGTACGATTACGCGACCTGACCGTGATCGCTGAACTGTTCCGTCTGACGGGGCTTCCCTCCTGAGAATGTGGAGACTTCGTTGTTTGTTGTGAGGCCCGTCCCGTTTGGTGATTTTTTCAATAACTCTATTCAGGTCACTTTCTTGTTCGACGGACATTTGCAAATCGGCGGAAGGCCCTTTATTCGCTGCTGTTTTTGTTCGTTTCGCTGGCCGTGGGTTTTGGCCTTCTTCGTTGACGCTATTGACTTCCTCTTGGGCAGCTTTTGGTTTTCGTCCTCTTCTCCCCTTGGGAGCAGGTGCGTCATCATGGTTTTTAGCGGTGCTTTCCGGTTCAACCAGAGCATTCTTCCGTTTTCTTCCCCTGCTCGATGCCTTTGCGACAACTGACGGAGACGTGTCAGGGTCACGGTCATCCTCTTCAATTTCAATTCCATCATCATCAGTCGCCTCATTTGGTGCAGATTCGAGATGGCCATCTTGACCAGTCTCATGGTAATCGCCATGCGGCTCTACAAACCGAGATTCCCCCTCCTCCTCCTCCTCCTCCTTTTCTTCAGCTTCCTCAACCAAATAATTCCCATCATCCGAGAAATCCGCAGTTCCACCGCCTACTTCAATGTCAACTTCTTCCTCCTCTTCCTCTTCCTCTTCTTGTTCGCTTTCTCTAGCTGCCGGAGATTCAAGTTCTAGTGGTATAGAGGTCGACCGGACTTGTTTAAGGGGCGACCTACCAAGTTGGGCATGCGCCCTGGGTAAATCAAAGGTCCTTTTAGCGATAGGACGCGAAGATGGGCTAGATATTTGATCGCTTTGTGGTATCGGCGACGAACGTATACCCGGGGTTCTGCGGGGTGATCCGCTCAAGTGGGTTTTAATAGGGGATCGGGAGCGGGGCGGGGGAAGGTGAGAACTGCGCGCGACTCGTCGGGCTGAAAGCATATCAGCAAGTTCTGGCATGCTACTGCCTAAAATCGAATTGTGTAAGCATCTTCGTAGCGCAAATATCATTGTGGAGGGGAGGAGTAAACATACTGCCAACTGTTTCCATATCCTCGGAATGTATAATGGTATCGTTTGCGAATCCATTCGTATTTGTTCGCACAGGTGACTTTTCCGGTGAGGAAAACATCCCATCAATCTCCTCCATACCATGCTCATCAAGCTTCCCCTTTTCCAACGTAACTCCCGTCCGTCTAAGTCAATGTCAGTAGGTGAAGTCCGTACAGCGCCGAACAACAGGAGCGCTGTTGCATAGTATTTCGTGTAGACTAATATTACCTTCCTGCAACCCCCACATTCCCAAAATCCATCTCACGGGCCTTCGGAGGAGCCCGTCGCGCTGCCATTGTGTTGGTAATTATGCTCAAATGTGTAAAGTAGAGAGTAGCTTCGGGGATGTTAGGCGTGTCAAAGCACCGGCAAGGCCTGCAAGAGACGCAATTATGATGCCGTGTAGCCCTTTTTCAATTGACAAATATCATGGCAAGCATCGACTGGGTTTTTAGGATGATGGCAGTTCGTTCGCAGAGCATCGCATGTTTCAACATTCAAGTTACCAGCCACATCGGCCGAGCGACGCGAACTTGCCGCACTAAACCCAATTTGACACCACAAAAAAGCTATGAAGCGCTGCCAAAATCACGTCACGCGCAGGGACAATTCAATATTGCATTGGATCGAAGCAGAGTCTCGGGATTAGACTACGAGCCTTTCTTTATTTTGCTACTGAACGGATTCGGCACAATGGGTGACTTTGAAGATGAACAAATTGATATCTCTCAACAAATTCCGTTATCTAGCGCCTACGTCCCACCGTCGATACAGTCCTCATTCCTCTTCTCCGGCGAGTCGTATTCCCATTACTCCCCATGTCCAGAAGCCATAACGCCTTCTGCAACAACCTGCCCAGTCTCATCTCCTACAAGCCCTTCAATTACACCTACACCATGCGTCCTAGGAGTTGATGAAGCCGGACGAGGCCCCGTCCTTGGCCCTATGGTATATAGCGCATTCTACCTTCCGCTACCTCTGCACCATTCTCTCCTAGCCGACGAACACCAGTTTAATGACAGTAAAGTCCTGACACCTGGCGTACGCTCCAATCTCATGCGCCTTCTTTGTACCCCGGACCATGCACTGCAAAAAGCTTGCGGATGGGCGGTAAAGCTTCTCTCCCCACGGGATATTTCTTCAGGAATGCAACGTCCCGGAGCGGCGGTTTATAATCTCAATGCCCAAGCGATGGATGCCACAGTGGAGCTTATTCGTGGTATTGCGGAGGAGCGTGGAGTGGATGTTAAAGAAGTATATATCGACACGATTGGCAACCCCCAAGCCTATCAAAAGAAATTGGAAAGGTTGTTTCCCACGCTAAAAATCACTGTCGCGAAGAAGGCAGATGCCTTATTTCCATGTGTTAGTGCAGCGAGTGTTTGCGCGAAGGTTACTAGGGATGTAGCGCTAGAGCTTTGCTATGAGGAATTGCAAAAGGAGAGGGTGGGAATGGAGGGTATGGAGCATATGAATGATGGCTGGGGAAGTGGATATCCATCTGATTCTAAATGTGTAACGTGGTTGAAGAAAGACATGCATCCCTTATTCGGATGGGGGAATGAATGCCGGTTCAGCTGGGGAACCGCAAAGGACCTACTGGAAGTGAAATCCGGCCTCAAAGTAGATTGGCCAACAGGTGAAGATGACGACGACGCAAAGATGACCAAATTTTTTATTGCTGCGTCAACGGAGAACAACGAAACTCAAGATGAGTTGCGAGATTGGTATGGTAGGAGGCCGAAGGAGATATTTTGATCTCGAAAAGTTTGCAACTCATTATCGATTACGCAGTAGATATTCAGAAGATCATAAACGCGATGATACCCAAAATTGAAACCTTGACGAATCCAGTATCAGCACCAGTAAATAATGAGAAGTCTTTAAAATACAAACCAATAGCCGACCTGACTAGATGCATATGAACGCAAGACAATATTCCGAGAAGTAAAGAATATGCACAAATGAAACTGCTAGCTTCAATCAAAGAGTGGCGGAGGAAAAGTAGTAGTTATCCCAAAGATATTCGTAATCATCGATAACGCTGCCCACCAAATCAAGCAATGGTTTGCCTTTCATCCGTCGCGTTAAACCTTGTAACCACGACCTATTATTCGTGTCAGTACTCTGTTAAATAACGGAACAAGAACTTCAAGCAGCGCACCTTGTAATATTTTCATAGAACGCCCCCCTCATTGTCCACCATCCCATACTCCATCCTCTCTTTCTGAGCTCGTCTCTTTCTAGTCCGGTCAGTCCCCGCAGGCCACCAGCTACTCGGCCGCGGAAATCCTTCTTTGCCAATTGCCTACATCCATATTCCATCCCGAACCCGATTAACCAAGGCGTCCAGCTCTTCTTTTTCCCACTCCATCTCTGCAAGGCCATTGCATATATCAATGGACGAAGTATATATAGAACTTCGGCAAGCTGGCCCATTCCACTAACGCGATGTAACAACGTCTTGGCAGGCTTGACATCATCCGCTGTAAGAACCTTGGATATGAGGTAACTCGACACATCACTAGCATCTGGCAGGTTAGGCAATGAGAAACCTGTTCTCGGCATTGTCCAGCTTGTCTCGGAGCCAGATTCTTCGGTCTTTGGCGTCTCCATTCCATTCCAATCACCCGAGTCGTCCTCGTCCTCTGCTGGTCGTGGATCGACCTCCCGCTCTGGTAAAGGTGGACTAACCAGCGGTCTAGAGTTTGTTAACTTGAGCAGAATCAGACGGCAAAATGCTTTGAGCCCTTCGATTAAGACAACCACGCGCCACCGGATTTTCTCGCCTCTGCGGCGTGCGACCATTTCCCAGAGAAGTTCTGTATATTTAATCATCTGTAAAGCAAGAGCGATTCGGCGATATAAAGCCGAGTTCGAGGTCCAGTATTTAGTGTATCGTGCGTGAGGAGTGGGAGAGGGTCTGGGAATGGTGAGAGGGAGACGAGAAATGACGCGCGCGACGAGGGAGTCATGGTATAAGGATAGAAGTTGAACTCCAGAATGGACTGACACGAATTAGCAATTTGTTTTGTCAGACAGGATGCTCAGAATGCGTAAACTTACTTGATTCTGAAGCTAGTTCAGATTCTCGGAAGCGTCCTGCAGGTCATGGTTGTCAATGTCATCGTCCGCGAGTGCAGTGCACGATTCTCACTATTGGAAGATACCGACCGGGAATGATATATGTTAAAGATCGCAAAGCTGACTCAACCTGGCTAACCGAACTAGAATTCTTCGTCACAAAATCTTCATACATTCCCACAAGCCTAGTTGGGCGCGATAGCGCGGCGGATAATCGAGTCTGGGGTGGTTTTAACGACTCCATCTTCGGCGACATATCGATGACGGTCAACGTCAACTTCCAGCCATGTCAAGCAAACCAGTATGAGCGAACAAGCGAGTTATGTGACTATATAATGAGGCCCCCCTAGTCTCGCTGAGAAGGAATTGCTTTTCAGGATCTTGTTGCCATTAACAGGTGCCACGTGATTTTCCAAGTGTTGACCTCGGTTTGACGAATTCATGGATCGCTTGGCACTGTTATATCAGAACTCTTGGTGAATCAATGACAGCAAGGTACAAACGACCACAATTAGATTTACGTCGTTACATAAAGCTTCAAATGCAACCTGCCTAATAGCGACAATCTTACTATTGGCTCATGGTCCAGCACATGTAGCATCACTCATCAGCAAACTTCCAAATGCCGTCTCTTCTCAATGCCTCCTGATACCTCACATAAATCTTTTGCCGCTCCATCTCTATAGCCTTCTCTCGGTCCTCCAGCGCCTCCTGCGTGGAAGGCATCTCAGTTCGCCAGAATCCAGGAGGCGATGGAGCTCGCGTATGCGCATGCCTATGCCTTCCAAAGCGGTTCGAAAGTTCGCGAGCCTTTGCCTCAACAAGCAAGTCATGCAACCTGCCATTTGAAATGGTCCGGAATTTGCCCCTATAATCAATATGATATTGCTCCAAAAGTTCTCGGTGTTCCGGGGCCAACGTGTCGAACGACACTGTCCTAGGAATTTCGTTTCGCGCGAGGGCACGAAATGTTGACCCGCAACACGACCGTGCAACACAACCTGGTAGGCACCTTCTGTCGCTTCTACTGCGAATTACCTCGTCAAAAGCGTATTTGAAGCCATGATTCTTGTCGGAGTTGATTTTAAAATCTTCCAGTCTTAGTCGCTGCAATGGCCGGTACCGAAGTGGCTCTTCTTCCGGACGTATTTTATCCGCTGTCTTGTTTCCGTGAACACTGGCTTTTTTGGTTGAGCGCCTAGTAGATTTCCCGGGGTGGAGGATTGGAGCCCTGTTGGTAGTTCGAGGGGTCGTGAGTAAAATAGGCCGCGGCGGAGGAGGCGTCTCGAGGAGGTCTACTACTCGGCGGTGAGCCAAAGAGTGATTTTTCAAAATCTCTGGTTGCTCTCCAACTCCATGATGCTCGTTACTTCGATTCTCTTCTTCGCCGTCCTCCGCGACAGAAGGTACAGCGGCGCCTCCGCAAGACGTAAACTTCCTTCGCTTTCCATCGCACATCGTTCCGTGCCGTGAAGGAGGAAGATTAACGTCAACTTCTTCTAGAGGTTGTCGGCGTTTCATTCCATGTGCAAAAAGGCTCGTTTCAGACCGGATTTGGGGGTTTGAAATTCCATTACCGGAAGCTTGCTCTTCCTCCGTTGAACAACCACCACCACTTGCATCTAGATCTTGCGTGTCATCGGAGTCAATAGTTTGTGTATTTGTCGCTATCGCTGGGTCAGATGAAGATTCACTTTTGATTGTCACCGGCCGCATGAAGCTGCCAGTCTGCACCGCGTTGCGAGGTGTTTCCGCCGATATGACACCCTCGTTGCGTCCTTTCCTAACTAACTTCACAGAAACTATCTCTGGGCCTGGGGAAGAGCTGTGTAGAAATTGAGGTGGTTCAACGGGAATATGCCCTGGCTCTTGAGACTGAGTTGGGACAAGCTCCTGGTCATGTAGAGGAGATGAGCTTCTAGTGGCGGTTGAGTCCGAGTTCGGATTCAATGCGGATGGCGGAGTGACATTCTCAAGCGTAGGGTTTTCGGCTCTTCCAGTTCTCGTTATTACATGTCGCTTAGGAGTGCTACGTCTGATAGCTCGGCGAAAGGTAATCTCTTCCCCGTCCGCGTTGACTTGAAAAGAATCTTGCTTAAAATTGCGAAACCAAGCAGCGGCTTTCTTTTGGTTTATTTCTAACTTCTTTTTAACAAGACGAAACGCCTCGGCTATTGTAACGATCTCCTTGTACGTATCTCGATATGCGCGCGCCAGAGCGGAGTAGGAGTCAGAGGGTAAATATTCGGCGCCAGGGACTTCGTGAATGAAATTTTTTGGCTCTCGGGCTTCCAGCATTTTTCCAATGGCATCAGTAGAACTTGCATTACTGGGAGCTTCCAGGGTCTCAAGCTCTTCACGCAGTCTAGCGTTCTCTGCCTCTAAAGACGCAATTCGAGAGCCAAGTCGTACATTGATATGTTTTGCTTTTTCAGTTTCGATTTCCAAATCCCGTATCCTGTCCTCTTTAAGACTTATATGCCGTTTGCAGTCATGAGCAAAGTCGTCCACTAAATCATACAAATTTGAGTAGGACGCCATTCAATCCAGTTGTATTCTAGGTCGGAATTGGATAACTAACGTAAACTCGATTGACAAGAACCTCAAGATTGAAACACAGCCATAGCTAGAATCTCGAGTTGCTATCTCGTCTGGCTGTCTTGGACAGAAGAGCTGAGAATCGCGTCACAGCGCGTCTCAATCACGTGGGGGATTCGAAACCACGTGGTAATATCCAGTTATCTTATCAGTCGGTGATTACATTATCAGTATGCCGTCAGCGATGGAGCATGACAGGGGCCTGTCTTCGTTCTGATTTGGCGTGGCACACATGTTCGGTTAAGAGATGTACTAGAGGTGCTTTTCAAAGCGCGTGAAATTTGAGCCTATGGATGGATAGCTTATCTTGTTGACTGCTCTTGAGAGATAACTACAACTCAGGAAAACATGTTAAAACGTTCGCAAGACGATCCACCTCACGACGAACCACATAACAAACGAGTGCGGGAATCAACTAGACCAGATCGAATATCGGCACTAAGCAATGAACTTGCTCTCCACATTCTAAGCTTTCTCCCTATTCGTTCTCTAACTACGTGCCAAAGGTGCGGCCTCCGATGAGAAAGGAGCGAAAGAGTCTCGGCACAACTAACTCAATCGTCTGGTTAGGCTCTCTCGTCGATTCTATGTCCTGGCCAGCGATTCTGAACTATGGAAACAAAAATACCACTCACGCTGGATTTTGCCTCGTGTTCGACGGGCTCGACAGCGCATGCACAGAGATGTGCCGAATGAGCCCTTCAGCTATTCATCCAAGGTGGTAAAATGGCTGGCACATGGGCGCCCGTGGCGGGAAGGCCGGGAGATCGACTGGATGAAGGAATATCGCCTCCAGCATAACTGGTCAAAAGGCAACTGTCGGGTTACAGAATTGAAAGTTGCGCAGCCGCCAGTTCCACGGGTGCTCGTAAACATGCATAACGGAGTGGTGTTTACTGTCGATGGAAGGAATGGGCTTCGGGCGTGGTCGACGAAAGATACTGAAACGATGCTAGCTAGTCTTCCGTTGACAGACGTCCTCCCATGCATAATACCGACAGCCATAACTGTCTCATCTAGTAATAATTCATCTAATGAGCACACAGTCGTTGTTGGTTTTGAGGATGGCTCATTTGCGGTCTACACCTGGGATTGCGAGACGAGGCAATTTCACCATCGTCTGACTCGGTTAAAACATGAGGATGGAAAAATCTCCACTCTTGCATCATGTACAGGCTATTTGCTCGTACTATTTACAAACAAAATATTCTCCTTATACCGCCTAACCTCCGATTTCTCAGTTCACCTAGTGGACTCGCTTCAGGCGACCAACATTCGCACTCCACTAACCTTGTCGGTGCGGACTGTGGGAACATATACTATCGCATCCATCGCGTACAGCTTTCCTCGGATCGGCCATACCTGGTCGGTTGGCATACAGGAGCTTCGTTGGGACGAAAACGGCCAAAAGCTTGGATCTCATTTGGCTACACCCTTCGACTCCCAGGCGTTGTTTGTGAGACAAAGTTCCCGCTATCCGTGCTTATCATATACGCAACCGCCTACATCATTGTCTTACTACCATCCTTATTTGTTGGCAGGCCACAAAGACAATACTCTGACAATGTACTTGGTTGCGTCGACGGCCGAAAAATTGACAATCAGTTCTCCCCATCGTTTATGGGGCCATACATCTTCGGTTTCTGGAGTTCAGGTGGGCGGGCGAGGCAAAGCAGTCTCGGTAAGCTCCCGGGGCGACGATATTCGTATCTGGGAGTTGGAGGACTTCTTGTCGCCGCCTCCGCTAACAAAAGTGCCACTGTTCCGTGAATGTAGCATTCAGCTCAGTCCTGGAAAGGCGCAAACGCACTCCGCTTCAGTGGGACCCAAAAATGCACCAAACATACTGCTGGAGTGCGGGACAGGGATGTGGCTCGCTCAGAAGGATGGTTCAAATGAATTAACTAAAATACGAAGCATAGTAGGTTTTGATGACGAACAGGTGGTGGTGCTTCGGGAGCAGGACTTTGCAGCACAACTCCTCGACTGCTACGATTTCACATAAGCTTTTGGGCTATAAGTGGCTACAACCAGAGCTTCTCACGAAGCTCTTTAATGTAAATACTCTATTGACGCCGATTTAGTTAAAAAGGCACATACGCTTTGGATTCCCAAGAATAAAATCAGTAAAGTTGTTATCTTCTCCAAGGGTCCTCACCAGACATCTAGCTATATAAAGTTGATGTGTCCACCGAGTCGTCCGAATTATCATAGAAAGTTATGCCCGTGTACGGCTCTACTAAACCGAGAGATTCTATAATGATCTAGGAAACTTCAACGATCTGTTTAGGAAGGACGCTCTATGCCTTCTGATTGGATTTCGCTAGAAGGATGTCACAGGCCTGCAGACAGGGATGCGAGGCAAGGAATTTATCAACATACCGCAACTTACGCCAGATTCCCAGGTTCAAAGTGTCTCTTAAGGTTAGTATCAGGCACTGTTTCATCCGCCGGAGAACCAGATGACATCGATGGCTTGTTCCCTGCCCGCTTCCCGCCCAGTCTCCTGGACACTAAGAATGATTTAAACACAACAATGAGTTTGCCGCTCCCGTGAAACCCTCCCTTTTTCGCCCGCGAAGCGACCTCACAATGTGAACTGGAGAAGAGCGTACCCAATCAGCCCAGCACTAGGAAAGCCTAGGGGAGGCAAGTTGCAGTGACGATGACGATGAGGATGAAAGTGTATCCATACTGCTGCAGTTCCTTGCCTAGGCGACGGGTTCCTGGCCCAACGCCTTCCCAGTCTCCCTTGTCCGCACCGTCACCCGGGAACACGTTAAATTTGAGATCCATCGCTTCAGGCCCAGCCAATGGTGGCCGTAGAACAGCATATCTACAAGGGTTGGACAGGAGAAAAGCAAATATTCTTCGGGGCTTGGAACTGCAAAGAGCGCTGTCCCCCGGCTCCCCGAATGCTGTTGCTCTGCTACTAGTTGTTATTTCCACCCATCTCGCCTACTGTATCATTCCAAGTCTGGACAAATGACCGGGAGAGATGGGTGAAGAGAGGTCCAAGTTCGCCGCCATTCGCATGACTCGAATTCCTAGGCGTGGAAAAGTAACGGGAGGCGAAAAAAAAAAAGGAAGCCCACTAGTTATGGAGGAGCACATATTAGCCAAGACGATCGGGGGCAAAAATGCACGTTAAAAGCCACAGGAGGAGCAGAAGCAGGAATCATATTTGCAAAATATACCGTTGCTGATACATTAAGCACTAAAGGGGACGAGGAAACAGAGAAAGCAGCCTTACTTAACGCTTCACTAACAACTCCGGCCAGGTGACTTGAGTTCTGTGGGTTTCCCTTTTTCGAACATTTTTGACTTTTTTGCCTTCCTCATCAACTTCTCTTTTTCGACCTCTTCTCTTCTCTCTCTCTCTCCCTCTCTTCCCAACTCTCCTCACAAAAGTCTCTTCTCATCTCTCTGCTCATCGCTTTACTTCGCCTCTTGCGTCCGAAACTCTTCTACCATAGCTTTTTCGCCTCGCGCAGTAGGTCTGGCTTGCTCGCCCTTCCCACACCACCGTCCTTCCTCGGCCTTTTTTTTGCTTCCTTTTACTTCTGTTCCTCCTGTCAATCCCACCTCCCTTTCCTGCGCCATGCTTTGCAGTCGCCTTTCTTCCTTGTTGCTGTGGGGTCCTTCTAAACAACTGCCTAGACTCGCCCGTTCCGTCTCTACTACCTACTCTCGTCCGCCTCTACGAAAAAGAATGGAGTACCAGCGTGGTTGTTTTACTTGTGAGTTTCTCTTTGCTGCTCGCGCCCGTCTTTAGTTGGCCGTGTTGGTGTCTTTGGAGGTGCTGCAATGCCTATTTGGGCCCGGCCCTCACTTCAGAAAAAAATCCAAAAAAGAAAAAAGAAAAATTTCAATCTCTAATGCCTTTTTATTTTATTTTCTTTTAACAGTACTGTGGCAAGATTCCTAGTCGTCTTCTACTATATGCAACTATCCCTAGCTATTTTTAAACCTATTTGTTTTGTTATCTGTGTTTTAACTATCTGCTGTCTCTCAATGCTAACGTTTCTGGCAGGTGGCGATTCGTCCCACCAGGTCAATATGATGTGTGCTCCGTATATGATGGGATATCATTAATTTAAGTCCCTCTTAGGCTCGTGATTGCCCAAAGAAAGGAACCCTTATCTGGTATGCGACAATCTCTGGTCTTTTGCGAAGCGAATCATTCACCTTTGGCAGCTTGTGCTAACACTCTCTCTTTAGCTACAACTGCGGTGGTACGTCACGGCATTGCGCAACTACTGTTTAACGCTACCTTTGGAAGTATGCAGTTCCCTAACATCAATTTTTCTGCGTTCTAGGAGAAGGACACGTTAGTGAGTTTAAATTGGAGGATCGCTTAGCGGGAGACCGCCGCCTCGACAAGTCCTCATGACTGACCCTATTCAACCTGTTAACCTTTAGGCCGTGATTGCACCGAACCTGCAAAGGAAAAGGCCTGCTACCGCTGCGGTTTGACCGGCCATATCTCGCGTGATTGCCCTCAGGGAGGCGAATCCGGAGAGAGCAGATCCCAAGAATGTTACAAATGCGGTCAGGTCGGACACATTGCCCGTAACTGCAGCCAGAACACTGGATACAGCAGTGGCGGCTATGGCGCAAGTTCCTATGGTTATGGTAACCGTCCCCAAACTTGCTATTCTTGTGGAGGGTATGGCCATATGGCTCGTGACTGCACTCAAGGACAAAAGTGCTACAACTGTGCGTAACTCCGTAAACCTCACCTTGGGAAATTCCAAAACGATTGCCCATGAAGCGCTAATTTCTTTGCCTACAGGTGGTGAAGTTGGTCACGTCTCTCGCGACTGCACAACCGAGGGTAAAGGCGAGCGTGTCTGCTACAAATGCAAGCAACCTGGCCACGTCCAGGCTTCTTGTCCCAACTAGATTGGAAACCTTTGATTTCGAAATCTAGCATAGGAGCACGTAACAAATTGAATCTTGGTCATAACGCGACACCCATCCTCTCAACACATCTCTTTCGAAATTTCAAGAAACGACCCATAAAAAGCGTGCGCCATGGCCTCTCTCATCCTACCTATTCTCCCCGTCAAACTAAATCGCGGAGCCTTGCGTGTTATGTTCTTCCTACGGCAAGTAAAGTAGAGCTCCCTCAATCGTGCTACCCCTCGCCGTTCTAGCCTGCGTCTGCGACTCAAGCCCTCAGGAATGGATGTGGAGGTTGTTTCGTTGATTGCTGGTGCACGGACTATTGAGATGGGAAACACTGTTCACAGGGGGTGAAAAACAAAAGTGAGTGTGTTTAGGGTGTTCTTCAAATGGGAAATTAAATGGAGACTTGGGAATCAGTTGTTGAGGAAGATGAGCGGAAACAAATGATACCAGTGTCTAGGGCTGTTTTCTCCAATGTTTACTTGCATATGTAGTTATGCATTGCTGCTAGTTTTCTGAGGTATTTATCCTAGATGAACATCAAGCATTGTCGTTTATATTGGGGTGAGGAATTGTGCTTGACTATAACCATCCATATCAATCACAAATCTAACATTTGTCAGCCTATATGGGAAAAGAAAACAACAGCTTTGCTTTCCATCGAGTTTCAGAGATGCTGCCATTCAACAATTGGCTACGAGGATATCAATAAGTCTCTATGAGAAAGAAAACATACCAGACGAACAATCCATAAAGCCACAAAAATAAACCGCGAAGATAACACATCAGTCAAGCCAAAAAATAAAGCACACAGCCTGTCAAAAATGTCATAGCACTTCCCACAACATCACGCCTCCAAACCAAGTTTCTTCACGCAATTCTCCATAATGTAGGTAGGCAGGTAGGTACTTACTGCCCACCACTCCCTGTTCCCCCCCCAAACTTTCTGATTCGCAATCCTCATCGCCTCTCTCAGATCCATATCCCCTACAACCTTCACCCTCATTCCTTCCTCTCCTCCAGCACCACCAGTCCCAACGAAAATCTCTTTCGCCCCTGGAACACGTACCTCGCTCCTCGTGGGGCTCTGTACCGCGGCATATTGCAAGCCTCTTCGTACGTTGGAATGCCCCGACTGCGCTGAACGGCCTCTTCATCCTCGTCACGCGCTTGCTCGGCAGATTCGCTGATGGCGGCTTGTAGGGCGGCGTCGAAAGCCGGTTCGGCACCAGCTGGGATGAAGGGACTTACGGAAAAGGCTTCGGTGCGAGAGCGGGCAAGGATATCGGAGAGGGAGTAGCTTGTCGGATCGATGTCACCTTATTGGCGCCGGGAGTTGCGTCGGGTGGAGTTGGAGACTCGGCGGGCGAGTGAGTCGGACAAGCTACACATGCGAGAAAGGGCGTTGTTGCCTCTTGATGCGCTGGCTTGCTGCAGAGGATTTGATGGAGTGGTATTTTGACGCCGTGGTGGTTGACATGCTTCTCTGCTTTCCTGGGGAATTGCCCCGGCGGACCTTGCTCGTTCTGCGTCGGGATCTCTGCGAGACGTATGGCCTCGGGAGGTTGGGGTTAGAGAAGGACTTGATGGAGTGGCGCTCTGTCTTTGTCGTCGAGATCTTTCCCTCTCTATCGGCTCGACGACTGCGGGTGCTTGTCATAGTCGAGCTTCCATTTCCACTCTGACGTGATCCATTGCCAAATTCTCTATCCATGTGCAGCAATCGCTGCCTGGCCTCCTCAAGCCTCCTTGACCTCGTCTGCACAACCGCAGCACTCTGTTCCATCGCTAACATTAGTTGTTCGTCCTCTTCCTGGGTAGTTCGCCTGGCCCTCTCGGCTTCCGCTTCTGATATCCTTAAGAGTCTTTCTTCAGCCCCTTTTGCACGTCTCTGGGACTCTTCAATGGACCGTTGACGCTCCTCATTAACGTGGAGGTTCTCCTCGAGAGCGCGACGAAGGTATTAATCCTCATCCATGGCTATATAAAGCTTTGACTCTAGAAGTGTGAGCTTAGTAAAAGGAAGGCAAGGTGAGCCAACGTATAACTTAGATGTCGATCAATATTTTTCAAAGCGACGTCCTGTTGGAAGTATAAAGAGCAGCGGAAAAATGAAATATGAACCAAGAAACACAATGATAAATATATTTCCCAGGTAAAGCTATAAATGACCACGGGAGAGCTGCATTCAATGCATTTTATCAGTCACAAAAGGTTATATATTTCTATCACTGCAATAGAAGACATCATCTGCTTGCAAGATCAGAATATATATATCAGTTCCCTATAAGAGACTTCTATGAGCTGCAGCTGCACATAGTCATCCGTTTGAACTGCGGAACATCTCCACACAGTCTTTCCTCTTCCTCCTTATCCCAACCCCATTCCTCCTGGAACGGATGGAGGGCCATGTGCATGACACGGCCAAGGACATCTCTATCGCCTTGGCGTTCAACACGCTGAATCACTTCATCTAGGATCCATGATCGTGGAAGAAACTGTAGAAATATCAGCAGGGGACCGGGGAAGCTACTATATTCAACAAAGGATTGGAAATGCACACCTTCGGATTTACCGCCTTCATAGCATTTTGGCGTTCACTATCCGAATCGGTTCCCCAGTCTTCAAGTATCCTCTCCCTCCAGACAGATAACCATTGTGCAAGACGCTCTCTAGCCGACTCTTCCGTGTTGCCAATGCCACCAACACCCTCTTTGTGGAAGAACACGCTAGCAATCTCTTTCCTCTTCGCATCGCTCTCAACGTCGCTTAGCGAGAATCCAGATAGCTTTCTAAAGAAGTGGTTGAAGTCCAACTCCAAGGCTTCGAGGGCATCAAGGATATCAGAAAACAGTTTCTCAAAATCCAAATCCTTCTGGGTCTTCAGACCCAGCCTGGCGGTCATTAGTCGTTTATATTCGTTTAAAAACACAACTCTATATTCCTTAGACGCATTTTCAATAATATCCTCTGCTCGTTTAATGAGTATTGCTGCAAAATCTTCGGTTATGCCTTTGGCTATAAAGGTTTCATCGTCAACTTTATCCCCTGCACCTATTAGCTCACCAAAAGATTCTCCTAGTCGAACCAAGTTCCACCAAATTACCGACGGCTGATTTTTGTAAGAATACCGAAGCAGCTGATCGTCGTGATTCGGGGTATAATTAGGATCAAAATTATCCATAAACGCAAACGGACCGTAATCAAGGGACAGTCCAAAGATTGAAGTGTTATCAGTGTTTAGCACACCATTCATAAAACCATATGCCTGCCATGCCGCAACTGTTTTCGCATTACGTCGTACAATTTCACGGTATAGCCTCGCAAATCTGTTCTGTTCTACTCCTTCATCTCCCTGTATTTCGTCCTTTGCCACACCCCTTGGTGGGTCATCAATATTTGTTGGAGGAGGGCCATCAGCCGAAAATTCCAGTGCTGCCGGGAGAGACTGCCATCCAGAAAAGACATCTTCAGCGACGTAGTTCGCTAGTTTTCGGGTCAAATCTCTATCTCCGCGTGCACGAAGAAGATCAAATGTGCCTATCCGAAGCCAAGATTCGGCAAAGCGTGTCACAATTGCTCCGGGTTCAATCCTCTCCCGTCTAACGCCCACATTCGGTAGTAATGTGAGTGCAAGAGCACGGGTTGTAGGTATCCCGAGAGCATTTATAGCTAGAAGCTGGGATCAGAAATGGACCCGGTAAATAAACAGCTGCCAGAGATAGAAGCCCCCACTGACCTTCTGAAATTATATATTCTCGAATACTAGAGCGAAGCACTGCTTTCCCATCGGCAAATCGCGAGTAAGGGGTCATTCCAGCCCCTTTCAGTTGGATCTCGTACCTGGTATTCGTAGTTGGATTTATAGTCTCAAATAAGCTGATGGCGCGCTATCAACAAGTTAGTGTCTGCATTTAACACGAAAAGAAGATACGTACACCATCACCTAGTTGTCCAGCCCAAGCTCCACTATAGATACTCGTTAGTAATGTCGGCTGATTGCCCAGTTCCAATGACATCCAACGTACAATTGCCAGCCTCAAAATGTCAATAAATATTAGTTCAAATACTCAACCTGTATAGTCATATAAACTAACCTCCGTAACACTGAGCCCATGGATATATTCCTCCGTTCTCCTTACTCCAAAATATTCTATTCCCAGCTACCATATCTGTAAATGTCTCCGTCTGCTCTTCCCCGAGTCTTAGCCCAATATCTCGCATAGCGAGAGGACTCACCCCCAGAAGCTCTGGTTCATCTTGAGGCTCTGGTCTAATATATGTATACAGGGAACCTTTAACCATACGTGGGCCTAATGCCTCCCGGGGAGCATTATGCGAAGACTCAGGTGTTTCGAACGCAGAGTCCGGCGGAAGTTTAGAGGTGAAGTTGTTGGATTTGGGTAAGTCGTCCAAAGATACACCACTGGCCCCTGTGGCAATACCGGCCTGGGGGCCATTGGATAGATGCCATGCCATTCGTGCAGGGCGGGACTGGAGAATTGTCGGCAAGCAGCGGCGGACGGTGCTGTTCAGAAACATTGACGGGAGTGTAGGCAGGCATGGAAGTTCTGATGGGTGAAATACCCAGCTAAATGTCAGATCAAAATTAGTATAGGTATGAGAGCGAACTTAAGACCACTTAGTGATACATACAAGTAGCGAACCGTCGAGGGCTTGATAGTTGAATGTTTGCTGAGACAAACCTGGTTCAATCTTATCTAATCACGATCCTATGCAGATGACATCATATCTTGGCATGTTGTCCGCAAACTTGAACGCTGCTATGGAATCAACGCTAATGCTTACAGGGAGATTTAACCCATAGTTATGTTGAGCGGGGGTATGCGACATTGTCACATTGGGATGCGAATTGCATTAATCTAATACCAAGGATTCTCTGCTTCTGCAATCAATTTTTGATGTGACCATCAGCATGTTAGTGAGGATCCCACCACGGCTGACGCCTGCTCACTCTTTTGTGCAAATCACCCCTCAGTCTCTGTCACGCGTCCTTTAGAACGAAGCGGAATTCGTATTGTTATCTTGTTGGAGATTCATGCTCCTCTAGCTCAACGAGCATTTCGGAGATAGCTTATCGCCATCATGATCCCTTTGAGATTACCCGGCTTCCCCACATATTTTCGACCCATAAGAACCACGCTTGCCGGTCACCGTAACCCATTTCAGCGCTCACTTTCTTCCACCGTGTTCCCTATCTCTAACGCAAGTTTGAGGAGATACCATTCATACCAATCGCTCACAATGGCTGCAAGCATCCCATCTGTCAAATTAAACGATGGAGCGGCAATTCCGATTGTAAGTACCTCTCCGGATATAATTCGCCTGGAAGCGACCCTCACAAATTCCGATCCGTGCGTGATGCTAACAGTTGTCCTTCGCCTTTGAAGCTCGGATACGGCACTGGGACAAAATGGTTCAAACGAGGTGAACCAAGCCGCCTCGATCGCGATCTCATCGACTCGGCGAAAACCGCCATCAAGCTAGGATATCACCATCTAGATGGAGCAGAGATTTATGGAACAGAAGAAGAATTAGGCGTCGCTATCAAAGAAAGCGGTGTCGTGAGGGACCAGCTCTATGTGACTACAAAAGTCATCGACAATATCTCTGATATCCCAAGAGCAATTGATGAGAGTTTGAGGAAGCTCCAGTTGGACTATGTTGACTTGTATGCACCTCCCACGTTGTCATTGAGGTAATAGCCCTCGTACTGATCGTTGAATACCCAGGTACCTTATCCACTCTCCCTTCTATGCAAAATCTGATGAGGATTTACAAAAGGCGTGGGCCGAAATGGAAAAGGTCAAGGAATCCGGCAAAGCACGATCAATCGGTGTATCCAACTGGCTCCAAAACCACCTGGAAGCTGTCCTCAAGACAGCCAAAATCGTGCCGTCTCTCAATCAGATTGAATATCACCCCTATCTTCAACACGGAGACCTAGTTAGTTTCCATAAATCCAAGGGGATCATAACAGCTGCGTATGCACCCTTAACCCCGGCGACAAGAGCAAAGGGTGGACCTGTGGATGCCACTTTAGAGACACTGGCCAAGAAATATGACACCACGGAGGGCAATATCTTGCTTCGATGGGCTATCGACCAGGGCGTTGTCGCCATAACCACCAGTTCGAAAGAATCCCGCTTGGCTGAGTACCTTCAAACATTGAAGTTTGATTTAACCCCCGAAGAAATTGAGGAAATTAAGAGCTTAGGAAGCCAGAAACATTATAGGGCATTTTGGAGAAACAAGTTTGCAGATGATGATCGGTCCTAGGGGACGATTAGGAATTGGCAATCAAGGGCATACAAAATCGTTAAGAAAAATATGTAAAGTTCAGGGTTACAAAATTATAAGGTATCAAATAGTGTTGTGTAGGAGGCATTTAATCTTCTTTACATTGTCTCTCATTGAGTGGACACAGTCTGCTGCAATGGTCTCACCATTTTATTACTGCCTTTTTGATTCATAACCGCTCCCAATAGCGTTGTTAGTTCTAGCCTATATAGAAACCCGGTATGGGGTGGCCGTTTAGGTTCAAGTCGATAAATCCGATATATTGGTGGCTCGCATTGGTTTGAATAGATTATCGTTCGCATTTTATATCAAGCTTCTAGTTGGAGGCTTTTCACTTGTTTTGCCCTTCTTGCTCCTACCCACCAACCACCAGCGTGAGATTTACTACACAATTGAAGCGTCTCGATTATGCTAGAAACGGTATCATCATGGGTTCTACATCCCCTGTGCCTTACACGTTGACATATGCCGGTTCGCGATACCCCTGGTTGTCGTGGCATGATACTCTTCATGGCCTAGGAGGCCTCAAATTTTTGCAAAAAGCCTGCCCGCCCCCTCGACTCTTTACAAATCGCACGTCATTAACCATTTATGTCAACATTTTCTCGTTCGCTGTCCTTCTATATTGGGTGCTCTCTTTCCTCCCAGTATATTTTCAAGCCGTCCTAGGTTCATCGCCAGCCCGAACAGGCGTTCGACTACTACCCACCACCTTAGTCTCGGCCCCCGGCGCCGTCATAGCGGTTCTTGTTCTCTCAAGATTCGGAAGATATTGACTCCACCTTACGAGATTCGCAGTCTTCTCACTCGAGCTTGGACTATTTGCTTACCTCAATCGATAATCCCTCGTTGCCAAGTGGATTATCTTCCAAATAATAGTAGCTCTTGGATCTGGAATGGTGCTTAACACGTTACTTCCTACCTTTCAGGCACCTTTATCCGAAAGCGAGCAGGCGGCTATAATGGCAAGCTAGGTATTTATGCGAAGCTTTGGAACATTTGTTGATTTGCGATTCCGGCGGCAATCTTCAATAATGAAATGAGATAGTGTCTAGGGCCTTGATAGAGAGCTTCCAGGAAGCACTAAGAAGCAAGGCCATTAGGGTCTTTTCTGGATTCTCTAAGATCAGTTTGGGAAGCGCCGGTTGCTTTTGTAGGCATTCCGTTCCTTTTCGGTTTTCCGTCAAGAGCTCGAGACCGAGTATGGTATGGACACGAGAGACAATTTGAGAGAGGAAGAAGTGCCATGGGAACAGCGAGAACGCAGCGCTGGAATCATTATAAACAGTGGCCAATAAATACTTTTAATTTGGATAGATGTTGAAGGATAATATCCCGCCCTCTTCTATACGTACTGTACAGTACATACTGTATATGATAGAATATTGTAATCAGGTTGAAGTAGAATCTATTTCTTTTCGATTGGGACTGTTTCAATTCAGACCTGGCTCGCAGATGCGCCAACATTCGGAAAATAGAAGTAGAATAGGCGACCAAGAAAGAAAAGCAATGATCGTCAATCGGATGACCGCATTGGCCGCGATCTGCTGGTCAATCCCGTAACTAGCTCATGAACAAAGTAGAGAATCAGTCGATGGTGCTCCTTAGTAGTTCACTACGAATCTCATGTTGTATGCTTGCCAGAACAGAGTGTTGCTGTGTGAGAGCGTCACGTCAATGCCTTCACAGGAAATAAATATCAATAGTAATTATAAATGTTCTTAACAATTATGGCCAGGATTCTTCAGTCTTGAGGCCCAACCAGCAGCTCTCGATCGGCGACTCTCTGCAAGTCTTCTGCGCGTCTGTAGACGCCGGCTCCAAACCCCACTCGCAGCGGCTTAAGCTCAGGCTCTTGGGACACCAAACCCTTTCTCCCCGAAACTCAGACAAACTGCTCGTCGTTGTCGGTGTTGTTGTTGTCTTTGGCGTTGATTGTGTGGCTCCCGCTCGTTAACTGGTTAGTTGACCAAGTTACTTAATACCTCTCGTTGTTACCATCGCCTGCTCACTCCCATCCACGCAGTCTCTTCGTCGTCGTCTTTCCCCAGTAGCCGTCACTCCATCCGACTGCTACTCGCCTCGCCATTGCTACCTTCTCGCCTACCCGACATCCATGGCCGTGCCTATGCGAGCTAGCCACGCTTCCGCCGATCGTGGGTACAAACTCGGTCAGCCAATAAGAGCGCTCTGTGGTCGTCTCTGAAGCAAAACCAGAACTTTGGCTGCTGTTGAATGGGTGAAGCAATAGTCCTGTCTGGCTGCGACATCGGGGACGAGAAGCTGACCTGCTGGTAACAATCGCTCTTCTTTCCTTCTTTCTTGCGGTGATTCTTTATCTTCCCTTGTTTGTCTTTGTCGCAGCCATCTTCTATTGTGCTGGCAGAATTGCGTGGGATCCTCTCTAGCTGCTTGTGGAACCTTGCTCGCATCCGTTCACAGTCTCGTTCAAGGCCAGACGAGCTCATGACTTTGCCAAACCCGCCAGTCCTTCACGAGCAGCCTGTCAAGCTCCTACCGAATGCAACCTATCTTAATACACTGTTGACCGGGCTTTGTCTATTGTCATAGGCACTAGGCTCTTGAATGGGCTTCCCGGCGCATTCATCATCGCTATTCTAGTGCTTCTCAGACAATCTCCCCTCACGCTCATGACCTCACACGTTCGAATGCCTTCCTCTGGCCTTATTTTCCTCTTTCACCCTCAAAACAAATCTTTAGTAGTGTCGCTTCTTCTAGTTTGAGGTGACTATATCCCTCACTAACATTCACGATCGATCAGAGCTCCCTCCCCTTGTTTCTACGCCACTATAATGTCAGTCGAGCACGATACTTCTTCCCCCAATTCCAGCAAAACCGTTCCAAAGCCCACCCCAAGCAAGAAAAGATCGCATTCGGAATACCTTCGCGACATCAACTCCCGATTCCAACGTCTCACGGAAGACGTCTTCCCTCACCACCCATACCTTCTTACAGTGCAGACGGAGAAACCCTTCCGGCTCGGCTCCCGCACCGTGACAAATTGGGCGGTTGGCAAGGGTTGTTTGTTTGCGCCAGAGGAGGAGCAACTTCAGTATATGACCTTTCTGTCCCGTCAGGCTGAAGATACTCTTCTTGTTGCTGTGGGGGGATGGTCGGACAGGAACGGGAACATTATAGAGGATGATGAGTCTGGAATACCTGCGGCGAAGATGAGCCACGAGGCATCGCGTAGCAGTCAGCAGAAAAAGAAGATAAGTTTAAAGGATTACAGGAAGGCTTTAGAGACCTCTGTTCCACCCACCCCAGTTGTGGGATCTCAGGGAAAAGAGCCTTCTCCCAAGCAGGAGACCTCATCGACCTCATCGACCTCGAAGGGTGAATACCCTAGAATTCCTACTTCTGCGAAGAAGGACAGCGTCTCCAGAACCAGACCAGAGACGTTGTCTTCGAAGTCTGCCCATGCACCAACCTCTCGTACTAGGAAAGAGCAACCGGAAAATGACAGTGACGAGGATTCAGATAAGCCTCTTGTACGAGTAAAGAAGCAACCAGCTGTTCCAGCCTTGCTTTCACCCACTCTCCCTCCTGCCGCTAATAGCCCGCGTATACCTCCCCTGCTTTCTCCAACTCTCCCCGCCGAACTTGAAGACGAGCTACTATTTTCAGAGGGAAACGAGAAAGATTCATCGCCTATCGCAAAGAAAACTACTCCCAGGCCTCTAACCACTCAATGCGATGCATCGAAATCGAAACAAGCGGAAGCAAGTCGTCAACGGGTAGACTCATTTTCCAGCACGAAAGGGGATACCAAACTGAAAACGCCAACTGCTCCTCTAACTGCGAAAGGCGGACTAAAGAATTCGCCGATACCTGCGCCATTGGCCCAAATTCCTATTAAGAAGGTTACTGTTGGAGCGCAAGGTAATCCTTTGCCTCCTTCCTCCAATGTGAAATCGGTGCCTGCCACCCCGATCAAACCCAAACTAGTTGCCAGACTCAAATACGGTCGCCAAAATAGAAAACGAGTCGAGGCTTTGTTGAAAATAACCAAGCGCAAAACTTTCTCTGAGAAGGCGCCGGCTAGGCCAAAAGCACAAGAGGACATAACAGATCAAAAAGAAACGAAAATGCCATCATCTTTGAAGGCTGCTGAAAAACAGCGAGAACCTGCTTCAGGAAGTAAACGTTCTAAACCAGCAGACGATATATCTACCGAAGGGCCTGTATTTAAAAAAGCAAAAATGACCCCTGCTATATCATCCGAAAGTCCCCAGATACCAAAAAGCGCACTTCCCAGTTCCAAAACTGCCGGTCAACAGCAAAAAGGCCAATTCACGACTCCGAAGAAGGAAACAAAGTCTACTACCAAAGGGGCAGCTATGCGACGCACTGAGTCTACGGAGAGTGAAACAAAGATTCCAGCTACTAAAGGAGGTAATCCTCCTGATGAGAGGCCGATTAGCAAACCCTCTCCGGCTTTATCCACGGACAACCAGTCGACACAGTCTCAAGACTTGGAATGGCGAGCATGGCGCGATGAATGGCAGAAGTACAAGGACCTTGGTCGGGAACTGAAGCATGCATCTGATCCCCTCGCTGAGCAAGGAAGGCCAGCAGGCCCGCAACATAGAGATGCAAAGCTCGGTGCTGTGATTGCTATTGAAGCAGTCCTCTGCTTCTCGCTCGCATTCATAGCAGATGATAAATCAAAAGTTCTCAGCCGTCAAGTGTGTCGCTCATTAAACTGGCACTCCCTCATTCCATACTGGCAAGCTGTTTCCAATCGCACGGCCCCATATCCGCATTTACATGGCCTTTGCCTGCTTTTGGGCGCTATAATTCACGAGGCGGTCCATACTCTCGATCTCGGTCATCTTGCTGGCATCGTGCTTCCTGGAGAATCCATCACCAACAATAACAGCAATCTCAGAGACAAAACGACTGCACCGACTCCTGGCAGTGATGACCCAGACAATTCATCTCAACCCACAACACTTACACACGACTCCAAAGTTGTTCGCGAACTAACTGATCTCCGCAACCGTCTTCCACAGTCTCATCGTGAATCAAATCGTCTCTGGCTCGAAGGTTGCCGCTTGCTTCCGGATCTTGTGCTTGCACGCGAATACCCAAATACGTGGCAACGGCGGAGTCGCAACTTTGCCGAGAGAGGCAGGGAGGTGTTGAGAGTGGGGAAGTATAGTGGTGATTTCTTTTTGCCAATGTCGAGAGGTGGCGGGATGGCGCCGGGGACAGGGACTGCGGGAGCAATTGAAGGTATACGGTTTGCATGTGCTTTAATGCGGGAGTGGTGCGATAAGGAGGATCTAAAGTGGGTTAGTAAATTAAAGCTCTAAGAGTAAAAAGGAACTCGACCTATCCACTAAGTTGGGCCCTGACTACTTCTGAATTAGCGATCTGTGATGCTTGGAGGGAGGTCTCTGTCTTTTCTTTTTTGGATAGCTACGTATACCCATTTGCTGTCTTCACTAACTGTCAGGTTTGCCCGGAAGAGGGGCGTTTGTATGATTTATACGACCTGCTTTCTTTGATTATTATTTTTTGCAACTACTTTGCTTCCTTCAGCATGATACCTTTGCTCTCGCTCTGCTTTTATTTTTCTTTTCTTTTTTCCTTGTTATCCACCCTCTTTGCAAGCCATTAACTTCTACTTTGTCTTATAATGATACCATGAGGCGCTCGAACGGCACAAATAGGCAATGGTGGGACTAGCGATGTATATTTTATTGTGATGGAATGTGGGACGCAAATAAACAAAAGCAGAGTACCTAAAGTAGGTAATGGACTCTTTTGAGATGTGATATTCTACACGCTATCTGTCTATTCAAGGTGCATACAATATTTGCCATTGAATTCTCAGCTGATATACTAAAAAAGGACAGACACTTCCTCTAGTCCTTTCCTCGGAGTGATTAGAATCCATAATGGTTTTATCCAGCGCATACAAGCACTGTATGTGTGTCTGTGCGTATGCGTATACACACTCTAATTGCAAAGTGATCTCCCTGATCTCTCTGATACACGAGTATCAATGGACTGGCAACGTTATTTCTAGTTCCATCAGTTTTCCAACAAGACGAGTGGACAAAAGGGGCTGGGTTTCAGCAATAAGAAAAATGCTTATTGATTGTGACACACAAATTGATGCTGAGGAGTATGTACAGTACTGAACAGCCATCAGACTGGAGATTTGTCTATGAGCGTATGCAATATGAGACACACTCATGTCAGTCTTCTTGGTGCTGGGAGGACCTTAAAGACAAATGGCATTATAAACTTAGGTCCTCTTATCTGATATGGCTTGTTGAGCATGTTAAAAGATGATGGTGTTCTAGAGGCTCATGATGATGTCCCTAGTAATGTTACGAACCGTACGGACCAATTGACCATAGGGATGGTTTGAAGTGGTCAGCAAAGGAGGTTGGATATCATTGGACCAGTATCGGATAAAGGTTGATCCGAACCGATCATAGCCATCATAGCCATCATAGCGAAGGCTAAGATGAACAAGATGGATTGATCATAGCGAGCTGAGCAAGGGCTAAGATCGCTATGATGGTACAAGTGTATATAAGGATGGTCTTCGGCCATCAGAAAGGACCCTTACGGTTCTTTGTACTTTACCCTTATTACAAACCATACAGCTAGTTTGAACTTACTTGATACCTTTATTGGAATACTATCTTGATTATACTCTCTTTAGTTACTTGGTTACATTCAATAGCTTGTGCTACAGATACCCTGCCTACCTATCTATCAGACGCGAGCCCTTGAACGTTGGGTAAGTTACAACACCTATCCGGTTGAGGCTTCCAGCGCCTACGCACCCAAACACTCGTCAACCACATAACACTGCTTGTCAAATATCTGAATGATCAGTGCTCTCGGCCCGCGATCGCTCTCCATATTGGCTCTCAGCCAAACTGCAGCCCACATGTTGGCAGTATTACCACTTTTGCATTAGGATTCACCCTCGCTGCTACCTTGAAGAGAAATTTTCGGCGTGAAGTCAGGGCCAAATTCATATATGTGGATAGCGCTCCTTCCCCGGGACAGGATATCGTTATTAACGGAGTCAGATATCAGAAGAGTCTCAAGCACACAGGTGATTTTGAAGTTAACCAAACGCGTTTTGTGAAAGTGCTGGACCGGCTTTCTGATCTTTCTGGCGTACCGTACGATATTGACACCCAAAATTTCTGGGGCTCAAATGCTACATTTCCCGCCGTACTCCGGGGCATCGTGGCCCAGCATAAAATTCTCGGGCCGCACATGTCACCAGAAATAGGCAAGTTAGCTATTCGAGCGTCATGCCCACACGATGGGTGCGGATTAGCAGACATGGCGTGAACAATCAATATCGCGATGATGGTCGAATTACGTTTGCCTGCCCCAACCATGGAGAGCATCATGTTGGTCCAACATCGCCTCCTGATTTAAAACGCCTCGAGTTCAACACGCCTCTGCGCAACCTGATACGGATCCTCATCTGTAGTCAAGTCCCGAACAACTCGTGGATCATGTGTACTGGATCCGACTACGCAGGTTTCTACCAAGAACAGTTCACATGGCGACTTCTGGAGTGTCCTAGCAATGCTCCTATTATCTTCTACACCCCTCTAATACTCGATTGGTCTGGAGTTAAACTCTCGAAGAGCATGTATGTCAAGCAAGGTGCATACAAATACTTATGCGATGCCGGTCGTACGTACATGCTGGATGCGGACACATTTATGAGGAGTGAAGGCGCGGTTAATGCACTCTTTGAGGAAGTACAAGATTGGGTGGAGAAACCATATAAGCTCTTCAGGAACTACTCGATTGAGTATCTTGATATGCAACTAATATCTCGGGGAATACGACTATGCCAAGCGACTAGCCCAGCATAGAGCAGTAGAATATTAATTCATATTGCTTCTTCAGATATACGAGCAATACAAAGGGCTCAGAATCCAACACTCCCTGCTAGCTCTTCTGACCTGAATAACTAAAGAATTCAGTGATCTTAACTCGTCCAGTCGAGTCAAGTGCTTTTTTGGGTTCTTCCGGATCAGAATCCTTCCTTGTTACCAGTGGCCGCTCTTACAGTGCCTTGGAGATTATATGATCTTGTTTGTTTATTGGATAGCTCTCCAGAAGGGCGAGTGGAACCCAACAATACTTTTGTGGTGGACCCTTCAGGAAACCCTTTGAAATAGCTAGTTGAAGATTGATTGGCTGCTTCAGCTTCCACAGATCAAGAATTTCGTAGCCGTATTTTGAGACCTTTTTGCCCGCATTGAATTCCGCATTGCCGATGCTGCCGTCCTCTTGAACTTCATCGGAAACTTTACCATGGGAAATGCGCGCGACGTACTCGATTCGTGAGAAGGGGGCGGTAGTGTAGAACCAGATGCAACGGACGCTTGATGGTAGGAGGTTAGCGGCGGTACTCGTGGTTCTTCGCCCTGGACGCGATATTGCTAATATGTTCAGGCTTAATGCTCATGAATATATCTTTGTTTCCCGTCCTGATGGCCCGTCTACTTACGCGCAGAAGTCTTATCTTTCTCCATTATGATGAGAGGCAAGATGGGAGAGATGAGATGATGTTGTGGGACGTCTGAAACTTGGCTTGGAAGGTCAGGCCAAATCTCTCGGAAGGCACATTATGGGCTAGGCCGAATTAGGGAGAAAGTCTTGGCAAATGCCAAGACCAACCTCCACCTGAGTACGGAATAGGTTCCGCTTGGTCCGAAGCGAGACCAGATGATAACGTAATTCCCCACTCAACGAGCACCTAGATCAACTCAGATGCTCACTCTGAATCACCCCAAACACCCACACTCACCAAGTACTCATGCGACATCACCTTTAAAGCAATGATGTAGAAAGGGCGCAACTGAAAATTGACCGCATAGAATATAGTGGCTTGAGTGCGGATGAGCAGATAGGAAGCCCTATTTTCCACTTCCTCTGGTTGTATGTAATTTGTTTGTATTGGGGATGGGTTTATGGATAGTACATTGCTGTCCATGAGAAGTAGTTCCTATACCAGGGACAATTATTACACTATCTGTGATCTCTCTAGGTGTTTCATCGAGAGGAGATTCCTTGAAACCGGAGGAGAAGAGTCCCAAACGAATTGAAAATTTACTAGAGCCGAAATGGAGGTACTCCTTGGTTATACTCTTCGTCAGCTGGATTGATATCACGAGGAAGTATTTCGAATCCAAGACCTCTTTAATAGTAGGAGTACTTCAAAATGATTAACAGAGTAGCAGAAATGGAGGTGAAGCTCTATAGAATGTCAAAGCCAAAGGAAACGTGATATGACGGCATATCCAGGCAATCAAAGCTGCATTCCCTTCCTGTATAGTTACATTGGGGTGATTGGATGCGACAAAGCTTCGTGTTTTTCACTATTCTGAGCTTAGGACCAAAGCAATAATTCATACAGATTAACAAAGACTAGCAGAGTATTCAGTGATGGCTTCAATGTCACGAAAACATCTTGAATTGGGATGATATACCCACACCTGTATGGCTATCCCCGCCGTGTAGTATCCCTAGCAATTGCCGAAATTCATCGGTAACCCAAGCGCCCGAGTCTCCGTCTTGCTCAAAAGCTGAAGAGCTGCCTAACACGACATATGTTTGTGGTGATACATTCGATGGCCACCCATTCATGTTCGCTGAAAGCTTGATTTGATTTACTGTTCCGGAAGTGGCAGCGGTCCGACCCCCACGTTTGAAGACAATCCCACCGGAAATCATCTTTAGCGAAAGAAGACCAGCTGCAGTTATCTCCTCGCCGCGAGGAACAATGAGACGACCGTGGGTCTCCGAAGACCAAATCTGAGGGATATTAGAGGATGTAGTTTATCATTAGGGATATATGAGTGCCTCACTGTATTAGACGAATTTCTGTTGTTTGACGCTCGGACCAAGGCCTAGTCCATAGCCCAATCGCAGCCGCCACTTTGTACCGAGCGGAATCCAGATGTGGCTGCGACTTGACCAAAGTGCTTGTGATTCTGTATGTTGTTTAATCGGCTAAATCACTCCGCAAGGCAGGTAATGTGTCTTGAATGAGCAGGCCTCTAGGAATAGGTTGGGAAATACGGTTATTAGTTTGTTGGAGCAGACCCATCCGCATATTGGCACAGGTTTGAGCATCGCCCCGACTTGGGACAGGACATTCCCGCAACCGTTCATATTGATGTCTATCATGGTTTAGTTCTTCGTACTCCAAATGCTAAAGAGAAACTTACTCGCTGGTAACGGCGAACCCGTTTAAATGACATGATGGCACGTTAATCCAACCACTGAATAGTTGCCTTGAGAGTTTCTCAATGCCAAAAAGCCTCCAAGGGTTCCAGTAGTATTGAGTCCTTCACATGGAAGGCTCAGCCCCATCATATTATCTTCCGAGGGATTGAAAACGTTTTCAGGTATAGCGACAGGGGGCTGTGACACGTTGAGTCCAGTTACGGACGAGTACGTTCCCCAGATGGAGCTAGAATTTTTGACCTCAACGCGTATTTCTTCGCCAACACTTTGAGTGCTAACAGGATTCTCGATAGAACTAACAAGATAGTCCCATGGGTGTTCCTTCAAGTCCTTCGCTGTGATCATCAAAGTTGTCACTACAAGTTCCTCGCTGTAGCCGACGCGCACTGGGACCATAGTGGTCCAGTTACTTCCGGCAAGACGGTTTAAAATTCGGGGTCGAAGTGAATCCCACTTTGGGATCAGGGGATTATCATTTCCAAGTGGAAAGGTTTTCTTTCCCCCTTGTAGCAAGAAAAATCCGCGAAAAGTGAAATGATGTGGTCAAGTAAACGTACCCAGAGGTCACCTTTGTCAATTGACCGCTTGGCCACAATAAGAACTGTGATGTCCTCTGGCAATTTGGGTCGTGTGAAGTAGTCATGGCGCAGGAATGCTATGAAGGACTCAAAACATAGGCCATGCTCCCTGCAAAGTTTTCCAACTTCATCAACAAGGCCCTGTCAATAGCCTGGCGTCATCACAGCAGTTAGGGCTTTATTCATAGGGTACTTAGGAATGCCACCAGGGCCGCCTTTTCGAAATGGGTTTGTTGCATCAATGAACATGTTGGTTGAGGAAGATGAGGTTGGCAGGGAAGAAATTCATTTTTTCTCAACCAACTTGAAAAAGTTGAGCAGAGAGATGGAGAGGAGAAATAACAGATCTTGGTGATGGGAACATGAGAGCAGAACTTGTGATGATAGTCGAACTAACTGAAGTTGAAGAGAGAAAGGCGAAGTCTTGCCTTGAGGTGCTTGAATATTGGGAAAGAAAAGGTCGAGGCGGTAAAAGGTAAATCATACATGAGTCAGGATACGAAAGGGCTTCTGTCATATGATCTGGAGAAGAGAATCTCCCATGGAAACCCTCACAATGGAGGAGATGTGGAAAAATATTCTAGACGCAGAGAGAAGAGCTCGCGCAAAGTTATTGTGTTGTCGAGTTCAGATAAGGAACGCAACAGTAGCTCTCTAAGCTTTCTGATGTGGTTGTCGTGGCAATCATGTCAATAACACGAACACTAAAGCATCTTGCGTATCGGTCTTGGTGTGTATATATATTCTTGTAGGGCCCTTATTTCAAAAACCAGAAACGGATTGGAACGAAAATAGTGCAAGGATTAGCATTTCCCCAACCAAGCCACTTTTAAGGCTTTTGGATAAGATCACAAGGACGTTGGTATCTTCAACCCTGGCATGGACAAAGTCCCATGAGAATCCAAGGATGGTTCCTGGTCTTCCATAACACGGTTGAGATTTTTATGGAATAATCCGTTGGCATCAAAGGGCTTCCGTTCCACATCTGTGTATGTATGGCTAGGGAACCTTTTAGTTACGCCTGATAGGGAGGGCAAGGAAAACAAGTAATGACCTTAACTCATATCCTGGCCAACACAAGCACATGCCCTGGGATTCTTGAGTGACATGTCGAATTGAAATCCGGAGTTGTTTCGCTTCTCAACGTGTTTCCTTGGGTTTGAAGTGAGAAGTGAAGTTGTTATCATTACGAACCAGTTGCTTTATGCAAACAATGCAAACGTCTCGGCAAGAGTAAAAGGCCTTTGCTGCTAACCAGTCAGTATTCAATACTATTTTTCCTATATGAATATGGATATTAGAGGAATAACAATGAAGCGTGATCAATAATTTTGCAGGGTGAATAGGCATAATCATGTAGAAGACCAGGAATTATTTCAAGCAATAAAAGCAATCACCCATGTTCTCCTTTGTAGAAGCCCCAAGATAGTTTTTAGAAAGGAGACAGATTCCAGTGCGCCTCTTCTCTATTATTTCAAGAAAAGAAAAAAGTTCCCGGCTGTATGGAGAAAATAAAAAAGACTCCTGTCGCCATGATTTTTGAAAATAAACTTGTCTACACGTCTTGCGTATGCCGCTCTCTAGCCCCGCCGAACAGCCACCCTGCCTCTCGACAATACCTAGCCTCCCTCCGTGTGGTTCCTACTTCTGTTGCCCAGCAAACCACCGCTGCATCCAAAACACATGCGAGCACTCCCTCCATTGCCGCCAACACTCCCCATCCAATTGCTCCCGCAAGCATGCCAACTACATATGCGTATAAGCTGCCACGTATCGTGCTACTACCATCGGGCACTTGCAATTTCCGGGCACTAGACACCCAACCCGCAAAACCGAGAGCCAAGGACATTATGAAGCGCGTGGCATGGAGCAGAAGCTTGGCAAGCCGATAAGGTACTAATGTGGGAGCCTCATTTCTAGAGTTGTTAGAAAATGAACGTGGGTGTATAGTCGTTGTTGCATTCGAAGGTGCAAGGAATGTTAGCTGACTGAGAGTGCGGGCCGATGAGGCCAACGGTTGTGTGAAGATGGAAGCATAGGTCAACGTTAACGGGTTTGTTAAAGCCGCAATTGGGGTAGGAATGATTGAGTAAGCAGCCAGTGACACGAGCGATGCCAGACGCCGTGGTAAGATGATTAAAGGGAGACGGATGAGAAGAGAAAGGAACGTTGAAAGACAGATAGTTCCAAACATGGTGGATACGGAAAATGAGAGCGCTGCAGGCACTATTTGGCGTGGAGTAATCGATGGAACAGCAAGCCGATGGAAATACCATTGGCTGACAGTGGCAGCAGTCACGGATCGTTGGATTCCGGAAACAACACCAAGAGACCAGAGATAAACCAGAATGAAATACGCCCCTAGCCACCAACTCTCAGTGTTGATGACGAAGAGCGACTTTGTCTTGCTCAAGTGACCTCCAAGGAAAACACGCGTGAACATAAGGATCCACAACCATGTCCACGCAGCTATGACCCCTAGAGTCGCAAATCCCACGATAAGTAAAGGTGAGTTGGCACTAAGGATTCGGCATGAAAATTCCAGTATGCTGATTGCCTTCCCAGCCGAATGGCGGCCCTTGACCGCAGAATACACCCAAGCAGTTGCCATTATCGCAGGGACCAATGAGCCCCACCGCATCACTTTGTCTTGCACGCTTGCACCATCCCATGAGCCCCTGAAGCTGGAAATAAATGAATAAAGTGCAAACGAATAAAGAATGACCGGAACCGCAATCAACATTGCGTAGACTAACGGTCGAACGTATGATTTGAGAAGTGCTAGCCATAATAGTGACACAAAGATAGAGACAAGCGTATACGTCCCTAGGAGGTAGAACGATGCATGGAGTGTAGAATAGATCGTATCTCCTAGCCCAGGTTTACCTGACGGTTCCGACGTGTGAAGGTATACCATGAGCGAAGATGCAAAAAGGCCGGCTATAGAAAGCAGGAACAAATGGCCCCAGAAAGCATCATGCATCGGAGGTTCTGCTTCATACGCCACAGAGGGTGGGGCTTGCGACTGTTCGGGGCTAGGCGGCCGAGGATATTCTAACAATGTTTGTTTGTCGGTTTCGTGAGGCATGAAAGACGAGCTAGTTTGGAAATGATCGTTGGCGAGCGGCGACCGTCGGAATTGCTGGACAGCCGGAGGGTTGTCATCCTGGAACTCAGAAGGCACATCATTATCCAGGTTCACCATATCATTCGGCATCGAGTCCTCAAGGCGCACGTCGACCATTTTCCCCTTTCCCTTACTGCTGACGGATTGTCCGTCACCATCTTCATCATTTAGTTCATGCAGAGTTTCCACTTCAGTCCTTCGGAAAGGTCCTCCACTCGCTTTGCCTCCACGCCAGGAACTTCTTATACCCCTCCCTTGGCCAAACGCGTCAGCATTCTCTGTGCTATCATTTCCTTCGTCATCCACTTCTAATTCCGAAGATTCCTCCATTTGAATTGCCCCGAAGTTCCTCCGAGAGCGCTCAAGAGCAAAGTAATCTGCAGTTTCCCGCTCATGCTCCTGCTCATCGTCTCCCTCCCGGAACTGATCAGTAGCACTGTAGAAGAGCGGTGCTTGTTGTACGGACCCCCGACCAAAGGGAAGCTGTAGGTGGGAGGAGCCGGCTTGGTTATATGGGTTTCCTAGCCCACGGCTAAGATACGATCGGGAGGCAGGGAATCTTGAGGACGACTGGTTTGGCCGTCTCTGACGGTCACGTCCATTCTGTGTGCTATCGGGCGTGAAGCCAATCCTTGACTGGGACTGAGCTAAAAATCGTGACGCATCTATGTAGTTCGCCGTTAACTCAGCTATATATGACATTAAGAAGATAAGTAGACAAGTGAAAAAGCTCACATTCTGAAAACATGGCGGTGTAGCGTCATTCAAAATGGGCGAAATTGATCGATGATACTACAGCGGAGAGGAGCAGTTGAATGGCGAGGCCTGGTCGAAGCACCGGCTTCTCCCTCCCGCTAAAACCAAGAAGGTGCCCAGCAAGCAGAAAGAATTAAAGACAGCCCAGTCAGAGTTAGATTAAAGGTCGGGGACGACAGGCAACATAGATGAATTCCACTAGCATATATACGTTTCTTGAGGATGACGAGCTCGTGACCCAGGTGATGTAGTTAGTTATATATAGAAGGGTCCAAAAAGAAGGTAAGATGTAGGGAGATAAGAGATATAAGGAGACTATAGTCAAGCAACAAAGCCAGTGGTGGAATATTCTTTTAGGAGTTCCCTTGTCTCGAAGGTTGAAAGGAAGAAGCAAAGGGCGGGAGCCAGACGAGGTGATTAGTGGGAGAAAACGAGGTTGATCGCGATTGACTGGCTGGCTGGTGATCAACTGCCAGAGTGAAGCAAGTGACGGTGTGACACCCTTGGTACCGTATATTACGCGGGCCCAAAGCTTACTTTTGCGGTGAGGGTAATGAACTAGGCTACATTAGGACTAGCGTCGTAAAGTCAAATCATGTGCTCATACGGCCAATAACCGCTCTCGATACCAGCCGTTACGAGTGATATCATCATGTTGTCGCACCGAAAGCCTGCAATGAGGGAGGAAAGGCAGCCGGGAGGTTTCCGAACATCGACCTGGAAATAAGGGAACAAGCCAGGCAGGCAGCAGCAACAGGATGGGCTGTTCGATTGTCAGTTAGTATACGGAGTATCCCTGTATAGTTACCAAGCCAGCAAGTCTTTCAGTAGCCTCGAGCTTTGGGCGGCAGGCGGCAAGGCCTAGACTTAGCGGCCGGGCTTAACCAGAATTGGGTATCACAACGCGCCTCCACCCGGCCCCCAGAGAGCTATCAGGAGCCGCCAAGTCAGGCACTCATCACCCCGGAAAATACTCATCATCATCATCATCAAGCCAAAGCTTGCTCTCATTCTCGTGCCAATCCAACCTCTACAACCGGAACACGGGAATCGGGGCAACTTGGCCATTATTTACAATCACTTTCTAGAATTTTCACCTCAATTGTCTTTTGTCCGTACAGAGAGATACAGTTGAAATCGACTCCAAAGCCGGCTGTGATATTGTGTGGACCCGATTGATCTAAAACACCCACACCAGCGTCCATGTCGCACCAACCGCCATGGGATTACATCGCGAAGCTCGTCTGCATCGGTGACTCTGGAACCGGCAAATCCAGCGTACGCAAATCTCTTCCCATCAAGTTCGTACGCCAGTTTCTAACATCGACAAATATAGCTCACTATCCGCCTCTGTGAGGGCCGTTTCACGACCACTCACGACGTCACTATCGGCGTCGAATTCGGCTCTCGCATCGTCCCCGTCGGTCCTCCGGCCAGCAGCGAACTCGACATTAAAATCGAAAACCGCACCACATCCCAATCCCAATCCCAGCCTACACCCTCCAACCTCCCAGTAACCTCCCTCCCTGAAGCCCAAACACAAATCCCATCCAAACCATCCACGCGTCCACCGTCATCCTCCAACACCAACAACGGCAATAATCCCGACCCCCTTCCCCTTCACATCTCCCCGGGCCTCCCACCACCTCCTCAAAAAAGCATCTCCAAAACCCCACCCGTCCAAAAACGCATGAAGCTTTCCCTCTGGGATACCGCCGGCCAAGAAACCTACAAATCTATAACCCGCTCCTACTTCCGCGGCGCATCCGGCGCCCTTCTAGTTTTCGATATCACTCGCCCATCAACTTTCTCCTCTCTCTCTGCCTGGCTGCAGGACCTCCAACAAATCGCCGAAGAAGGAATCGTCGTCGTCCTGGTCGGAAACAAGTCCGATCTCGTCAAAGATGCCGATCGCGAACGTGGAGAAGGATACATCACCCGTGCCCAGGCTGAGGCATGGTGCAAGGCCAACGGTGTCGTGAGGTATGTCGAAACGAGCGCCAAGTCAGGCGAGAATGTTGAGCGTGCGTTTCTTGAGGTTGCGGAGAGGATATATCGCAATATAGAGGCTGGCCGATATGATTTAAATGACCGCCGGAGTGGGGTGAAAGGATATGGAAACACAAGCGGAACAAGGAATGGTGGCGGGAAGTTACAGAGGACGGTGACTTTGGGGGTGAATGATGCGATGGGGAGAAGAGGAAGTGGCTGGGCAGGAGGGTGTTGCTGATACCTAAGTATACTCCACCCATCCCGTCCTTTATAGTGCTTCAAATGATCTCGCGTGGGAACCGAAGACATTCTCACCTTTGGCTTTTCTTGTGTTGTCTTTTACATTCAAGGCATTTTCTGCGAATCCAGCGCAAACATGGGATTCCGTTGCATTATTGTGGGCGGCAACTTTGTTTCTTTTTACCCTCTATCATTCCTTTTGGCGGAGTTAACAAATGCATGGGAAGATGACTTACATATACATGCTGTACATATATATACTAGGTACTCACACAAATTCAAGAGTTTGCCAACGCTTAAATCTGGTAGAAGACATTAATATCATCCATACCCCGTACAATAGGTTGCAAATTCGCACTTCAATATCGTGCTCAACATTGAAACCGCTTATCAACACTGACAGCCAACCCATAGAAACAGAAAAGCCTGTGAATAAGGTACATGGAAGTCAATTTGAATAACGCATTAGATAATACAAGACGGGACATATTTTCGAAAATGTCCATCCCTTTTTCCCCATGCCATCCTTTTGAATTTTCAGACAGGAGCATATAAGAGAACCCACCCGCCCAAAATTTCGATCCCCGTACCATATGCTCCATAATGGCATCCATCCGTTAACATTAAATTCTTCATCCGGCAACCGACTAGCCATTATCGTGGGATTAAGAAGATTTCGGATTAGCAATGCGCCAAGTGCTGAACCAGTTGAGATATCGCCACTGTTCGTTGGACCCTTGCATACCAAACACAATATCCTTGAACACGATAAAGAGCGAGATAACAGCGGCATAGAGGACAAAGTACACCGCCCATTCAACTGGCTTGTTAAGTTTCTGAGTAAACCAGTTAACACAGAATCCCATCGTAAGAATCGCAAAGTAAAGCGCTGGAAAGTAATGATGCACATAGGTGACACGGGCCATGATGATAAACGGTAAGTAATGGAGAACCCATCCCAGGAGGGGATAAAGGCCGGAATAGTGGATATGGTCGATATCTGCTGGGCTAAGCTCCGTGTAACCACGCTGCCAGCGGACTAGATACCAGGCGAATATCAAACCGAAGATACCCAAGCTGGCCGTGCTACCCCAGTAAATGACGGGATTACCCAGGAGGAAGTACTTAACAGTGTTATCGTCCCACGAGCACATGCGGAGACCGACATTAAGAATGGGCCACTGCCACCACTGTGAAGCCAGATCATCTTGTTTATCGGGGTCTGGAACAAGAGCATTATTTGAAGTCATCATCGCAACATTCAAATGGATAAAGTCTTTCAAGAATGGTGACTTGTATGCACCTGGATCACCCTTCGGAACTGGAGGGCAGTCAGTACTGAGCTGCTAACTAAGGGGAAATGACTGGAAACATACGTTTTTCATTGATATGAGATTCGATGTTCCAATGGGTGTGGACATCATAGGGCTTGTTTTCCTTCACACAAGTCGTTTCAATCTGCTTGAAACCCCATTGTGGGAGATTGACATTGCCAGCGCGGAGGTAACATCCTAAGGAAGCATGGCGGAGGCGGAAAGACGTTGTGAGAGTTCGAATCCTGGACCTATCTTTAGAAGCAACATCGTTGACAACCTCAACAACCCAGTGGTCCTTGTCGTCACCAACAGTCGTATTTCCATAACACGAAACTTCCCAGTTGGATTTGGTGATTGGAGCAGCGATAGCATGAGAATGTAGATTGCGGCCAGTTTGGGCATGGATAAGTCGAATAACGTCACCGTTGCCAATAAACCTCGGTTCAGCCTTGGGATCATAATCGGGTTGAGTGCGGTTGGGGTAAACAAACCAATCATTGTTGGTGTCCTTGTGGTGATAGCATGTAACTTGTTGCTGAGAGGAGCCTGAGGGGTAGGTTTGAACGTGCGAATGAAGGAGGCCACCTCCGTATCCCATATTCTTTACAGTAATCTTAGATCCAATTGCAATCTCCAACGGGCTGTCCTTTCCGACGGAGGTTCCTTTCAAGTTTGCTTGGAAAAGTGAGCTCATCTGAGCGTCACCGGGACCGGAATTCTCAAGGACGAGGAAGTGAAGGTAGAAAGAGAACATATATACGAGCAATGGCAAAACGATGAGCGCGACAACACGAACCATAAGGTGTTGGGCAAGGACAGCCTAGTCAATAGTTAAGCGACGGACAGAAAACAAACGCCAAAGCGAATGGCCGAGGACTGAATGATATCCTACCTTTGGCATCTTCAAGTCACCGAACTTATTCCAGAGGTCCTCTATGGTGTATAGCCCGACCAGCGAAGTGCAGAACAAGCCCACCATTTTCACACTACAAACACATCCAATACTAAGACCGGTCAAAAACAACCATGTGAACCATTCCATAGAGAAACTTCGGTTTTGCAACCGGTGGAAACGGGCCCAGCAAAAGACTGTTGTAAACGTGAAGCACAGAAGCATTGAATCCAGAAGAATAAATCGGGAAATAGTTGCGTAAGAGTTCTCGAAAAGGACCATCAATGTAACCAACCAAACAGTGGCCCGACGGAACCTGAGTTCTCGTGCAGTGAAATAGGCCAGTGGCACACACACTGCGCCGAAAAAAGCGTTGAATACCCGCATGAATGTATAATTGACCTCCTCAGGGTATTTCTCGCCGGACTTAAATTCAAAGGAGCCATTGTAGCCAGCCAAATATCCCGACAGACCAACTAGCATTTTACCGAGAGGAGGATGCACGTCGAAGTAGAATTCCCGTTTAATATAATGAGAGCCGAACTTGCCGAAACTTTAATACAAATTAGCATTGGACGAATTCGCACTGATAAATTCCGGCAACAACTTACTGGGCCTCGTCCCATGTTACAATATTTGACAGGCCAATGCGCCACATTCGAGTAAAAAATGCCAAAAAAGTAAATATTAACGGTGCAAGTAGAAATTCCCATTCATCGAGAACATCTAGGAAGGACGATTTCTACCAATTCCAGCACATTAGCCAGCCTGACCTCACGCCTTTCACTTCAGTGGCGGACGGGGGGGAAGCATTGCGCGAAAGCTGCCATGAAGCTCGTGACATAATTGAGAAAAAATCGATCGTCACCTACCTTTGCGAGAGCCTTCTTGCCGTCTACTACTACCTCAGGTATGCCAGCCCCCGCGTTCGCCTTCTCTGAGCCGGGAACGTTTCTCCTTCGAACCTCCGCATTGGAAGATGCGCCCGTGGCGAGACCGGTCTCCTTGCTCACCATGGTGCAAAAAAGTAAAAAAGTATAAAAGTAGGATCGGCGTCGACACGCGCAATAAACGGGATTAAACTAGAGTTGTATAAAGAAAACGGAGGATTACAGTCGTAGCATAAGTAGCGGGAGCCGAATCGAAACGAATGAACAATGAACCACGCGGCTCATAAGGGATCTGGAATTAACAAGAACGAGAATATAAATTCCGAACAATCAATTTCTTTCGGGAGTGTGAATCCGTCAGCTCTAAGGAGAAAGGAAGTGGGATAGCAAGATTGACGACGGAAGACTGCCTAAAATGCTTGTTGGTACATGTGAGAACGGACAAAGCTAGGAAACGAAAAATAGGGGCGGGCGATGTTTTGGGGCCAAATTGCCTCACAATCCGGGGCCAAATTACAAAATAATGAGAAAAAAAGGGAATTCAAGAGGTCGCAAAGAGGGGGAAACAGGTACAAATAGAAAAAAGAAGAAGCCGGAAAATTAGAAGAAGCTGTGTCAAGGACGGCAACGAGCTGGCTGGGTTGGTGGAAGACAATCAGGGTTGCGTGGTCTCATTCCCGCATCAAGGCTGAAAACGGGCTGACACGTGATCGGCCACGAGCTACGCGCAACTCAACCCACAAAAGAATGAAGGAAACAAGTGAAGTCCTGAGGGATTCTGATTTACTGCATTCGACAACACATGAAAAGATGGCGATAGTAATCACGTACAGTTTCGACCAGGTCCGCTTCCGTCAGCTGAAGCTCATCGTTGAAGTCATTCCAAAACAGATCCCAAAGATAGCCAGCGGATATCCCAAAGCTCCAGACATAGAAGACCATGGTTATGGGAAACCTTCAGAAATGTGGCAAGACTCGTAAGGTCACAATCCCCGGCCAAGCACCAGTTTCAATTTTTCAAGAAGGGCCGGAAATGGTCAACAATAAACCAAATACTGGTTGATATTCTAGAGAGAAAATCATTAATATATCAACAGCAAGGTCACATCTATGCGAATTCACCATGTCTAGGCAACTATATCGCCATCCCACCCACGGAAATTCCAACACTTGTAACTGCGGAGCAACTGTCAACGAAGAAAGAAAAGAAAGAAAGGAATGGGAAAAAAAGGAGAACCCCAAAGAGGACACATCACAAGAAAGTCAGGACTGAAAGAAGTGTAAAGAGATTAAGATATCGAAGATAGGAAATCCCCTTGCTGCCAGGAGGATTGACACACCACCACAAAAATATCCACCTCAAACGCCAAAATAGTAGTCTAGTATTATACCATCTCTGATATCGGAGTCCAGCCCTAAACAAGAAAAGACAAAACACAAAGTGACAAATCTCTGAATTCCATATGATATCGAGCACGACACGACTCGTAGCCCAGGGAATCATAAGTCCCAATCCAAGGGTTTGAATCTGCTTGGTTGGATAACATTGGGCATGTTGGTCATTCTCGGATGTAGCCCTCGTCGGGTCTCTATACGTCTGCGTGCAAGTACGCATCGAGAACCAGGATAACAAGGACTCAACCTTCTTCATCTTGACCCACCCTACTATACTCTCCTTGGTCATCATTCTTCTTCCCTGCCCTCCCGCGCCGAACCATGTTCGATATCCATCCTCCGATGCCTTCACTATGTCCAGTTTCCTCCACAGACCTTCCCGTTTTCCCGCTAGGAGTCGGAGGCTCAATGTTAAGTCCGGGAATAGCGTACTCTGGAGGGACACGGCCATCACGTCGAATATCAAGAGACGGTACAGGGGATCCAGGACCCATAAGAGCGTTCCGTTCAGCCGGCGTAACAGGAGTTGGCATCGCTGTGGTGGCATCTCCAAATAAAACATCCATATCTTCGAGACGGACACCACTTGTTTCCGGATATAGGAAATATACTGCACGAGGGATTAGATTTGTGAAATGAGCAAAATGCAACTATCTTACTTACCGACGACAAAACTAGTAGCGCAAAAGAAGGCATGCATCAAATAAAGTCTCCATTGGATCACCTCTTGCAAGACAGGTGTAAGCTCTCCAACGAGCCAATTAAATGCCCAGTTCGCTGCAGTACTCAAACTTGCACCTTTAGCACGAATACTTAATGGCAGGATTTCCGGAGGGTAAAGCCATGGAATGGGCCCCCATGATGCCCCGAACGCGGCATTATATATCATGACAAATACGACTGTCATTGTCTGAGTGAGTCCTTGGATATCGAGGTAGATCCAATAGGCGATAAAGCTAAGCGATATAATCATTGCCACTGCACCGGACAATAAAATCGGGCGTCTACCCCAGCGATCAACTAAATACCATGGAGGGACAGTCGAAGCTAGATAAGTAAGTGCGTTTATGCCAGTCATAAGTATTGCGTTTCGACCAACCCAACCAGCAGATTCAAATACGAGCGGCGCATAGTATGAAATGACGTTGATGCCGTTAAGCTGTGCAAAAGCTTGAGCCGACATTGCAATGAAGACACGTTTGTAATACCGACGGAACATATCAGCATAGCTCCTTTCACCTTCTTGGCGCTGGATCAAAACGTCCATCTTGATGTCACGGTATTCTTGACGAGCCTTATCGTTGTGAATGTCACCCTTTCCATACAAGTTAGCGATGACAATCATCCCCTCTTCATCGTGATCGTTATCCAGAAGCCATCTAGCAAGAAATAAGTTATTGAGAGATTACTTTAAGAGAAGGGGAATGTGAAGGGTTAGCTACCGAGGCGATTCGCAAATGATAAGGCTCCCAACACCTAGAAGAGCTCCCATAACACATTGGAGGAATAACGGCAGCCGCCAAGAATAATGGCTATTGATGAAACTGCAAAAGTAGTCTACCCAAACACTAGCAGCGTATCCGCAGATATTACCCGTAAATTCGATGCAAGCAAGCTGTCCTCGGTTATGCGGAGGCGAAATCTCAGACTGGTAAACGGGGACAATGGTAGACAGGGCTCCAACCCCAAGACCGGCGACGATACGACCAACTAGCATCATTGGAATTCCCGTAGCAAAGGTCTGGAAAGCACCACCGATAAAGAAAACAATAGATCCATAAAGGATAGTCCTCCTTCGGCCTATTATGTCACCCATCTTTCCAACGCAAAGCGACGAAATGAAAGCCCCGACTTCGAGGATCGCGACCATAGTCCCAATTTCCGCTCGCGTCGGTTGGTTGAAGTAATCCTTAAAGAATGGACCCCTGGTCATTATGTTAAGTTTGCAAATCCACGTACGTAACGAGGAGGTAAACGTACGTAATGATGCCTGACATAACGCCTTGGTCATATCCAAACAAGAAGACGCCTAATGATACAAAAACACTAGTGAAATATCTGGGTCGCACAGTTCGTTCAGCTTTTGAAAAACACAACAAGACAGATAGATAAGAGCGGGAATGGATAGCCTACAAGAGAGGTTTGCCCACCAGCCCATGCATTTGGGCCGTACTTCTGTTTCCGGGCGACATGATGGATGCTAGAATGATTTCAACTCGTGAGGGTTTCCGGGGGGAAGGTTCCGGGATGCGAATAGCCTCTTTAGATATTCCGTGGTCGCCAAGGTGGTTCCGCTCCTCCTCTTGCTCCGCGTAGTGGACTCTTCTAGACCGATGACGTCGTGAGTGACCGCCAGCTCGACGGAATGCTTGTTGATCAAGGGATTTTCGAAGCTGTAGTTGCAGGGGATCTTCTTCGTCTGCGAGCTGTTCGGCTAAATCTCCAGTGTCCGACCAAACTGAAAAGGTAGATTCTGAAGGGGTGGAAGGTGGTGGAGAGGAGGAAGGAGACCTCCGGGCGCCCTGTTTCTCGCGTGAGGAATCAACTAGCGGCGAGGAGAGTTCAGAGGAGGGCCGGGAATTAGAAGAAGTAAAAGACCGGAGGGGAATTGGAGCGGAGGAATCTGGCGGGTTTGAGGAAGAAATGATGGCGGTGATGCCGGGCTGACCAAAGCAGCCCTATCGTGATCAGAAATTCTGGGCGAGAATGTCGGAGAAGGGAAAGGGGGAAGAAAGAAGATGTATCACAGGTCACCAGGAGGTGGAGTAGCCTGGAGATGCATGGGTGAGTTTTCCCGGGGAAGCACACAAGAGGAGAATAAACGAGGTAGCATCCCACAGAAGTGATCGGTTGACTTGCAAAGCGGTCGGGATAGGCTACCGGATCGTTGCTAGGTTGTGCAGTCTGTTGTTGTGAGGTGGACGTTGGTTATTGGGACCAGTGGTGGTCATGTGTTGAGTTTTAGTGCAAGGACCAAATTATTTCCGTTTGAGCAAAAAGTCGGGGGGATCAAACTCCACAAGCCGCTGCGGAAAAGGAGGGCTGAGCTGAAATGAACAGCCAGAAATATGACGTTGATCTTCTGGTTAGTGAATCTTGTGCCCCATGGGTCCGGAGAATGGGACCTGGGTGGCGAGCAAAGGTGCTCGGAGTTGGGCGACGTTTTTGCGCTACGACAAGATAGCCACAGCAGATCGCACACATACCCTACATCGTCTACAGGGCCTACTATTTATACACCACCCGTCCCTTGAATTGATGCTGGGCCAAATCTCTCCATTGCTTCTCATCTCCAGGGAAAAAGTCCAAGCTTTTTTAATATTGTAGCACAAAGCCGAGCCCGATTCGAAGAAATTTTTGCATTTTGCATTTGGGTTCGTTAGCTCAGCGTTGCCGCATCCAGAGTATCCAATAACGTGACTCGTAACTTAACTTTTTTATTTTCATTGTGGAGTTCTGAGATCACTGTTACGATGACTTGATCAGCAGGCCTAACAGAGTTGACGACGAGAGTCCGTGGGTTGGAAACGGGCGAAACTCATTTGTCTGCTGATTTCGTGATTGTTTTCCTTGTCTACACTGCTAATATGCAAGATCTGGTAACATGTCAACCTTGCAGCACGCATTATCATCCACAGCCTACATGGACGCAAAATGTAGTCTAAACATGGCTTCGGATATCAAAAGACTCTAGCAACGATGTCAAACCCGACACTATAAACGTCTAACCTTCCAACTTCATGTCAACAGGATGTCATAGCCGTCCTTTTTGATATGAACAGCTTCAGTGGGGAGCCCATATTTACGCCGCACTAGATCAAATATCACAAGCCCAGCACTGGTGCTCGGCACTTGACGGATCGTACTCCATAAAAATCCTCGATAGAGCCATGTCCGCCAGCCTCCTACCCGCTGCGCTTTCCGTTGGCAGCGCTCAAATGTCTCTTGGTACGCTTTGACCCGGTCTCTCATCAAGTCACGGCCCGATTGTTTCTGACTCAATTTGCCGTCCAGGTGTTCCAACCGTCTGTAGTAAACATTGTGAATTAGCCCAAGCGGGTATAGCACAACCTGCTGTCCAATCGATGCCGTTATACCTGCTAGCATCAAAAAGCATGGTTCAAGCGCATAGTGTGGTTTGATGAGAGGGATGTCGCCGGGATGGTTAGCTGACGTCGATAATCTCTCCACCACTCGGGGTTGAAGAGAGCCATAATACCGCGTCACAAAAGAGTAGTATCCCTGAGATTTTATCGTTTCAAATAAACAGAAGAATAACGCTGATCCGAAACTGTCTTTCAGGAACGACAATGTCCATCCTGAAAATATCCCTCGCACCCCAAGTTCACCAAGTTTGCTTTTCCAATAATGCCAAACACTCCGGTGCTGGCCATTGAGAAGTTCGTCTGATCTGAAACGCGCTTGAATGGCATCCAACGGAGCAGCAACAACCGACTGAACGGTACCTGCGGCAAAACCAGCCATAAATGTGTCTACAGGCGACGGTGGTGGATATATGCGTTTATTTGCCATCAAGGTTGGACCGTGTAGATTGCTAAGAATCTGGAGGTACGACGTGTATAGGACTGCCCCGACACTAATAAACTGCTTTGTTAGAAATCACTTGGAGGACAACATAGGCTCTTAACAAAGAGAAAATTCTAAGTACCTAACGTTCGCCATCAACGGCGGCAGCACCTGGTATGGAATAAATGTCCAGCCATATGTACGCACTGCGTGTGCCAATAGACCTGGAGTAGTTGTTTTCCATGACCAACTTCCACCTTCAGCAAGCCGGGGATTTATGGCCCTAGCGAGCACCTACGCTACTCAGCATACGTGAAAATTTCCAAAGAAAGGAAACGCAGCATACCATATAACTACAAACACATATGCATTAGCTATTAGTTTACAGACTCCGTCAGCCTAAAAGACATACTCCACGCGCGTGCGAAAAAACGCTTTGACAGGCGCCCTAAAGTAAAATGCTACGGCCTGTGCGCTAAGTGCACGAACGCCCGCAGCAGAAGCTCCGGTAGCAGCATTTGTTCGTGGATTTCGACGCCCACTCCCTTCGGAATCGGCGTCAGAAGGGAACTCCGTTTCGAAAGAGAGTTGCGAAGGGTCATCGGTAGGAAAGGACATAGCTTTGCGCCAGAGTGAAAGGCGAGTGCTCCATCAGCAGTAAGAAACGGCGGGGACACAGCAATTCATGGAGATATAAAACGAGTTGAATATTTGAAAGGCAAACGAAGGCATAGTCTAAATATTGACAAAGAATCCAAAATCGACAAGTGAACGCACTGGACAGCGTCACGGAGGAAGGTGAGGTTTCTGTTTCTGCCGTTCTTCAGGCCGCCCAAACTCGGTTGTGCCGATCAAAGCAAACATATAAACGTAGCAAACATAGCAAATATGCCCAGCCTATTTATTATATAATCCGACGTGTCTCACTAAGCCATATATGGCTAGATATCCGAAACGCGTTGAGAGCTTTCCATCACGATCACCACTGCATTGCCTGGTTGGACCGATGCAATCCCTTTTCCAGTCTCCATTCAACACTGCCTCTGACATCGGCCTCTTTTGAATGCACTTTTTCTTTTCCTTAGTTTACTTTTAGTCAATCGCCTAGTTGCTTCTTTCAATTTGTAAATCCTCAAATCTCCCACTTTATTGCCGAGTCTGCTCTTGGGCTTACTCCCTCACAATGGGAGAAGACATCAAGATCGACAAGGCAACCTTTTCCAATCGCCTTTCTACCCTTTACTCAGCATGGAGGGCGGAGAAGCGATCCGCCAACCCGATATTTGGCGGTGCTACTTCTATCGTCATCCTGATGGGCAAAAATGAAGATACAAACTCATTCCAGAAGAGTAATGCAATCCATGTAAGTAGGGGCGACAACCACCTTCTAGGAGGCCGCGGATGAAGAATCTAACCAATTCTACTTAGTTCTGGCTCTTCGGTTATGAATTTCCATCAACTCTATGCGTGTTCACCATGGAGGCGATGTACGTTGTGACCACGGCGACAAAAGGTGTGGTGGATTCTTTTAGTTTTATCTGAATCGAGCGGGACTAACATAGCGAAGCAAAATTCTTGGAGCCTCTGAAAGGCGGAAAGATTCCTGTGGAATTTTTTATATTTTCAAAAGACCCCGAGTCGAAAACAAAAGCGTTCGAAAAATGTCTTGAGTTGATCAAGAACTCGGGTGTAAGTATCGTATCCTACCGCTGCTGCCTCCAAGAGCTAATGTGGTACCAGAACAAAGTTGGCACCTTGCCGAAAGATACATCATCCGGGCCCTTCGCAGATGAATGGAAACGAGTGTTCTCAGAAACTGTCAAAAATATTGAGGAGGTTGACATCGGGCCAGCGCTGTCGAATGTTTGCTTTGCTGTTAAATCTCAAGAAGAGCTGGTGGGTGAACAATGGTTCATGTCCATGTTTTGTGCGGTGGATACTAAGCACGGATTCTCCAGATCCTAATGCGAAACGCTTCACGCGCCTGCAGCGGACTTATGTCAGAATATTTCGTCGAAGAGATGTCGCAGCTTTTGGACGAGGAGAAAAAAAAGAGCCACAAAAAGTTCGCAGCAAAAATCGACGCGAAACTTGACGATGTTAAATTTTTTAAGAAGCTCGCAAAGTTACCCGCTGGATTCGATCCCCAGCAAATTGACTGGGCATACGGACCTATCATTCAGAGCGGCGGAAATTATGACTTGAAGTTCTCTGCCACTAGTGATGCTCACAACCTACAGGCTGGTATTATCATTGCCACCTTCGGCATTCGGTACCAAACGTATGCTTCGGCAATTGGACGTACTTTCCTTGTCGATCCAACGAAATCTCAAGAAAACAATTATGCTTTCTTGCTCAGTGTTTATGACACTGTCATGAGAGAGATTCGCGACGGAGCAGTGGCAAAAGATGTTTATAACAAAGCCCTTGGGGTGGTTAGGGCCAAAAAACCCGATTTAGAGAAGCACTTCGTCAAAAATATTGGTGCCGGTATTGGTATCGAACTACGAGACAACAACATGGTGCTCAATGGCAAGAATACTAAGACTTTGAAGAGCGGAATGACACTGTGTGTTTCTATCGGCTTTACCGACGTTGCAGATCCTGATGCCAAAGAACGGAAAGACCGCCTTTATTCCATGGTGATCACCGATACAGTGCGTGTCGGCGAGAGTGGACCTCATGTCTTCACAAAAGATGCCGGAATTGACCTAGATTCAGTGTCCTTTTATTTCGGTGACGAAGAAGAGGAACAGGAGAAGCCAAACAAAGCTAGACATGAACCCCATAAATCCAGTGCAATCGCGAGCAAAAATATAACAAAGACGAAACTCCGAGCGGAAAGGCCTACACAGATTAGTGAAGGTGCAGAAGCACGAAGGCGTGAGCATCAAAAAGAGCTCGCTACGAAGAAAACTAAAGAAGGCCTTGAACGGTTCGCAGGCACAACAGGCGATCAAAACGGTGTGACACAGAAAAATTTCAAGCGTTTCGAGTCGTATAAGCGTGATAGCCAGTTGCCCAACAGAGTTAAGGATCTGGCTGTCTACGTCGACCCAAAGGCATCTTCAATTATTGTTCCAATCATGGGTCGCCCAGTTCCCTTCCACATCAATACCATAAAAAATGCCAGTAAAAGTGATGAGGGAGAATATGCGTACTTGCGCATTAACTTCTTATCTCCTGGTCAAGGTGTTGGGCGGAAAGATGACCAGCCGTTTGAGGACCCCTCCGCACATTTCTTGCGGAACTTGACGTTAAGGTCCAAAGATAAAGACCGAATGGGCCAGGTAGCGCAAGATATCACTGAACTTAGGAAGAATGCTTTGCGAAGAGAGCAGGTTAAGAAAGAGATGGAGGACGTGGTAGAGCAAGATAAACTAGTTGAAATCCGAAGTATATTTCACCTGGATCTCCTTGATGAAACCCGTTTACTAACCTACTATAGATCGACGTCCTATTAAGCTACCAGACGTTTACCTTCGACCACCATTGGATGGAAAGCGAGTCCCGGGAGAAGTTGAAATACACCAAAACGGTTTGCGTTATCTATCACCCTTGCGCAGCGAACATGTCGACGTACTCTTCAGTAATGTGAAGCACTTGTTCTTCCAACCATGTGCGCATGAGATGATCGTCCTCATTCATGTCCATTTGAAGACTCCAATCATGATTGGCAAGCGCAAAACCAGAGACGTTCAATTCTACCGCGAAGCCACAGAGATGCAATTCGATGAAACCGGGAACCGTAGGCGAAAGCATCGATATGGAGACGAAGAAGAATTCGAGGCAGAACAAGAAGAAAGGCGTCGCAGAGCTGCCCTAGACCGAGAATTCAAGGCATTCGCCGAGAAAATTTCGGATGCTGGCAAAGACGAAGGCGTTGATGTCGATATCCCATTCAGAGAGATTGGCTTTACCGGCGTGCCCAACAGATCCAACGTCTTGGTACAGCCGACAACTGACGCCGTTGTTCAGTTAACCGAACCTCCTTTCCTAGTTGTGACTCTTAACGAAATAGAAGTGGCACACTTGGAGCGTGTTCAGGTGAGCTTGTTCCTCTTAAATTAAAATCTCCAGTTGCGTGTCGCATCTAATGTCGAAATACAGTTTGGCCTGAAAAACTTCGATCTCGTGTTTGTGTTCAAGGACTTCCATCGACCACCCGTCCATATCAATACCATCCCCGTTGAGAACCTCGAAGGTGTCAAGGACTGGCTTGACTCCGTAGATATTGCCTTCACAGAAGGGCCTCTCAATCTCAACTGGAGTGCTATCATGAAGACGGTCACCAGCGATCCCCACGGTTTCTTCCTCGACGGTGGCTGGTCTTTCTTAGCCACAGAATCTGATTCTGAAGAGCCTGAGGAAGAAGAAGAATCTGCGTTTGAGATGTCTGAATCAGAGCTTGATGAATCAGAAGAGAGTTCTGAAGAAGAAAGCGAGTTTGATGATGACGCTAGCGCTTCGGCTAGTGAAGGCATCAGCGGCGACGAAGACGATGATGGCGAGGATTGGGATGAATTAGAGAAGAAGGCTAAGAAGAAAGATGCCGAAAGTAAATTGGATGAAAGGGACGCCGGGAAGAAGCGTAAACGTTAGGTTTTCTTGGATTCATCTTGGGCATTCCCATCGCGTCCGTTATTTGGGTTTTGGAACTGCCCATATCAGGGCTGTCTTCATTGTGCGTTAATTCAATGATACTGCTTGGATCCATACGTCTTCCTTGCGAGGTTCACTGCTTTCATCACGAGTGTATTTTATTCTGGACTTTGCGTTATTTTCTCATTTGGTTTTCCGTCAAGGGTGTGCCACCATCTCCAGATTTTCATTTTCTCTTCCTTGTATTGCTTTTACTATGGGATCATTCGGAAGGGAAAACAGGGGAAAGATATTGGAACATGTATGGAATAGTTAGTTATTACTTGAAAAAATCTCTGCATTGTTGAGGCTATATGTCCCTGAACTCACGCTCTTGCCCTGGTAGCATTTCATTCATCATTCAACTTTTTTTTGTTTTCGCTCGAGAAGCGAAGCGAAATCTTCTTTGCCTGATGCTGGCTGGCAACTACATGGAAATACGATACAGGCCCGCTGTCATCCATTATCAATCCCAGGGTAAGATATCGAGGCTTCATAAGACCACTTTGTTGAAATCACGCGTGCTCGTGGAAAGGGGCTGGTATGAACACATGGCCTTTAGTCAGTGCTAGTTATTATGTTTCCCGCTCCGCTCACGCTTGACACGCCGTATGTACGAACAATCCATACTACCTACATACCAGAAGATGGGAGGAGCCTGTCCAAAAGAAAAATAAAGTTAGCCCGCATGCGCATCCATCCACACATACCAACCGCTGCTTTGCATTTGCCTGTCTAAAGCAAAAAAAAATCGCCCCACCAGAACAGGCACTACCTAGCAGGGAATGGCAGAGACATACTCTCTCTCTCTCGCTCACTCACACATACACACACTTTCTCTCTATAATCCCTGTCATAAGCAGCTTATACGAGCTTCCAAGGGTTTTCGTGAAACAGTCATAACCCTTGTTGGTAGCATGGCCAAGTAACCCGCGCTGGACGTTTGTCCCATTTTTCCCCGGGGAAAGACAGATTATGGGGAAAAAAAAGCAATGGCGAGTGGTTGAAGCTACGTTAAGAAGCGACTTACTAGCTGGATAGGGATAGCTAATATATTTACATTTAGTATGGATATACATCCATGTTATAGGTCCTCTAGCACTCGGGGTTTGCCCGCTTCTGGAACGGAGTTGAGATGATGACGAGATGGTCGAATTCGTTGAGAGGCGTTGAGAAAGTCCACCACTACGTTTCTCTCCTACCGGGGGATCCAGGACAAGTGAGCCACCTGAAATCCTTGAAACCCTTTTCTTAAAGACTTAACGGGGTACTACTAAATTGACACTTTTGTAGTCCCGGCGCATGGAGGGGTATATACAAGGCAGACAAGGTCAAGGGGGTTTTCCTCTGTTCCCCTTTCACTTCTCTCTTTCCTTGGCTCTGGGAAGAGGAGAATTTCTGCGTGGAGAAGCATGATGCTGCGCTTAATTGAAAGGGAATCGTGGCTTGTTCCGCTCCTGGTGTTCTACAATTGGCCATCTGCGCGATCCATCATCGTCGATCCAACAAGACCTAAGCCTCCTTGGGGCTAATACAACCGTTGGAGACAGAGTGCAACTTGTAGTAATAGGCTATAGGCATCTTCGATTGTAGCACCAGACACGCGTCCTAGACAATTTGTCGGAACCTTTTCTTCTCGAAAGCGGGATCTGAGAGGCCTGCCTGATCTCCGCATAAAAGGACGTATTAAGACTCCTTAATTTCCTTTTTTTCTTTTTATATCCACGATGCATATGAGGTGAAATTGCAAAGGAACGGTTATTCCAGGAGAGCCTGGGAGGACTCTGAGGCAGAGAAGAAATCAGCAGAATTGTGATGTTCCGCTGAGATATTGCTAGCCTCTTGTGGTGATATGCAAGGTCAATTTGTCCCTGGCGATCAGGTCGTACTTTAACATCCTAAGCAGAAAAAGAAAAGAGATAGCTAAGCAAAGCAAGAAGCAAAAAGATGGGGTTAAAAATTAGCAAAACTTTATCACAGGCATCATGGCTCACTGGAGTCTTGCATCCCAAGAAAAAAATGAAAGAAAAAAGGTAAATAAATAATCGTGCCAAAACGTAGAGTCAAAAAACTAAAGATGTTCGGTCGGTTTAAAAGGAAATGACGAACGGATGCCATGAAGCCAATATACACTCTGAAAACGCCAACTCGAGTCACCTTAACCTGCCTTGAATACCCAAAATGTACAGCCATGAAAAGAATATCAAATAAAAATGTACAAATGCTTTGTCCCAATAGAAGTGAAAATAAAAGTCATTTCACGTTCATCGTAAATCTCTAGCTACCGAACCTAGAATCCCGCCCCGTTGCCATCGCTGTAGGCGGTTGCTCGTTATTCCACGTGAGATACCTATGGTCACCGAGTTTTCTGAAACGGTTTGATTAATACCCTAACCTGCATAAAATGGATTCGGTTTCTGAGCATACCTTGGTTTAATCAAGTGTGCCAGAGTGAATAGTGCACCGAGGACGATACACAAACCACCCACAACAACATATGCAATTCCCATGAACGGGTTCTTCCCACCCATCACGGTAGTAGTAGTAAGTACAAGGTATTTCTTGCCGTCATACTTGTCCACGCGGAAATCTGCAATTGAGGAATCAGTGTATGTCCCAAGAGCTCGAAAGCTAAGAACGCTAAACCAAGTCTATGTCGGAAACGTACTGTCGTTGATGTCAATACGGTAAGAACCAGCAGGCATCTTTTGGTCATCGGCTCTCCTCGCCATCTTACTAAAAGTCGGCAAACCTGCCGTTCTCATCCACACCTGGAACTCTTCCCATTCTTCGAGGTTTGGCGGCGGAGTATCTTTTGTGTAACCATCTGGATACAATTCTTTCCAGTTTGGAGGTGGCACAACCTGATCAAATGTGTATTCTGTTGGTTTGTACAACTCCCGGTCTGATGCCCAAGATATTCCTTTGTTAGTCATCTCAAAAGTTGTGTTTGCGCTATTGCCAGCCAATCTAGGACTAGAAAACGTGTCATTGAACAGGGAGTTTGCAATCAGACCACAGGGGTAGTATGCCTTTTCCTTATCATTTAATCGGAGTGGATCGCATGAACTGGATGATATGGTTTTATTAGAAAGGGCCTTCCCCTTGAGTTGATCCAGGTCAAGCGACTTCACGTAACGACGATGGTTTTGATAGAATTTCGACAAACGGTAGTAGAGATACACGGGAGGACCGATATCATTAGGAATATCAAAGAACAACGTACAAACCGTCGTGTCATTCTTAAATGCGCCGGACCGAAGCTGTACTCTCTTGTTCTCTTCCCGAGTCCACTGAACATTAATCTGGTTTTTGGAGCGGAATGAAGCTGTGAAGGGCGGGGATACCTTGGCGTTATCGGTAGCGCGCGGTATCGGAGCATCCCTGAAACAGTTTGTATAATCGATTGCAATTTCCTCAACCTGTTGAGTACTCAGGCGTAAGTAATGTGAACATCGTTGGGTATAAGTATTGCATAATGCCAATCGTACCTGCGAACTAGCCCATATCAGAAGTCCTCCAATAGGTGCGAATATAATACCCACTGCAAAAAATAGAGGAAGCACAGTCTTTGGTGTGAGAATAGGTCTGGGTTAATAGATCAGATTGGCACTCTTCGAACTTCTTCATCTACATATTTGCTATGAAGAGAACGCAGTTGCAACGGGACTTACTGCCATGCTTTCAATCGCTGCTGGCGAAACGCAGTATCTATTTACAGATAATGGATTGAAGTCAGCCTCATTATCTTCTCAAATCCAAACAGCCGCATGTTCTCGTTAACTTCCGGTTAAATAGAATGTAAACGCGAGGAAGGATAGTGAAAAAATAACAATAGGCAAAAGGGGGGATATAATCACGCACTTGCAGGTCTCCTGCTCTTTGGCTTCTTTTCCCCTCTCGAATTATGAGGATCTTGCTCCTCAAGGGAATCGGCGCGAGTCACTGTTTGCGACATTTCGCCGCCCTTTTGGACTAGTTCAAATTGTTTTGAGGCTTGATCAGGCTGTTGCGGAATGAGGTCCTGGGAAGAAGAAGTGGCAAGCAACCTAGCCAATCCGCAGATGCCTTGTGTAGTTAATATCTAAAGAAGACAAGTAGAATGGCGATGCCGCGGCTTGATCCATGGACATCAAAAACTCCGTGAGCTGAACCTTTCAGCACCAGAGGTCGTTCCATCGAGCCAGCTTACGTAGGATCACCCCAACCCGCACCAATGACCAAATGTGGCTTAGCCCGTGGGCCTTTCGCCGAATTATTGCTCCATTCCGGCTTATATAAGGCGCATGTGTCATCAAAATACCACGTGATAGAGGCTTACAAATTTATGCTTGGCAGACCAATCAGGGGGTGGCTGATGCTTACTAAGAGCTGGTTGGCACCGCCAGCTGGGCTCGTCTAATTGGTTCGGTTAGGGAGTTCGCGAACTTGTCGGGATCCCTTGACTTCACTTGTTGGTCTCCGAGGAGGGTTCAACCATTGCAGACTCAAAAAGACAAGAAAGAACACGATCACCCAAGCAATTATCAGCTGTTTCGAGATGGAGAGATTTCGAGATGTATTCGGCGTGCTCTTGGAAAGCTACCATCAATCATTCTCTCTCCGTCATATCTTCAGCGTCCCGGGCACCTGTTTTACATCTTCCCGCGCCGCCCTCCAAGCACACGGCACAGCAGCCTCCCCAGATGCATGCTCTATCTCTTAGCCTCTAACCCATCTCCCCAATTAAAAGATGCAGAATTTACCGTCTGCATTGTTCCCTATCTTTGCAAAAGAACACCACTTGTAATATGCCTCATGATCCCTCCTAATTTTTTCGAAAAACTTACTTTCTGCAACCTTGGGGTTCCATCCCGCCTGCAAATGCCCCGGAATGCTTATTTAAACTATTTTTGTGAACGCACTTCTTTGGGACACTGCGCTCAGGGCGGATAATCCCGAACATTGGGACCTTGTATCCCAACTTTTCCTGGGCCTCGACGGCCATGTACCTCGATGTACACTAAACTATATGATTTCTAGATTGATCGTGGCTCAGCCCGTCCTTTTTTTATTATTTTCCCTATCGTCTAGAAGTTGGGTATGGGTGTGCTACATCCTTGCACAGCATGGTGTCCATTCCGATTCCATTCCCCCAGTGATATCTCCTCCATACTTGTCGTTCGGTTCGACTTGTCAGAATATCGCGGGGGAGCATCCTTGTGAGACTCACCGCACATGACATATTCCCCCCAGGGTCTAGGATCATGGGCTAACGGACCCATCCCAGCTGATATCTTCTTCAGCAGATATCGTGATAAAAAACCGGCAAAATTCTCTCGGCTAACCCAGACGAAACAGGGGTGTGGAAGGCACTAACCAGGCCCAAGAGAACCAAACATGAGAAAAGCCAGAAAGGGCCTGGCCTCTTCAATTATCCAAACGGGCCAAGAGTACGAATGCTGTAAATGAGGCCACTAGTTGGTTAGTCATGAACGAATCAAACTCTATCTCGCCCAAACCTTGTCCGTATTAAGAGCGATATGCCGGATGCGTTGTAGATCGTCACATATGCTTTACTTTCAGGCGGGACGTTTTGGAAGCGAGGGAACAAGGTGCTTCATTGGCGGAGAACTGGTTCTCATGGAGAAGTTGAAAGGCCCAATTTGACGGGAAACAATCGACGGTCTGTGCCCGTTTGCTCACCAAGGAGGTTCGCAACCCATCCCAGTTCTCCACGACTAATTTGAAGCTTAAACACCTTCCATGCAGAAGAGCGACCACGGCATGATCACCGTTTTCCCTGTCGATCATCAGTGAGCTTGACCTGCCGAACCTCTCGCCATCAAAATGATACACTGGCTTGCACCACGGCACATGGTAAGGGAAGCGCATTCTCTACTCCGCATTGCCTTCTCACAGGGATATTTTTGACGGTAACTCCTTCTAAGGAGCTGTCGTCATCCCCTGAAAGTGCACGCCTGTCTGAAAATTCCAGGGAAACTTTTCTTTCAGGCTCAAAGTCTCTCTTCACCATTCCGTCTTGTCTAGTATTATTTTGCCGTCAAATATCCACAGATTCCCAAGGTTACCCCAGGTTTGACGTATTGGAACCCTGTTCCTAGTCGTTCTAGAAAGCCGAATGCAAAAGGCAGCCTAATAATTGGGCAGAGGATTATGTCAGGTAAAATACTAGCTTGACCTTGTCTGATTCGCCTTTGCCACCTTAAACCGATGGAAGACACGCTGAACTCAACCGCCCAGCCACGGAGAAGGAAGGGTCCGGAGATATCTCGTCAGTACTGAACATGCCGCCCGACCTCACGAGTTAAATGAACAATGTCGTATTCGAGGCAAAAGTTCACACACCCCTCCCATAGTACTGCTGTTATGATTTTCAGGGTGGCATTCACCCTACTGTCATCACGAACCAAGTGCATGTGCAGTCTGGCCCTCGGCTGGAGTTCTCCGGTATCTCCAAGCAAATAATGGCGTGCCATGACAACAAACGCATATGGAGCGACCATCACACATTATTGCCCTGATCCTGGCAGTCCGTTGGTATCCTTGTGTCTGGTGCGAGGGTTGCATGGAATGCCAACCTTCCCAGGGAATCCTGAATATTTCCTATGGCTTACTTCCCTTGATGGAGTATATAAACCGTGAAGGATCTCCCCGCTGGATTGTTGATCCTATTTCATCACAGTGGGTTACAAAATCGCTCTTTGGGAATCAACGTACCGAAATTGAAACTTGATAGATCGCCCTCCTCGGATCTTCCCTCTTTTATCGCTATCCAATGAAGCCCGCTATTCTTCTCCTCGGCCTCGCTGCCGAAGCTTTCGCGGCGGCCATTATTCAAGGTGGCGGTGATGATACCGAAGTGACTCGAACTTTCGAACTTCCTCCTTTCACCGAGGGGCATCCTCACTGGCCAACCAGAAAACCAACCAGAACTCAATCTCTTCCAACTCACCCGCCTCACCACCCAACCAGGACCCATAGGCCGACTCATCGCACAACTACCCATCGGCCTCACCCGACGTATACCCATCATCCACCACACCACACCTCTACCAAGAAGCCATGGCCTACCTATGGCCTAGATGAGCGCGACGTCGCTGAAGACTTCGTCGAGGAAATCGTCGCACGTGACGATCTCTCCGGTGACAAGCCTGATCCCGACAAGGTGCACGTTATAGGTGTTAGCTATGGCGGTACTGGATGTCCCCAGGGAAGCGCCCGCAGCATCATTTCCGATGACCGTGAAACTATCACCATGATCTTCGACAAATACGTCGCCGCCATCGGCCCCAATGTCGCCATCGATGAGAGCCGCAAAAACTGCCAACTCAACCTTAAGCTCCAGTACCCTGGTGGATACCAGTACTCCGTTCTGGGGGTTGACTACCGCGGATATGCTCGCTTGGATCGCGGCATTGAAGGTACCCACAAGAGCAACTATTACTACTCTGGCGAGACCAACGACGTAAGCGGCTTTCTTTGCTCCGTCTTCTATAATCCTGCTCATTGATTTGCGAAAACTAACAACCCCACAGTTCTCCCTAAGCACCCGCTTCACTGGTCCAACTGAGGGCGACTACTTCCTCCACGACGACAGCGACATAGTCTCTCGCAACTGGTCTCCTTGCGGCAGCAGTCGTGCCCTTAACATCAACTCTCAGGTCCGCCTCACTAGTCGCGACAAGAATGCCTCCGGAATCCTCGCCAACGACTCCATCGACGCCGATTTCCGACAGATCTTCCACATCAGATGGCGAAAGTGCTAAGCATAGACAGCACAATTGTCCTTTGATGATCATGATTCTTCCACCTCCGCTCGTACCCAAGTAGCTGTTACCTATCTAGTTCAGCTAAAACCTTCGAAGTTGCGGTGTTGGCCATTGATTGTCAGCAGGAAAGGACTCCTTGTGAAGGACCACCTGTCGTTTCTGGATGCACATATTTTGATTGAGTTTATTTTTGCCTTTTCCTCTTTGGCAAAGACGGAGGATCTGGAGAGGGAGGCAGGCAGATGTGTAATCGGTTGTTTCCCCGTTTTCCCCCCTTTTATGTACATATTTTCTCCAGTGGTATAAAACGTGATGATTCTAAGATGATGCTTCTGTTCAATTTTTTTTTTAAAAGAAAAAACCGATATTCCTTTTGAACTGGAAGTCAAAACGTTATTAAGACATGACGATGGAATAAGCTTGTCGATCACCCGTTGGTCCGAGAGCGATGCATGTAGATCTTTGAAAAGGAATGCGTTTGGGCCCTGCTAAGTAAGGGTCATCTGCCACTTTGCAGCATTGGGGATGAAAGACCCAGGGTATGCTGTAGCCCAAGTGTTTGGGTAGAGTCTATACCACATTTTGCTGTGATTGGCAGAGGCGTAGCAATTTGGGTTGCAGTGTAGATTAACAGGTATACATACACTATCAGTGAAGTTACTAAATAGTTAGCTCGGAGTTGACAGTTGCGACCTCAGTCCTCTGTTCCTTTCCAAGCGTTGGATTCAAACCACGTCGGCTCCCTACGGCGTAGAAATTTTGCATGGTTGGTTCTCGCCTGGAATCCATGTTTTGCCCTCCTTTCCCGCCCCTCCCCTCCCTTCGTAACTCAAGACGACTGGAGAGGGGCATCGGCGTGGTAGGCCGGCGTAGTTATGACGAAAGCATAGTTGCTGGTTTTATACTCTCTCCACTAGTTATTTTGAAAAGACGAGAAAAAGTCAATGGGTTAATTCCCCACAAACGACGAGGCGTGGCAGAAAGGGGGTACTTGGAAGTCAATTATTAATCTTTGTGTCAATGGCGAAAAAGTGCCTCCTTGGTCGTCAAAAGTGAGATTGGAAGACAAATCAAGGGGGAACCGGGACTGGGACCTGCTCTTCTAGCCTCTTTTCCCCTCGCCACAATAGTGGAGGGGCAGGGGATCCTGGTCCGCTTTTGCTGAGACCCAATTGACAAATCGCCTTTTCTCTATTGAATTGAGGGGGGGCAGAGGTTGGAAGAAAACCTGGTATGGATCCGGATTCTAGGTGGTCCCTGAGTCGGAATCTTGTCAACTGTGTGAGAGGGAGGAATTGTTTGGTTTGCGGAATGAAGAGGAGTCGCGGGTGGCGTTGAGAATGACATCCCGTGAGGGTGATGATATCTAATCAATCAATCTATGTTGTGGATGTACCTGCGAAGTACTCCTGGTTTTGTTTACATCCTGGTTGAAGTATTCCCATCAGGGCGTCGAATCCCAATTTACATATACAAGTGACAACCCTTGCTTGACATTATTGATTAGATGGTTGGAAAAGGCAGCAACAGAAACTCTATACCAGTGGCTACATATTCCTCTGTATTGGTTCGGGCCTGGCCGCAGAATAATCTGGCTGAGCCGGTTCTCATATAGCTACAGGAGAGAATGCAATAGCTTGCATTCATTCAGCCTGTGGGTTGAGGGAATATCTGCAAAGTATGACAGCACTGAGTTCACAAACGGTCTCGATCTTCATTGCGAGCCTGTCCTCCACAGGGCGTCACCGTCGCTTGTGTCACTCATACAACCCGAGTCTTCACTCGGTGATAGCTGCTCCCAAAGAAACCCGTTGACCCTCGTTGCCACATTCAGTAAAGCCAAGCCTGGCTGGGTGTCAAAGGCCCGAGGAACAATGAATGGAAGAAGGAAAAGGCGTCAATTCGTTCCTTCTCAACAAACTTCAGTGATTCTGTACAACATCTTCGCACATCACATTCTCATTGAGGAGTACTAGCAGTTGAAGAAAATGTGAATAAAATCCAAAGGATATTCTAACTCTCTCATGGTCTTCCCTTCGCTCTTGCTACCAATTGTCAAGGAGGTACCATAGGCTGTGTCTTGTTTATTCCTTTTTATTGTTAAACGACAATTTCATTTGAAAATGGAGGCAGTTGACGCCGAGACTGTTTTCAATTTCCTGGGGAAGCGATATGAAGATGCATATGCTAACAGCCCCAACCTCAAGTCCGTCATCCAAGACGTCCTCAAGAAACTCAAGCCCGGCAGCTGCATCTTAGACGTAGGGTGCGGCACAGGAAAGCCCGTTGCCGCAATGCTAGCGGAAGCCGGTCATTCAGTATACGGAATCGATGTTGCAGAGCAAATGGTGAAGATCGCACGCTCGCAAGTTCCGGGAACCTTTGAAAAAGCGGACATGAGGAAATATGTCCCAACACGAAAGTTTGATGCGATATTCGTAATTTACTCCCTCTTCCAGATCTCCCCAAGCGAGACGCATGGTGCTGTGTATCGGTTCGCAGAGTGGCTGAAGAGCGATGGAATCCTGGTTATAGGTGTAACTCCCAGCGCAAGTATAGACAAGATGGAAGTGGAACTATATGACGATAATATTTGGGGTTGCGTTCGATGGATGAACAAACCTTGGATGACAAAAGTGACGAACGAGACATTCCTATCCGAGCAACGGTGGAAAGACCTTTTGCAAAGCACCGGGTTGATTTTCGAGTCTGAAACACTTTTCAACTTTGTCCCGGATGACAAGGAGCATCAGGCACCGGAAGATCACTATCTAATAGTGGCGAGAAGGAAGGCGAACTGTTGTCCACTGCTTGGCCCTCATCCAATTCCAACGTCGTGCCCGAATGAACACACTCGGAATGTTTTGGTTTGGAGAGAGCTTCAAGAGCGACTGGTATTCGAGGATGGCCACGATGAAATCACGAGGGAATTACAGCAGAGCGGCAAAGTTCTTGATGTGGGCGAAGGGCTTGAGTGTAGGTGGCTTTTAGTTCCCTAGACCTGTCCGTTGAATATTTTGCTAACAGGTGAACGTCATTTAGGTGTCCAGAAAGGCCCAGTTGGCATCGCAGCAGAGGTGACCAAAACAAGCCTTCTGGCCTCGGGGGACTTGCTATTTGATGACCGTAGCTTCGATACTGTTTTTACGATGTCAGCTCTTGAACATGTCAAAAGTCCCGAGCTATTCCTCCGGGAGATCGCACGGGTCACAGATGCATCCAAACCCAACTCTCGAATCGTGATCATTCAATCAGCACCAGAGAGCGAAAGTCAAAAGCTAGTGGATTCCATTTGTGCACCGCTAAGCACGCAAAACGAAACACGCCATCAAGGATCGCTTCTTCAAATTGCTGCTAATCTTTTCCCTAAGATTGGCTTTGGCCAGGTATCTGTTCGACGAGTCATGGCCCAGCTTCAATTCAGTGGCAATGACCTCTCGCAGCAGTGTATTGAAGCAGCAAAATTATTGGCAGGCCTCCGGTACCAAGATGATGCAAATTACCCACAGATGAAGGAAGCGTTGGTTCCCCAGTTAAAGATGCTATTCCAGGACCACCCGGATGTAATCCGAAGTGAATTGGTCATGTTTGTTGCCAGACCTCTTTTGAATTAAGACCCAGGTTTCGAATGGGACCTACCATTGCTCTTCTGTCTTTTCGGAAATTAACTAACTAGTATTCCTTGCTACGATGTAGCTATCGCCAAGGCGAACACTAGTTACCTAACAATTCAACCAATTTACTCCAACTTTCTCGTCTTATGGACAGTACATTAAAAGCTGAGGTATAACTAGGCCCTAAACCATGTGAGGATAGTTCCAGCTGCTAAAGCTACGAGTGAGATTATTTTGAGTGACTCAATGCACTATTATGGATTGGTCTAGTCACTACCACATCACTACTACTTCACTTTTTGACCGGATTCACGTTCTCATGAGTCATTACGGATGGACAACCCTAGTATATAATCCTCCCTACCTCCCATCGTCTTCCTCAGCTTCTTACACATCAACCGTGGCAGGTAAATCACCGATTTGAAAAGGTGAACATGCTTTATAAAGGCCTATTCAAATGCTATCAGATCTAAATACAACCTGTGGTGTTCTCCTACGAAAAGGCACATCTACTGAAAATCACGCATTTCTCCACGAAACCGAAGTTTTCCAATCCACCTTTTGCGTCATGAGCCTTGCATTCTTCATTCACTCTCTCCTTTCTTCACAACGAGGATACGGCAACCACTACCCAATGGCTATACGACAGGAATTGCATGCGTGCCTCCGAGGCTCCGCTATGACATGGTGGGGGTCGGAACCATAGGACCTATCGCCAAAATAAATTTAATCAATATCTTATTTCGGTTCGCTCAAGGTGACTCTAGCTATGCGAGATCCCTTGCCGTTAACCACACCTTAGCAGCTTAGATGTTTTATCTATTTCTTAAAATTGTTGCAAATAACTGGTGAGCACGTAAACCGAGGTTTCATATTTCATTTCGCTAACTGTTAGTTAGGGAGGTGAGCGTGGTTCTATTTACTTTAAACCATCTTCAAGAGGTCATTAAAGCCTTATACTACAATATACTTGAATTCATTTCCCGGTAGGGACGCTAAAAATCGCCATCTACATCTGCTTATAAGCTGGCACAAAACGATGACCTTAGTTTTGAGTGCTCGAAGACGGCGTGCTGTCTTCGGTGTGCCAAGATTCTCTATAAAAAGCCGGATACAGTATGCTTGAAGGCGACAAGGTTCCAAATGCGGGTATCGCCAGAAACTCGGCAAACCCTGTGAGGCCGTTCCCCGGCAACTCCAGGGGGTGGTCGAGCAGGGTGCCGCAACGGCGAAGCTCAAAAAATTCTTTACCGTGGCGAACGCGTTTGGGCGCACAATGGGGAACAAGCGAGAGAAGAAGGGAGCGGGGCCGCCACTACCTAGCAGTGGTGTGCAGGAAAGAACGATTCGCGTCCTGAACAATAATTTGGCGAAGCTCGTGGACGCGGTTGCGGCGAGTCGCACGAAGTTCCTGCAGCAGGATGACAAGCTCGTGTATGTCATTGCAGGCCTGGGCTTACTGATCATTTATGATATGAACTGGCTGTGGAAACAATAGCTAAGCCAGATGATGAAGCCCAGACAATCCCTACAAGATCCACTGCTACCGAGGGAAGTATGTATCTCTAATGATCTCAAACAGATAGCACAAATCAAATAATTAAAGAGCAAGCTTTTCAGATACTATTACTCCACGTCGCCGTGCTCGGCAGATGAGAAAAACCCGAAAGAACCTTGTCGAAACTAGATCAACACAAATGGGGATTATGTTTTCGTTAACGAGGAGTTTGATGAAAATGACTCTGAAAATGCCATGGTGACCCTCGTCAAAGCCCAACCCTTGCGATCGGCAAAATTATCTCTAGAATGGAGAGAGAGCAGGTTATTCTCTCCGTGAGAGCTTCTCCAGTTCAATATGTCTTTCGATTTGTTAATACCATGCAGGCTTAAGGTTTTGGGGAATCACTGCTATCGTTTTGACGGTAGCAACGAAAGAGATGAAACGGGCACGGTCCGGACTACCAAACCATTGGATTCGCCAAAGTTGTAGCAGTTGCGGTGACTGCGACCATATTGCTACAGTATATCCAACCAGCCAAGTTTCCAAATTCCTAGTATCAGAAGATTTCCCGCGAAAATTCCGGGATATGAAGCCGCACACCCATGATCAAGAGTATCATCTATCGCGTCCAGGACTCAAACAACTAGTATCGGTCTCGCTGAGCCCGATTATGGATCTTCATCAGAAGAATGTACCAAAAAGAAAGGTACCTGAGTCCAAGGCGCCATCTACGACCCTTACAATCCAACCTAAAAGGTCTACTGCTATGTCAGCGACAAATAGTGCATCATCTCATAGAGCTAGCTCCTTTGCTGTAAATATCATCAGCGAGGAGGACTCTGATGATACTTCCTCAGAGACACCTAATCGGAGTGTGACAGGACTAGATACATCGACAATAAATTCTGCCACTGTAGCAGGAAGAGAGGAATGAAAAGTTCCTTATAAACCCTATTGTGAATTGCAGGGTTTTGTGTCAGGATCCAGGAATCTACGGGATATCATACCATGTAGTGGGCTCGCCACTAGAGCACGTTCTCTTTCGGACGAGTGGCATAGAGATATGATGGGTTTTCTCGACGCGATACTTCGAACTCTTTACCATTCGGTCGGTCAGCAGTTGATGAGGCAGGATCCCAGCAAATTGCCTGCGGGTAATCGCCTGACAGAGAGGGTTCGGTGTTTCCAGATAGCAGCGATGAAGATATCCCGTTAGAAGAACAAGAAGAAACTGCTGTGGCAGTCGCACGCGGAGCGTGACGGAAAGACTCTGGATCTGTGATCTCATATGTTATCGACCCGAATCTGTCAGATTAATTGGGATCAGAATATCGCGTCGAGAGAAACCATCAAACATGTGTGCCACTCGACCGAAAGAGAACGCCTTCTAGTGGCGAGCGACCACTAGGTGGTATGGAATCCCCTAGATTCCTGACACGAAGCTGAACCTGAATTTGTGAATTCTGACTCGGAGTGGCCTGGTGAGATAAAGGGTGTGTGTGTATGGCCATGTCCAAGGAGCAAATGTGAGAGTGATGAAATTAGTTAATTCATATCCTCTCTAGTGGATGGCGATAAGAGGCCAGACGGTATTTCGCATAAGGATCTACATTTTGCGATTCCCGAGCCACCTTCATGGGGAATTCAGAAGTTGTTTCTGCCCCTTGTGGTGTTCGCGGGGCGCCACTTTGTGGAGGTGAAATGTCCCGCTGCTACCTCGTGTCAGGAATCTAGGGGATTCATATCCCATCTAGTGGTCGCTAGTCCTAGAGTGGGCTCTCTTCAGGCTGAGTGGCACAGCAGCGGTGTGCTCAGCATAATAGCCGGCTGTTGAGAATTGGAGTGGTCTCCTTTATGGTCTCTCGCGAGAGTCATCGTGGCGAGAAGACCATCGTACCACTATGCCACACGACCAAAAGGGAACGTCCTCTAGTGGTGAGCCCCCACTAGATGGTATAGCTGAATCCCTTAGATTCCTGGCAGGTGGTCGCTCATTAAGCCTAGTTGGTTAAGTTGCCTTGAACCCGGGTAGTTATGCTTTCCAAAGTTTTTTCTCCTTCCGAGCAGAAAAGCTAACAACAGCACAGCAGCACAACAAAGCGGGAAAAAGGCAAAACTTCGCCGCAAATTACCTGGGAAAATATACATGCGGCTCCTCGTTAACTCCCTCCGCAGGTAGGGAACGGGGACTGAACTGACCCTACCCCGCGTGCGGCAAAACAATTTCAAGTGTGTCACAGACTTTGCAATTCCACCAAGAAACAACATAATTGACTTTTTTTTTCTCTTTTTCCCCTCCCACAGTCCCAGGCCAGGGCACGGGGAGGGTCGACTCGCCACCACATGTCTCCCAGAAAATTCAATTCAGCGGGATTTGGAAGCGTGAGTGGGTTATACCGCTCCCCATTGCGAGTTGAAGCGGTAGGCTTGTTATGACTACTAGTTAGTAACTGATTGCACCCTTTTTTCAAAAATGGTCATGACAGATTATAACGAGAAACGACAGATAATCTCTGGACTGGTCGTAACGCGATACAATTCACAGCTTGAAGCCAACAGATCTACCACTTCTACCCATGCGAAAGAATGATTTTCATGCACACATCAATTCAATCTTCGAGACAAGCGCCCTTCAACGAGAAGCAAGATAAAGGCCTGCTATCAGAACTCCATGAAAACCCTCACCAGTGATGGTCAATAGTGTCTACCTAATGCAGTATAGCGCATGGATCAAACCTGCCGGGTTTCTAGCCATATTTGATACATGCACGAGATAAAAGGTGTGATTCGACTCTATTCCAGGTCGTAGCATCTTGAGGATTTGCCATTTCCTTTTTTTCGCTGTTTTGGGGGAGTATAACAAGGGCTATGAGAAGAAATGCTTGGAAGTCCATGAATAAGTCATGATGGCGCGCGGCTTCACTCTGTACCGATAATAAACTAGGCTCTTAAGAATACTCAGATCCGATTGAATCAACTTAAAAAATTCCCCTCTAACCACGAATTCCAATTTAGTAGTAATGTATCTATCAAAACTCTTAACTGTCTCGATACCGGTCCATTGTCTTGACAATTTCAATCTTGGACGCGACCACTCCAGTAAAAACAGATGGAAATACAGGGCAATAGTGATAAAGCACTAGGCATATTCAGGTGGGTATCGCTTGCAAAAGAACAAAGGACGACCAAAACAAACGGGCAAATTGGGCCATAAAAACGATGCGATGGTGTATACGGGATATATGACGTGATATCAATCTGTGTATGCGGAAAATGAATCAGAGGAATCAAGGCAAGGAAAAGGGAAAGTCATCGAGACTATTGTATAAAAGCAAGAAACCCAGCCGAATCCCAAATTAACCGGTAGCACGCCAGACAAACAGTACACCCAACCCATCCATACGAAGGACTCGGTAAGGCAAAGTACCCAGCCTGGTGAAAATAGAAAGTGTCAAAGAAAACGAGTGCTAGCGACAAGCCCCACACAAGTCATTCGCATAACCCTGCATTGCATCAGAGGGAAAAAAAAGGAAGACAAAGAGCCACCCACCCAACCCGGTGCATGCATGCAATTTGAGTTAAGTTCAAACGTATATAGAGTACTCCTAGTCAAAAATAGCAAGCCAAAGCGAGAACCAGATGAAAATGGCAGGGCAGCCAAAACACAAACACCACTCCAAAACCAGACAAACACCACTAGTCATCAAAGGCATTGCAATATTAAGAATATTGGTTGAAATAACAATGGTAGTTATCCAAAGAAGTGTATCACCGTCATTGAGGTGAGATCTAGGCCAGTAGAACCATCGCCGCACAACGGGAAACGAAAGTATAAATAAGCCAGGGGAAAGAAAGAGAACGCAAGGTTAGATGATCGAGGGGAGAAAAGTCATAACGTCGCTAGAGAAGATAATTCTCAGACCAACTGGTGTAACATCTTTCGTGCCGTATCAATTGATTTGGGAGAATCAAACTCGTCAGCGTCATAATGTGCCCGAAAGTCCTCTACGAACCATTGGGCACAGGTTGGATCGGTATTACTCAGGTTACCAGAACCTGTCATTGTTTGAAGAGGTCGTTTTTCGCTGCGATTAGAGGTATTGCTGAAAATATTCTCGATTGAACCATCCAACCCGCTCAAAGGCCGTCCAAAGCTTACTAGCTTTGTTAACATCAATCTTGCACGCCTGCTGTGCGTCAGTTTTTCGAAACTCCTTATCCTCGCGAAGTTTATTCAGACGAGCTTCGAAGATACGACGCTTGCTGCAGAGATAAGTAGCGCATGAGAGACGGAGAGTTGCAGCGAGGCTGATTTCAGCTGGGTCGAGTGCATTCCTATCGGGATCATTGGTAAGGTCGAGCATTTGTCCCTTCCAATCAGCCTTGAGTCCTTTGGTGCCACGTAGCGTCGAGAGTGGAGGACAAAAATTCGGAAGAGATTTGTAATCTGTATCATCGCGGTTGGTGCCGATAACACGAGGTTTGGGAGGGTTACGAACAGGAGCCGAGTCAAAGGAGTCGAGAGCTTTTGTGTTGGGACTGGATCGCTTGGCTCTCTGAGGCTTTTGCACACGGGCGGCTGCGGCTTGACTTCGCCTTGAGGGAGCGGGGGCGATTTTCTTCAATTTCGAAGAGGCTCCATATAGCTCTGGATGCATCAAAGCCCATTGGCTGTCTAGGATCTCTCGTTCCTTTCTTGCCCAGGCACCAGGATTGCGATTGTAATTGGTGGCGACACGTGGAACGCATGACAAGGCGAGCATGTATTCGTCGCGAGTCGGCGATGGAAATTTGGCCTTGGCCGTTGACTCTTTGGTGGCAATGTGTTCCTCCACCAATGCCTCAGCAGTAGGCGCAAAGAGTGGCTCATTGTCAAGGATCGGGGATCTTCTGTCGGAGGGGAAGAGCAGTGGGTCTCTGTTAGATGACCTCTCGATGGCATTGGCGTTGGTGTGATCACGAGTGATCGAGTCAATCTTCTTGCTCCCGTGATATGGAGTGACGGGTGGCGATGGTAGATCCATCTCTGATTGAGATTGGGCACGTTCAGTTGTGATGGGAGGCAGCTTGTTGGATGGCGAGAAGAGCAATTGCGAATATGGATCGGAGGAGAAGCTGTCGAATGGTTTTGGCTCTGGAGGAGACACCAGACTCGAGACAGGCGGTAGCCGGTTCATATCGTGGCGGTGTGAAGATTGCATATAAAGAGAAAGGATTGAAAGGCAGGAATGAATGGTTTGATTGATTGAGTTATCGTTTGGGGGTGGTTGAGACGAATCGACGAAAGCGTTATATTATCGGATTCGGAGGATTGGGTTGTCAAAGGGAAGTATCGAGGATAAAAGAATGGGAAGAAAGAAGAAAGGAATAAGCAGAAGAAATAAAGATCAGAAGAAGAAGAAGAAGAAAGAAGAGAGAGAAAAAGGAAACCGGAAAAGCAGCCAGCGCCTCCTTGAGAGCCTGACTTAGAAAGAAAGGTCAGGCAGGGTCAGATGGCTTTTTGGCTTTGATGACCTAAGACCACAGCTGGAAGTCAATGGAACAGCCCTGCCTTGGCGTTGGAGGCTGATTTGTCAAGCTGCGTGGCGATAAGCCCCTCGGAGTTCGCGGACTTAAGCCCGATCAGTGGCTTATGTAAGAGTGGGAGGCGCCGATAACGTTATTAAAAGTTGCTGCCTTGTAGCTTTGGTGTACCTGCGGGTACCTGAACAGAAGTGAGTTGGGGAATCAGTTTTCTGAGCAGATAATTGATCGATCGATAGCTAGAGAAGAAGAGAAAAAGTGGGAAAAGACAGCAAAGGGAAAAGAAAGAAAAAAAGAAAAGAAGGGAATATATTTTCCAAAAGACCGGGGAGAGGCAGCAGGAGTACCATGAAGCAATGAGTCAAATGATACGATCATGCCTAAATGATGTGGTTCTTGGGTGTGGGTGTGAGGAGGGGAGGGGAAGGGGGGTTTGGGTGTTGCAGAAAGTACGGTAAACTCTGCGGGCAATAAACACGCGTGATGATGAAAGTGATGAGGTGATTGATGATTGATGGTCAAAGCAAAGAGTAAACAAAATATACAATTACATACATACACAAATGTCCTCGCTTTTTGTGAATTCCAACACAGCCGGACACAATGATGCGTTCTTCCTTTAGATCTCAACCCAAAATTTTGGATTTCAAGACGGGGAAACTGGTTCATGAAACGGCCGGATCGGCAGACGGGTAGTAGATGGGGTGGTGGGAGGGAGTATACGTCAGGCAGTTGTGGATAGTCTTTTTATGTCCGGAAATGTTTGATGTCGAATGGGTGGGAATTGCAAGTTAATTTCAGGCAGAACAATTAATAAAAACTGGCTTGGTGGGTTTGGATTGATACCCAGGCAGAATTACAAGCCCTCCGCAAAATGGAACGACAACGACAACGGCAACAACAATAGAATTGGAATTGCTATTGAAATGGAAAATTGCCTCCAAGACTGGAGAGAAGACGGGGTGTGGGGGATGAGAGGGTGTTAAATACGGTGCTCTTAATCTCAGAGAGGGGGAAATTCAATCGGAGAGTGGGTTTTATCTAATTGAAACAGCCTTTTTGTTTTTTTTTGCCCTTTTGTTTTATCGTGAATTATTATTATCACCATTTGGGGCGCGGCTGCGATGGGATAGTAGTTGACAAGAGTGGATTGGATGCGCTGACGGAGCGGGCTTGTGCTTCATACCATTTAGTTAGTTACTTGTTAATAGTTGGTTGGATCCATCGGGTTTGTGTTAGGCAGTGAATATGCGGGCTGGCAGGGTCAGTCAGGCATAAGAATAGAAACAAGTCTGAGGGTGAAAAAGAAGTAAAAGCCACAACAGGCCCTGCTTGTTGATTCGATGGGATCACGCGAACGGCCCCATTTCTTCCAAACGAAGATCCCATCGCGCAACGCAATACGGGAAAGAGAGAGAGACGAGTGGAGAGAAAGCGAAAGCGAAAGCTGTTTTTGGCGTATAGCAAGTAGTTACATTGTTGCGCTTCGACTCAATTACGCTCTCAATCTCTTTCCTGCGGGCCCCAGGTACTATTACTGGACACTGATTTGTTCGCCTTGACAAGAACAACAGAAAAAGAAAAGAAAATGAAATGGATTGAAAAAGGAGGCATAGCGGAAAGAGAGATCCAGCGTGTAATTGGCGATGCTGATTTGACGCCAGTTGAATGGCTCCGAAATCAACCCATGGGTTGAAGAAAGCGGTCGAATCGACCGGATTGTGGGATGGTTTGTCGGGCTACGCCGTTCCTCAAACCCAGATCAAGTCAATTGACCGCAAATGTTGCGAAGGAGTCATTCTCTCTTGCCCCCCTCTCCATCCTGTCATCCTCCCTCCGTCATCGCCAGCGTCATCGATGCGGCTGATGGACCTTGGGTCAGCTGGCTTCTTCTCTCCCGTTTCTCCCCCCCCCCCAAAAAAATCAATTGACCGATTCCAAACCCAGTGATGAGAGAGAATCTGGGCTTAATCTTCGCAAGTGAGTTGAGTATTTCAAATTAAGTATGGAATTTGTCTTTTATCTTGCCCTTTCCATTTCAATTTCAAAACAAACCGTCGACAAGTGATGATGGAGATGGTTGATGCCAGGTCACTCTTATTCCCCGCTATTAACTAGTATTTATCCTGCAACGACAAGGACAAGGCTGTGGAGAATTGGACCAGAACAAGTGTCCGAAACTCTTTCTACAGACGCCCATTAATACCCCTAACTCAACCATCTACCTAACCTAATTCGACCCAACTCAACAAGCCTTTTGGTCCCCAGCAAACGGGCAAGGCTGCTGCCCAACAACAAAATCACCAATTGGCTAATTAGAAGGCAGCAACCCGTCCTAACAATTCTGTCATCTTCATCTTCATCCATCGCCATTCACTTAGCTTTTCAATTGGAAAACTTTGGCTTCATCCCTGACTGTCATCATCCAATTGACATAATCGATATGTTTGTGACCCAACAAGCTTATCTATCTACTCGGTCATGATTAAAATGCAAATGCATCTTCTGTTGAGGAAATTTTGTACCCAATTTACCCTTACAACATACATCAGAGGGAAAATTGGAAGTAACCCTCACGTACCTACTTGACAGGGACTGGAAGTACTTAATAGATAGCGCGGGGAAATTGGAATCGTAGGGGAAATTCAATCGCACCGCCAAAAGATAAATGCTCTCTAGTAGAGATGGCGAGAGAGATGCTTCGGAATGTCGCTCGTATCTAGTTAACTCTTACTAGAAACGGCACTGCCAACGATATCTTCAGAGGCAACTATTCTTTTATCCGCTCTTCCCGTCGCAATCGAAATCGATTCTATTCCCCACTCAAATGCCAATGGGACATCCCAACCAACCTACAGCACCGAGAGCCATGACGTTAATCCTCTGGTTTAACGAAATCAAGGAGACCATGCTTTCTCGGATAGAGAATATCAACAACATTGAAGCTTGTAGCATGTTTCATGCCCCTCACTCCAAGAGACTTCCATGTCACAGTGGCCATGGGAAGCTTTTTTCAAGTTCCGTCTGCTTAAAAACATATCCATGATGAACATTCCAATGCTCAGTTTAGTCACCACTAAGTTCAATGCATAGATAGCTTTGAATGCTGGGCTGTGATGAAACAACGGGTATGTTTGATCCAGACTCTACCAAGAATTTCTGTACACAACTTTGCTTTCATCATGCCCATCCCCACCAGCCTCTCCCGCCATTCAGCCAGCAAATTAGCAGGTATGATCTGGGTTAGTCCCTGTTTGACAATGGGAGTTGGATGGCAATAAAGCAAGTCTTTGATGGTGAGCTCTAACGAAGCGCCTGAGGAATTGACTGGAGACAGTGTATTATCGAAGCATGGGGGGCATGGGACACAAAGAGAGCTTTGGAGGATTTTGACTGGATAGGAATGTACCAAGTGATGTATAACTCTGATAATTTTATTCTTGTTCACTTGACTTCACAGGCAATGCCATCCTAATACAACTACTAATTAATCCAGAACAGTTTCTTGATCCTCATATGTGAGTATCGCGTATCTTTCAATTACCCGATTTCTTCGTCTTAACTACAAAATTCTGTGTATGTAGCTGCTAACTTACCCGGGAAGATTCACTCACACTATGCGTAGGTGGCTGCCAGGAACCAAAATTTCCAAGGCGATCATCATCCAACAATCATCTCCCAATTGACGCCTTCTGCCTGGCCAGCCTTTCGTTCTTCGCATTGGCCTCGGTTGCTGCATTTCGAGCCATATTTCCGACCGCTATTGGTGAATGTAGTTCCGCCCCGATGATCAGAAACGAGACCATGAAAGGGGGCATTGCAAGGATGTCTTCGAGCTATCATTGGCCGGTCTTCATGTCAAGTCATTGAACAATGCACCCTTTTAGTACATGTGTTGTCTGGGGATGTCCACACATACACCGCCCTTGACCAACTTCCATTTCATTGCCTTGCTTCTGGGCAAGCGGCAAGCAAAAAATACAGGACAATGAGATGCGCCCAATGTTGTGTGAGAGTATTGCATGTTGAAATTGTGGCCGTAGGGCAACCTCTCTTGGAGAATGTATGGATGTGCATGTCTCTCGTGGACACCTTGATCTGCGGCGAGGCTCCTTGTGCAAGGTCCAGGGCAACCAACCCAACGGAGAAAACTCCCCATCGAGCAACTAACCCCAAATGCTTGTCTTTAACGAAGTATCTTTTTGATACTATACCGTACACTATGTACATACATACACCCACAAAAGCGCTTTTCCTGCCGGGCATGTTTTGAGTGTATTCCGTACCTTCCTTCTCTTCATCACAGCACACATGATCTCCCTCGCTAAACCCGATTCAATAAAGTCATGGGTGCCTAATCCCCTTTTGGGAGGGCTTGAACTGGAATCCAACCAATGAGAGTGTTTGATTGCGCCTTTGCCCCTCACATGCTCACGGCCAAGCTCCATCCCTCCCCACCTACCTATCCGAATTTGGCAATTCACGCCGCCTCTAGCGGCTTCGAAGGAGAGAAGCGAGAGTTTTCTCCCATATCGTGTGAGTCAGGCGCATGACATGATTGATACATACTCGCTCAGTGGTGCGACGGGACTCGTGAGGGGCGGGGCGACAAGTTTCACCGGTAACTTCTCGGGACGCCGAAAACTTCGGACGAAGCAGTCCCCCGTTCTAGTTACATCCGACCTCCAACGAAAGTACTAGTTATAACAAAAAATTGTTCGATTTGATTTCTCATCAATTGGCTGAGAAATACAACAAACTAGATTACCCGGACGTGCCACATTCTGACTCACACCCTGCTCGTCGGCGTTTACGGGACAAAAAAGTCCACAGCGCTAAGCGCAATGAATGGCACGGACTTTTTTATTCCCTGTTGTTCACATGCAAATTCCCTATGATAAGCGAATTAAGGTTCTTTGGCTTGTTGCTTGAGAGAAGAAAGCATGACGTGAGTGGAAGCAGTTTTCTAAAGGCCCAGCAGGTGACAGGTGACAAGGGAGAGAGGGGTAAAAGTAAATAGAAAGCGTTGCTGTCGATTTTCGCCAAAGCAAGGGGGAGGGAAGCACATCCCGTTTTTCTGGACGTGAGCGACGACTTGTGTCCAGTGTCAAACAGATTGGAATCGAATTTAGTTGATTAACCGAGTTTCACGCTGTCATATAGCCTAAGTACCGGCCTTGATTGGGGCCCCACACTAGGGGAGGAGGTGTTTTGTCATGCGTGATGTTCATGGGATGCAATTGAGTTTCTACGTTCTTTTGGAGGGGTAAACAGTTGACTGCATCCGGGAATATGATTGAAGGGGGGGACGTGTTCGAAGGGAATAGGGAGTGTGTGCGTTTGGCTCTGGAGATAAAGATTCGCACATGTCGTACATACATGCAAATGGAGCTTTGTTTGTGTGAGAAATTTGGATTAGGGTCAAAGAGCGGCCATTTGATATACAGGTAAAGAATGGCTCTAGTAGCCATCCCGAAAAGCAATCGACTAATTGATACGATTTTGCTAAAAGTCTCTTTAAACCTGCTAAAAGTCTATTAACGGTACATGGTCTCCAATCTATCGGAGATATACGTATTTCTCTACATATCGTACATTATCAATCACCTGCCCACCGCTCCTTTAAAACCCAATTGCGTCCTTGACTTTTCTCATAGCCTTTTCTGCATTCCTAGCTGCTTTCTGGGCACCTTCTTCAGCCACCTTATCAAGATACTCCTTTCCTGCGTCCTTCATCATCAGTTCCACATATCTCTCTCGTATCGGCGTCAAATGCTCCGCCACCTTCTTTGCAACATGTTCCTTTAGAGTCCGTAAACTGGAATTTGCATGCTCCCTTGCTAATTCTGCTGGTGACAGATTGCTGCTTGTATCAAAGTTGCTGAAAATATCAAGGAGGTTAGAAACACCGGGTCTTTTGTCCGGATCGTAACTAATTCCCGGCTCAGAGTCCGTGAGTGCAACTTTTATCTTCTTGTGGATTGTCTCGGGGGTATCTGTGAGGAGAATTCGAGAGTTGGGATCGGCGTCAGATTTAGACATCTTTTGCTCGGGAGATTTGAGCGACATTACGCGTTTTGCGGGTGCTGTTTTTTTTTTTTGTGATATTGTCAGAGATTTTGGTTCCGTCCCATCGACCGGATTACGATTTGGGATGGAACTTACAAACGAGGGTATCAGGAGAGGTGAGAACCGGTCCGTAGATGTAATTGAAGCTGTTTGCAACTTCGCGAGCAAACTCGAGGTGTTGCTTCTGATCTTCTCCGACTGGAACATGCGTTGCCCTGATGCGCGCCTGGAGTCAGCATGCTTCCGCCCAGATAATAGCGTAGTAGGACACCCGTACGAATGGACCAAAATATCTGCCGCCTGCAGAACAGGATATGAGAATAGGCCTAATCTGAGCTTTGCCCTGGCACTGGAGTCTTCAAGCGTCGAACGCTCTGGCAATTGCAATTTGCTCTATACCCCATATCAGCGCAGGATCGGTCAAAGCAAGGTTCCAAAACATACCTTCCACTGTGTCATCCTCGACAAATATCCCATTGACGATACTGTACTAAGAATCCACATCAACTCCGCATGCGCTGGGACCTATACTCACCCTCTCCCATCGTCGCTTACTTGTTAGCTCTCCGTCCCTCACATACAGATCCAATATGTATATATAGCACCATTTTAATCAGTCTTGAGATCACGCACAGCACTCTGAAAAAACACCACCGCTTTTTCCGGCCTCAATCCCACCGCCAATAATATCGCAAACGACTGTCTTCTCCATTCCCGAAGCACCGCCGGATCCTGCGGCATCGTCAACGCATGTAAATCAACAATCGAGTACATCAGTTCTTCCCCGGGTGCCGCGTCATCTTGGAGTTTCACCCATTCACGTAATGCACCAAGGTAATTGCCCAGATGAGGAATGCCCGTGGGTTGGATGCCGGAGAAGATGATGCGAGAGGGTTCTGAAGGAGCAGCCGCGGTAGTTAGGGGGCTCCGTTGGTGCCATTGGGGGCACACCGGGGTAGAAGTGGTGACACGGACAAATCGGCTATTCGATAGGCCTCTATGGCTTCGTATGCAGCGGGCGAATATTGACATTCTGAGCTTTTGCCTTCAACCAAAGCTTCGGGCTGCGTCAACGAGCAAATGCGTAGATGGTTGTCACGTGATGAGATTGAAATCTTTCGGATAAATCTCTAGAGCTAGCGAAAAGTAGGATATCATAGGAAAGAATTCCTCAATAATGGTTTTTGAATTCTATATTTGTTGGTTTGAAAAGGTGGCATAGAGATACATATAATGCGAACTCCCAAGTTTCCCAGCTAAATCATATAACGGCCCAAGACAGCAACATCTGATAATAATACAACTTTACACATGGCGCGAACCCTTTCATCCCTTCCGGACCTCTGATAAAGGCGCATGATTGCGAGTAAATCTCTCTCTTTCGAGAATATCAGTAACGGACTCGGGGAATTCTGCGCTCTTTTTGGCACCGAATTGACCGAGCTCGGCATCAAGAGCCTTGAGTACCTCATCGCCCGCTTTATCCATAGACTTGCCAACACCTGTATCAAAAAGAAATACAATTAGTATCTCTCAGGAGAAACAACCAAGAATGCATACCTAGGCTAGCATGTTCCCACACATTAGCCTTCATACCCACGCCGTGGAATGCGTGCTTCCTCAAAAACGCCAACCATGCCTGCACGGAGTCCGAGTTTCCATCCTTAATCTGTATTAATCGCCTCATTGTGATTCTCTCGAAGTTCTCCGGTGTCTTTCTATGAATGAACGGGCTGCGGAATAACGTCCATCTTTCCACGAGTCGGGGGAGCGGAACAGGGCCTGATGCCGGCAAATTGAGATAGTAGGCTGCTCGTAGGGCAAAATCTGCAAAGAATTCAACGTGACGCGCGCTGTAGGAGCGAAGTTGGAGGTCGCAAACGGGAAGACCATATTCGGCTTTGCGTTTAAGAGGTTTGAGGTAGACGGCTTGGACGCTTCGAGGTAATCGGAATTTTGAGTTAATCGACTCTAGGCGATCCATCCTATAAGGAGAGTTCTTAATGTCAATTTTGAAGTTTTGACGCGCTATAACGATTCGCAAGGCGGTTCTAGCTCACCATTCCTTTGCTTCGGGATTTGCGTCTGGGTTTTCGGCATAGCTATGGTGATAGGGATTAGTATGCCATTCGCCTCAGAAAGAACAAGAATAGGTCGCTCACGATAGCTGTTTGGGAGTTAGCTTTGATGCATCCACCTCCGTCACATTTGAAGGCTTATTCTCTTCGAACCTGGACGATGTAGTGGTAAGCGACCGGACGGGGCTCGATAACTGCGGTTAAAGCGTTAAGTATTCTGCCATCAACAAACTGGAGAAAGGGTGAGTACTTTTAAGCGCTTGCTACATCGCAGAGCCGATCTAAAATAAGGAAACGGAAACATAATGGCTACCCAGTTGCGCGTGATTCCGCAATGCCATTTCTCTCTACTTGCATCTCTCGTCTTGAAGCCCTTTTTTTTGGTTGCGAGTAGTGGTTATGTAATCAGGATTTTGTATTTTCCAGCCAATAAACCGGCTCTTCGGGCACGGCCATCTCAGAGTTGGAAGGTCTTGCTTGCTCCGCAAGATTTTGAAAAGGCTTGAAAGCGAAAGGACGGGTCATTCACTCCGAGAAGCTGCATTTCCGATAACCCAATCTCCTATACAGCCTTTTTAGCAGGACATTAGACTCGATATCCCGCTGCTTGATACATTGTATACTGACCTTCGCCAATCTTACCCCGCCTCAAAGCAGAAATCCAAAATATGGCACCGTCAGCCTTCAAGCAAGCCCAGGCGGCATTGAATTACTTAACGCCGCAACTTCCAGAAGCTCTACGCAAGCCTCGCGTAGCTATCATTTGCGGTTCTGGCCTGGGAGGTCTTGCAGATACTATCGACGGCAAGACCAAAGTTGAATTTGATTATCGGGATATTCCAAACTTCCCTGCGTCTACCGGTATATTTCATATTTTCACTTAAATTTAGTTGCTTTAGTTATGCCTGGATTCTGACATTGATGGAACTAGTACCGGGCCATTTGGGAAAGCTTGTGTTTGGATTCTTGGGCGCCGATATCCCAGTTGTCTTGATGGTGGGAAGAGCACAGTAAGTAATATCTTCTGAGCTTCATGGCATTACAAATGGCTTGGCATCCGGTCTTATTCTGAAGCTGTGAAAAAGTTTCTATGAGGGACATTCCATTGATAAAGTCACATTTCCGGTGCGACTTTTCAAATTACTGGGAGTTGAGATTATGATTGGTAAAATGGAATTTTTCCTTGAGAAAGCGTTGAGCTTCAGAGTAGCTAAGCAGCTATGTATAGTTACCAATGCAAGCGGAGGACTAAATTCCGAATATGCAGTCGGCGACGTGGTTCTAATAAACGATGTATACCTTGACCATTCTATGGAGAACACGGTCACTGATTGCTGATGGATGTTTGCAGCATATCTTCCTTGCTGGCTTATCAGGCCTCCATCCACTGCGTGGACCCAACGAGGAAGAGTTTGGGGTCCGGTTCCCAGCACTCTCAGATGCGTATGACCTTGAACTTAGACGGACTGCACACCATGCATGGGAAAAGGCCATACCGGTAGAAAGCAGACGCAGAATCCACGAGGGTGTGTATGCATTTTGCGCTGGACCAAGGTAAGAAACCTTCCCCGGTATAGCTTGAATATGAGAAGACTGATACCTTCGAAAGCTTCGAAACAAGAGCTGAATGCAGGTTCTTGAGACAACTTGGTGCAGACTTGGTTGGAATGTCGACAGTGCCGGAGATCATTGTCGCACGACATTGTGGACTTCGAGTGCTTGCATTGAGCCTCGTTACCAATAATGCAGTGTTGGCTCCAGTGCCCCGCGGTGATGACCATCTCCTCCAAGCGACAGAAAGAGTCAACCTCGATAAAATTGTCGAGGAGGGCAAAGCCAACCACGAGGAGGTGCTAGAGGCAGGCCGCCAAGCGGCAGCGGACGTACAGGTACGCCACGAACTCCTTTTTCCCTATCTATTTGCTGGTTCTAAAGGAACTTCAAAGAAACTGGTAAGGCAGGCAGTGACAGACATGTTTCCACAAACAAGTAATTAGCCCAACCGGAGCTCTATTTCATATCCGCCGGGTCCCATATATCGGCGTCGGTCCAGGAGCACAAATCCATGACCGTTAGGCTTATTTGTTGGCAGATGCACCAAGACAATAATTCAGCGATATTGCCGACTCCGCCTTCGCTTGGCTTGTAATGCCTTGTAGTGAGCCTTTTTGCCGCTGGTCTTCGCATCCTGAATTTCATTGTACTTGCGTTTGAAGCGGCCATTATCTTCTTCAGCAGCCATGGCCTCTTCAACAAAGGTCTTTTTACGATCCTTCTTCGTGATACGAGCACTGAAGAATTCGGTTGGCCCTTCAACGATCGTACCAACCTGAGAGTATTCTGGAAGATTTGCTTTACCACTCTCTTTCTTGTAGTGTCGTTTTGGATCAAGCACGTTCCTCATGCGGAGCAGTTGGAGATCCCTCTTTAGCTCTGGCGTAAGGACCGTCTTGGGAAGATCAAACCACTCTGGACCGGCAGTGGGCCTTTTTTTGGACTAATCGACATCTGTTAGCATGACTTGATAGAGTCCCAGTTGGGATGTGGCATAATATAGAGTACATGTGTAATGTGCAAAAGATGTTCAGAGTAACTATGATTATAAACAAACTATCATGGGAGCAGACTAATCCAAAACGGACTAGGAAACCTGCATCAAGAATAAATTTGGGATTTGATTTCCTCATAACACCCAAAAGCGGAATAAATAAATGTAATCGGAAGCGGAATGGGTCAAAACGGACCTTTGCTGATGGCTTAGGTTGCTCAACTGTATGGATGGCCTCTGAAAGCCTCTTTAACTGGACGGGAACAGCACGAGCTTCATCCAACGACGCCATGCCATTTACTTCACGGACATATGGCTCTGCAAATCGCTCTACCTCTAAGGTTGGAATACTATTTAAATAGGATAACGTTAGCAGAAAATTCCAACAAAGGCTAAAGTCAGGGTAGAGAAAACGCCGCCCTTAAAACTCACTGTACTCGCACATCGGGCTTCTTCTCTTCAATTAGCATAAGATGATCCTTCTCTTCAACTTCGGAGGGATCGTTTCCTGTGGACCTTTTTAGAAGACGCTGCTCAGCTTCAAGAAGAAGAGCTTGAATCTGTTCTTCAGAGAGGGTTTCCTCTTTAGTATCAGGTTGTAGAAGCGGCCGTGTTGGTAAATCCACAGCCATTGTGATAAAATGAGTTTGGGTATAATGCTATATCAAAGGAGATTTAACCATCTGATACAGTTACTTAGCTCAGGGCACCATCATGGAATATTGAATGGGAGCTTTCCCGATGTGTGAATTGAAATTTTTTGGTGATAATTTTTGTGAGAAAAAGCGAACTTTGCCAAGCCCCACGTGACTGAAATCAAACATCATTATATAAGCTCTTAAGAAGTATTAACCGATCTCGAGATTGTTCCTTGAACGCAATGCTTGAGAAAGAACCTCGGAGTATCGATATTTGGGCAGTTCGGATGATAAAGGAATGCGGCGCCACTTTTATTGATGGTTAGTCAATTCAAAGGTTTCATTATGAATATACATGTACCGCCAGTACATCGCTCCATATTCGACAAACTACATATACCTTGAACCCATCACTCTCTTCTATGACTGTCAACCGCGACGGTCTCTTTAAGTAGTATGGCAGAGATGCTTGGTTAGGGTTCCTAAGAAGCCCGTTGTAGAGTCTGGTTCGTTTTCTAGGTATTGGGAAAGCTCGTTTTGCGTCGATAGACGAGATCCTGGTTAAGAATTGCATTCTAATTTTTTACTAACAGTGTATATAGTAGGAAGCCGGTTCGAAGACTATGAACATCGGTGATCCTAATAGGAGATAGCTGTCCAATAGCATCGACGCACCTTACCTTTTCATTAGGAAAGGCGTGTAGAAAGATATCCAGCATGTATGTGCGGAGTACAGTACATACGTTCCTTCTATGATACCCTCATCCTTGGGGAAGACACTGGGGTCCGCAGAATTGGACAGACTCCTATGCTCCATAGTTGGGCACTGTCCGTCCGAGCCCAATGATAGGTCAACACTCCCAAGAATTCATGGCAAGCCCGTATTGTATTGGCTTCTGATAACCTAGATTGCCAACGAAGCACACTTGGTATTCGCTTGCCTGATCTTCTTGTCTGAACTAGGCCCTGATAATCCAAAGAACGTGAATTGCAATAGAAGACATAACCTAAATTTAAGCGATATCCCTGGTAAGAACCGTAGAAACTATTCTTCTAAAGGGGGGCAGGCAGGACCGTGGATGTATTAAAGACACGAGGAGCTTGAAAAGAGGAGAAATCAAATTGAAATCCTTCTTTTCTGAGTTCTCTACCGGTTGTGGATGACTGCAACAATGGGTCCCGCAAGACATCCGCTCGCATCGCGCCAGCCATCCACTCAGGAATTGCAAGCTTCGGAGCCACAGTAAGTTTAGTGCGTCTTTTTGCCCAAAACCTTCCTTCAAAGCCAGGTTTGACAACGAGCCTTTGTTTACTGAGTGCCAACACAACTATTCGGATATGCTGTGTTGTGAACAGCGAGGCGTATCCGTACCTGAGGAGAATCCACAAACCCTTGTAAGACTCAACGGTAGTCTTGGGAATAAAGCAATAACTGGAGACTATATAAGCCCTGGTTTTGCATTGCATGTATGTCGATTTTGCACTCCAGATCCCATAGTTATGCTACTTCCCCAGGATCGAACTTATTTTGTCGAATCACAACCAACGCTTCGCGGAGATTCCATGGAGGTTTTGGAACCAGAACCAAAAAAAAGAAGCAGCCGCGATGCTTGAAGTGCGACAATATCATTGGAACTCGCCACGGGCCTTGGACGGAATAACGAAAACCTAATTGGTCTCCACCAAGACGATCGAGGGGAATTGATCCTATGAGCTTCTGGGATTTAACTCGCTGAACGCCTTGAAACTCTTGCCTCACCATGCAGTGACAGGGAATGGGGAGGTTGGGCAAGGTTGGAAGTATGTAACCACCTGGTTGGCACGAGTAAGCGTACCATCCTGAACTTCCATTGGAGAAAAGCACTTAGTCGGATGTTTCGAGAATACACATTGTTTCCTCCCAAGTATACACAGGATCAGCGAGTTACACAGTGACAATGTGATTGTTTTCAGAGCGGAAGAAAATAACACAAAAGATAATATCGAACAGCGAAAAGCTAGTTGATATTTGGGTCGACAACCATTTTGTGGACTTTGAATGCAGCCTAAACTCCTGACTTAGTTAACCTTGTCTGGAGGAAGTCCCCATGCATCATCTCGCATCATCATCACATCCCAGCCCAGGCCGCTTGCTTATCCACGCCGCCCGACGTTTCTTTCTTTCCATTTTTTCAACCTCTATCTCTAATCAGCTTTCTTAATTCTCCCGTTCACCTCTCGCTGCCCCCATTCCCCGGCAATCACCCAAACGCGCCTTACAATCGCACAATCGTGATCACCACTTCACAAGCAGTCACGGCGCGTAAGCTACCTTCCCTCCTCCGCCCACTCCCCGCCGACCAAACAAATCTCAATACTCGATCGCAAACAAGAATTAGCTAGCCTCTCGCTGGACCGAGTACGTAAACAAAAATAATAAATTCCTAGAACCGCGCAAATGGAGCAGCCACAATCAGGCGCCGCTGGGGGTGCTGCTGCACAACAGGCATCTGCTTCACGTCAACGACACCATCACCACCAGGCACAGGAGACACAGGGACCAGGTGGTCAGCAGGGTGGCCAGCAACAGCAACAACCTGTGTATGACATTCGGAATGGTGGACATTATGGTGCGTGATTTTGCCACTAATTCTTGTTCCTCCCGACGCTGGGTCAACTTCGCTCGCCCTCCTCATGTGGACTACGGGCTGACTAGTCTATGAATTTTCGGTTAGGGTTGAAGGCGCCAGTGCAGCGGTATGAATTCTGTCGGTCTACCTTACGTGAGACTTATCGAACTAATGATCATACAGCTCTCAGCACAAGGCTATGCACCAGTACCAGATCTATATACAGGCACATGGGCAAATGTATGTCACCGCGCCAAGGCAGCACAACACTCTCCACCGGCTATTCATGTTGAAAAGAAGCTAATCGCAATCAAAATGAGCCTTTTTTTTTTAGGTAAACCAAGGTCTAACAGGCACAGCGCGGGATATTTTAACTACATATTGGCAACATATGATCAATCACCTCGAATCTGAGAATCATGATTACAAAATCCACCAATTACCTCTCGCCCGAATCAAGAAAGTCATGAAAGCTGATCCGGAAGTGAAAATGATTTCCGCGGAAGCGCCTATCCTCTTCGCAAAGGGATGCGATATTTTCATCACCGAATTGACGATGCGAGCATGGATTCATGCAGAAGATAACAAACGGAGGACTCTCCAACGCTCAGACATTGCAGCAGCTCTGGCAAAATCGGATATGTTCGATTTCTTAATTGATATTGTACCCCGGGAAGAAGCGACGTCTCATACGAAACGGTCGGCACCCACTGTGCCCCCGCAACATGCCAACGCCGGACAGCTGCCGCCTCAACAACCTGGTGTGCAACAGCCTCATCATATGGGCCCTCCAGATTATGGATCTTTAAGTCAACCACCAATGGGCCAAGAGCAAGATTATCGGCAACAGCCAGCCATATATGGTGGAGCAGTCCAGTCAGATCCTGCGTATGGCCAGCCCCAACCCCAGATGTTCGAGGGGATGTATGGTTATTCGCATTTGCCTACACAGCAGGTTCGCCGTTCCTTTGCCTGATAGATGCGCCAAAGCTAACCGGTTTGGCGATAGTGATGATCAACTCGTTGACATTGTGGGATAAGTAAGAGGTCAAGAAAGGGAACTCAAAGTTGGAGTAAGACTTTTGGAGCCACTGACGAGTATATGATCGGTCTTCCTTTTAGTTACTTTGTTTGACATCTGTTGTAGTCCATTTTGCCTTTATAATTCTACCCCGGCCGACCACATAAGGGGTTAAAGATGTCAAAATACACCAATTTGGTCGGGGGTGCTATGTTCTCGGCTCAAAACTTTCGTTGTTTCCATCAGTCCGTCATAATTGAAGCCCTTACGATTTCATGCCGAATCTGCTTGAGAGTGAACCAAATTTGTCAGTCTTCGCTGGTGGGCTTTGTAAGGTCCTTGTGAGCCTGTTTCAAAGTTTTGCCTCGTCAGCTATCCATTTTATATTTGTACGCGCTTGCAAAGGGGAAAGAAAAAAAAAAGCGCATACTTTTCTATCAAAATGGGCCCATTCATAGCATCAACACGGCCATACTTTTTATTCCGAATAGAAATATCGTAGAATTCTTCAGTAATATCGGACATCATCAACTGTACTGTTTGCTGAAGCTCGTCAAGATTCTCGAGGAGAATTGGTACGCCTAGCCCCTCAACGAATTTTGTGAGATAATCCACGTCCCGGGCAAGGGCGGCAACCCCGTTAGGATTAATCTTTTTTACGTCCGGCGAGAGAGGAAGTGCCTGCACTCTTTGTTAGCGGGAGGAAGATAAAAATATATAAAGAAGGAAGAGGCAAACCAGAACCATATTTGAAGCGTGGCTCAGGGCGTCAAAGTATATAAGTTCTTTAATCTCAGTCGGCAAACTAAGGAGGGTGGAGTTCATGATATTAGACAAAAATCGAGTCAAAGTTTGCATATAATTACTCGGCTCCATTTGCAATTTGGGTGCATTCCAATCGTATTCAGCAGTTTCTATAAGGTCGTCGATTTTAGAATTAACAAGTTCGAAGATTCGCTTTTCAGCCACCTTCTTGTTGTTCCTGAATTTGTCGGTGGCCGCGAGTGTCACGGGTCCATCGCCGGATGATGGCGACCGTGCTGCAACCAAGAGCAGTTCGAGTTCTTGACATGCTATTTCGAAGTATTCGAGATTAATAAGGATCTGAACGATCTGCCCCAGATATTGTGCACTTAATCGCTCGACAAGAGTTTCACAGACTTTATCCGACAATAACTCGTCCAGTGACTTTCAAGAGTTAGTAATATACCAAATAGGAGTACCGGCGGTACATACGTTTTTTAGCGTTTCGTCGATTATGCTTGGGTGCTGGAAATCGTCATTTGAAAAGAAGTAGAATTGATTTAGGAAATTTCGAATATTTATGCAACACAAGGGATACATTTGGGAGAACGGCAGTACACATGGGAAGCTATTCGGCTGTTAGCGGTAGTGATGATACATTCGCACCGGTGAAACCTACATTTGTTCCTCTCGGGGCTTTTCTGGAGTATACCAGCTCACGTTGAGAACTTTATCGTATTCTTCTTCATTTTCTATCTCCATTGGCATGTAGTCATCGGATTGGACAATCTATTGTAGCTCAGTAAGCAACATCATAGGGTTTAAGGCTGCTAGCAGATGGAATTTTATACCTCTTGAAAATCCTCGCTGAATCTCCGTTTCAAGAGTTCAGCGTAACTGTCAAATAGCTCCAATAAGAACCTATCAAACGCGCCAACAGGGAAACCCCAAGTCTGAAAACCTGATTGTAAGCGGAATGGGTCGCAGAAGAGATCTCATAACTTACATCCATTGTTTGCATAAACAAAGCTATAAGGTTTTTTATTTTTAATAGGTTTTCAGCATTGTCTACGGATGGTAGCGCTTTTTTCATCAATCCAACAGCTGCCTGGCACATTGAATCCCAGAGTTCATCGACCTATGCGAAGATGCTGTTAGCCCTAATCTAAAGGTTAAAATCAGAAGAGTCACACACGTCAACCGGTGATCTTAGGTCGGGTATCCGCTTCATCGTTGTTCGTTCGACGATAGCGAATCCAGCTATTTCTTCAAGGAGAGTGTGTAGACAAGCGCCCTCTTCATCAAGAAGCCTGATTGAAGGGGGCAGTAGTAATTCTTTTTGTCGCCTTCTTGTAGTGGCATACTCAACACGGAACTTATCCATTTGACCGAGAGATTGATGAATATGCAAGCATTCAAACAGAGGAGTAAAATCAACTTGAAGGTCGTCATTCTGTAATAGGTCAAATTCTTCGTGTTCGTCCGAGATCAACTCAATCGCCGAGTTTAGCCTAAAATGCTCAAGATATGGCATTTTCTCAGCGCGCTCCTTTAGTCTAGCTCGTCGCAGATCCGTATGGTACAAAGATATCTCCCCAAGGTATTGTGACATCTCCCTGATACGGTAAAGCCACGTGTTGAGATCCGTCATCACAGCGTCTGCAATCGCCTTTTGGGTAACGGGTACAGAACGTTGGATCACCTCCGCAATGTTGTATTGAGTGACTCCTTTCAAGTGGACATTTTGCAATTCATCAAGAGCCCGCAGGGCCGCATAATGGTTCTTCCTTGCTAACAATTCATAAACCTGATTTGCCAAAAGAAGCACCTCCAAACAGTCCTGCAATGCCTTGGAGGTCTCGTCAATATTCAGCCGGTGGCTCCGGGACTCCACTAACGCCTTCTTTTGTTCTGCCAATCTCTTTGTACTAGCTTGTATTGACTGGTTGAGATCCAGTATCTCCGATGTCAAACTGACGGTACCCTCTCGGATGTCTAACAACTGATTGATAGAGGTCACGAATTCTTGGTGTGTAGAAGTGCATATATTTTCAATCTGCCCTTCACGGTCGTTCGCGAATCTGGTAAGCGATAGTAACAACTGTGAGGTTTGATTGCCATAGCTATATTCGCGAATCGACGGAATAAGTTGGTCTAGGTAATCTGTATCTGAGGATGAATTGACTATCTGTGATATCAAGGTTTAGTGAATATGATATGCTGTAGTGGAACCATGTCCAATTCAACCTACATGATTAAGGTGGTAGGAGAGTTCACTCCGGGGCTTTGTTGGCCCAGGCATGCTTCTCTCGAACCGGCGGCGCTTAACTCCTCTTTTGGAGCTTGTAAACAGGGAGGGAGATCAAATCTTTTCGAGAAATGGCGGATACTTATCCTTGGGCTTTATTAGTAGACGTTCATGGACTTGTCTCCTACCTGCACGCCCCCGAAATGCCATCTCTCAGGGAACGTCACAAACACACGAAACACGGGGATGTTCAGATAACTAACTGATCGAGCTGGGTGTGCTTATGTAACTAACTAACTAACCAACCATGTAAGGTTTGATACCTAGGCTTGGCATCAACTTGACCTCTTCGATTCAACAGAATCAGGAAACTGACTTGCAAAAGCCTGTGCATAGCGTTTATCCCTCCACTGCAGTGCTTTGAAAGGTTAGCTATAGGCACTAGCGCCTTTTGAACCGTTTGGAATTCGCTGTGCTGCTATCTCTTATTCCATGCACAAATCCTTAGACACGTTAAATGTCAGGCCTGACTATTTTCTCGGGTAATCTCCAGTGTACAATATTTCCTGTACATGCTTTTGGAAATCGTATTCATGAACTCTTTTTTGAGCACATATTGCTTTGGTGAAGGCTGGGGATGCTTAGGTGTCTAAACCTTCACAGTTGATAGCTTGATGTTTTCTTTACTGATGAACTGTTTTCTGCATGGGGAAGACAGGTTGAAACATACCATGAGAGGATCCTTATCGAAGATAAGTCTCACGGCCTTTTAGATACTGTCTTGTGCAAAGACGGAGGAATAATGTTTTCCAGTCCACCGATACACATTAGGAGGGAATCCAGCAGAAATCCACTTAGTAATCCTCTTGGACAAATTTATATCAAAAATTTCCTCACAGCAGCCAAAATCAAAGGAGGTGCCGAGCAATGTATATGCTGCCCTCAGAAACCAGCTAGGTTCTGTTGAGTCAGCAGGTTTCTAGGCCTTCCTAAACTAGCATTACCTTTTTGGGCTTCTGGACAACTCACACGTGTGATATCAGACTGTTCAGAGAGGACGAGACCTCATCGAATTCCTTTTAATTGAGGAATAGCAAGGAAGCCCCTCTCTTGTTTACCTAATTTGGACATGTTGGACAAGCTGGTTATCTTAGCCCCGCTCTTGTTCCATTCCGCCAGACTTCTACTTCTCTTATCACAATAAGAGTGTGTTGTGCTACCCCTCCTTTTCCTCTCACTCCTACTGCTCTGTGTTGCGGGAGAGCTGGCGGGGCTGTCAACACGCAACCTCACTTTCTTGCCCCCCATTTCAGCTGATATCTACCCCATTGTCGCATTGCACTGAGCTCTCATCTTGACATTCGAATCTTCCCAGCCACCGTATTCTTTCAGCTTTGAAGCATTTCTAAGACCACGATTGCTGTCGCTTGCCACTTTGCAATAATATCGAATTTTCCTATTCTCCTCTCCTCTCCATCTTCTTCTTCCTACAATCATTCTTTCTCATCAACCGCTCATCTTTCGCATCTCCGCCTCACCACACTGTCTAGTTTTCTTACTTAGCTCATCTTTATCTCGTTCGTCCGCTTTCTTGCTCTAGTGTCTTCCATTCTTAACAACTTTTTTGAACGTTTCCCTAGTTATCCGCGTCCGTATCATGATGATTCGGGGAAACGGATCGCCCGGTGCTGCAAGCAGCAACCGGTCCTCCGACGAGACTGCTTCTCGTCATGGCTCTCCTGAAACTAAGCTCACTACGTTCTCCCCCGAAGATGTCCGCATGAAATCCCTCTTGGACAATGAAGCTGGCATCGGTCTTCGCAAGGACGAAGTCATGGCCTTTACGACTGCGTAAGTTTCAACTTCTCCCATGGCCATTTCAAGTCTCTTTTTATCTGATCAGTTCTTTCTAGTCGTAGACATGGGCATGGCCAGGATCCATTCACGGCCGCTCCGGGTTCAAATGCACGAGCTCAGCTCTCTCCAACTGCCAGCCCCTTCACCCCAGCCAGCTATATCCAAAACAGATTTGCCGGAAATGTCTCCGCTTTTCTGAAGCAAAGAGATACTTCTCAAGTCACAATCAGCTACTTAGCTGCGAATTCGGAACCAGAAACACCATTTAGCTCTAACGGGTCTTTTGCCCGAAACTCTCCACCACATTTCGGTCCAATTGCACCTAGCGGAGTTATTCCATTGGCCTATCCAAAGCAGGATGAAGCAGCTCGCTCCAAAATGAGTTATCTGACGGCAACTTCCGAGCCAGAAACCCCGTTTCCTCCAACTATTTCATTTGCTCGAAATTCTTCTCCGCGCTTTGGAACCATTGGCCAACCTTATGTGCCGCCAGCACCAATTCATATGGTGTATTGCCAGATTGGCACCTTTGACAAGATCAACCGTAACCGTGCATTTGCCATTGAAGGGGCACCAACGGACTTGGCTTACTTGACTATCGTTAACCTTTTTGATGTAAATGGTTTCTCCCGTGGTCAACAAGTTTTCTATACTAATTGATTTCCCGTAGCGTCACGAGTACAGCACTCTGAAGGGACCCGTCCTTACTGAATTGGGATCCCACGGAAAAATTTACGCCGGTTTTACTGATAGCCGCGATTCTAAAGCTGCTTTTGATAAAATCCAAAAGATGTATCCCACTTGGTATTTGCAGCCCTTGACCGCGAAAGAATTTGCGGCAAAACATGATACGACCAACGCAGCTGCAAATTCTGATTTTGAAGGCCATGTTTTCGCGTCGGTATATTTTAATGGTAACAATGTAGGTGCGGATGGGCGCGTGATTTCGCATAATTTCAAGAACATTCTTGAGAAATTTGGTGATATCAAAGCTTTTTGTACTATCCCCACAGAACAGAAACACGTCATCGATTTCCTGGTCGAGTTCTTCGACACGCGATCTGCCGACAATGCGGCCTCTACCCTAAACGGCAGTTCGCTTGACGTAAGTTTCCATTTTGTAAGTTGATCACTGGTTTCTATTGCTCTATCTAACTGAGTATGTCATAGGATTGCATTCTCGAGGTCAATCTCTACAAGCCGGATGTTGTCGAGAATCATTACCTTGATATTGAACACAAAGATATGTCCGAAGTGGCCACAAGGCAGCCACTTACGCGCCGTGATAGTGTTGGACACCCATATGTCGAACTCAGCCCAACTGGCCGTTCAACTATTCCAATCGGTGACCCTGCTGGTGATCTTAATTGGCTTCGTAGAGCTGATAATAACCTTTCCTACCGCTCTCGTCATGAACTTGCCCGCCGTAATGACGCTCGTCCCAACAACCAAAACTATGTTGATATTGAGAAGATTCGCCTTGGCCTTGATGTTCGCACTACTGTTAGTTACCCTAGGGTTGATCCTTTGCCCATTTATTTAACGGAGCACAGATTATGCTGCGTAATATTCCCAACAAAATTGACCAAGTAATGCTTAAAAATATCGTCGACGAAACTAGCATTGGCAAGTACGATTTTATGTACCTGCGAATTGGTAAGTTTATCCAATAATCCATCTAATTTCTCGCTAATGAGCTATTTATTATAGATTTCGCCAATAACTGCAAGTCAGTTTTCCCAGTGCTGGTGTATGTTGATATATTGCTTACCTTTTGTCAGCGTCGGTTATGCTTTCATCAACTTTGAAGACGTATGATATTTGCCCCTATTATGCCGATGTGATCTACGCTTACTGACCTTGACACAGCCGATCGATATTATTGATGTGAGCTAAATGGGAAATCTCTCCTCATTGATGTTCTACTGACCCTGCTAGTTCGCAAACGCTCGCGCTGGTCGTACCTGGTATGGCGTTCTCCAAATTGATAACGAAGTTACAACTAACAGATCAAACAGGAATTGCTTCAATAGCGACAAAATTGCAGAGATTTCGTATGCCAGTAAGTTGAAGCTGCTCTTGATTTTCTTTCCATTCTTTCAGCTGAATATATTGTAGCAATTCAAGGAAGAGATTGCCTTATCCAAAAGTTCCGTAACAGTTCGGTTATGCTTGAACATCCAACTTTCCGCCCGAAAGTATGTGAACCCTCCGGTCAACTTACTTCCCCTTTTCTTACACTTTGCAGTTATTCTATACCGGTACAGGGCCACTTGCTGGAACAGAAGAGCGATTCCCTGGCCCTGATAACCCATCCAAAATGCGGCGCAGTGTCGAAAATGCGGAACACGTTGGCATGTATCAACTAGACACAAACAACATAATAAAGGCAGCTTCTTGCTAATCTATTACTAGGCCTTTTTGCGCCAAGGGTTGGTCAACAGTATCGTGATGAACAACGTCGTCGACGGTCCCAATATGATCGTGGAACCACTGCTGCCGAGCATGAAAGTTATTGTCCTCGCCATTACTATTCCCGCCGCATGACCCAAGAAAGTGACACTGGTAGTGGTTTCATTCCACGTTGGTGCGAAATTCAGTATCAGAATTGAACCTCCGATATTACGACTACGGTATTCAATCGACGCATGTTTCTCTACTAAGAACGTCGAGGTAATGATTTGTGACGTTTGATTTGCTTTTTGTTCTTCAACTTTCTGGTTTCACGACACTCCAAGGAGTCGGGGTAACTTGCCAGCAAATTGGGGTCGCTGCCAGCTACTTTCCAAGGGAAAAGAGAATATCCATTATATGCGCCCTTTTCACTTTATCTTTGGCGGCTTGGGTATGGTGCATCGGATTTCCCTCAAGAACTTTCCGCATTTGGTTGCGAAATTTTCAATGTTGGAAGCCTACACCTCCTCCCTTTTGCATTTTTTCCTACTGATAGCGGCTCCCCTCCTATCCCTTAGCCTTATGCTAGCTTGTTGTGGACTACAGTTGAAAGCTGTTGTTCTATGTCTTTTCACTTTGCAAGTGTGGTCTCTACTGACTCTCCCACCACTGAGAGTTTGGTGATAGTATGTACTGTAAGTTTAAGTTGACAGATATTTTCGCAGATAAAGTTGCACATGTACGATAGTCTCGATGTTTTGTCATTTTGTCACTTTACTTTCGCTGAGAATCTTATATAAATAACCAAATGATATTTGTAGCAAGACGCCAAGGCGTTTGACTACATCATATATTGTGGAACCGCCAGTGTACATATTGCCCCGGATTCCACCAACAATGTCTCCCATATGCCCCTTCCTACTTCTCCTCAAGTCTCAGTTTTCTCTCTCCTTAAAGCCTACTAACCGTCCAACCAATTCCTCGCCGCCCCTTTTCAGGTCCTCTGCGATGAAGTCGGCTATGTGCTCTAGTTTTGTCGTATATCTAGCCAAGTTCATAATCACCTCCAGGCTTCGGCCGATCCATAGAATCTTCCCTACCCATCTGTGCGGCCATGCAGGTGGAGTGCCAGTACTAGTGAGCAAATTGTGGTGTTCCGGTGCCGAAAGCAGCCGAATTTGATGGTGCAACGGTAACATGATGCCGATGCAAACAAGGGTCCAACGGAGATCGGAGACAGAGATAGAGGTTATGGTTTCGCGAGTCTCGTGATGTTGTTCAACGGCAATTTTTGCTAGGCTGTGTTGATGTTTAACGTGGACTGTGCTGGTTTAAAAATAGAGGATAACAAAATATATAGCTAATGTGATTGTTTAATTGTAAAAGAGATTATACATACTAACTTCCAAGCGTATGTGACGAGTTTTCTACTGCTGACTGAGAAACATCAGGCAGCGGGTACCCCATTTCGCCTATTCCGCAAAGGAACAAGGCACGCATCGGAACTCCACGCTCTCTTCCTATATCTACCGCAGCTTGCGATGCAGCTTTCGCAATTTTTTGCAACTAATGCTCGTTCCAGGGCCAGACTTGATTCCTTGCGGTATCAACCATCGCATCGCAGTCATTCTCGCGTATCGCCCTCTTGAGACCTTCGACATCTGTGGCGTCGCCATGAAAAATCCGTATCCGAGAGCGAACGGTCTCTGGCACCATGTCGTCGAATTTCTGGGGAAAACGAACATAGACCGTGACTTGATGCCCGTGGACGAGAAGTGCCGTGACCTGGCGACTACCCAGATTGCCTGTTGCTCCAAGGAGAATGACACGCATTTTGGCTAAAGCAAAACGCAAGAAATGCAGTAGTTGGGCTACTGGACTGCATTCGTTTAGAAGAGGAGATGTGATAGAACGAGGATATTTTGCACATCAAGTGCTAGGACAGAGCAAGCCATTTTTTATCAAGGGTCCATGGGATTTCAGTGTCTGTCCGTAAGGAGCAATAACGCTCCATACGTCAGAGCGGAAGCAATTCATATCCGAGAGTAATTTCTACAACGTATCTCGGAAATGATGGCGACCAGTCAAACTCTCAACGATCTTGCTGAAAGTCGCGTCCAGTTCTCGGATCCAAAAAGCCTCCGAAGCCGTGCGGGATCAATTGTTCAACCGCTGAGAGTCTAAATGGTAATACCTGACAGAAAGTCCTTACTTATTGAGAAACCAGGCAGTAAATTCCCCACAATCAAGAAAACGGAATGGCCATTCTTGTCTTGAAATACCGGAGGACCATTGTCCATATTCAAGCGATCCAGCGCTATGATCACCTAGTGTTTCCCCGAAAAGGGGTTTTCGACCTTTCCTCTTTTTTCGCGTCCACACAATAGCGTACTTTTCAACCAAATTATTTAGAGGATCTTCTTCAAATCGCATCCCGGTTCGTTCACAAACAAGGTCAGGATTTGCTGTATTTAACAGTTGTTCCTACCTAAGCGCCCTTGCGCTTATTGCGCATCCATGAGCTTTTCTCTACAATAATCATGAAACTAGACCTGGTCCTCTCGAAGCTTCATGTATGACATATAGAGTAGATGGAGATGCGACGGAGAGAAGATGCCTTCGTTATTGAAAAGTGCAACTCAAACATCAATGCAGCAACACATTGAAGACTAGGCGAGGGGCCCGGGGAAGCACAGGTGACGCAGCTTTCACACAGGACACTAAGTTTTCCCGCCCGTCAACCACGGGTCTCCTAGAAGTTCCTTTGCTGTTGCTCTTTTCTCAGGCAGCCAGCAGAGCTCTTCGAATGAACTGAAGAAAAGCCGCCTTATCCTCTAGTCAAGTAACGAGGGCTTCTATTGTCCGGGCTTTTGGGATGGGCGCAAGACCAAGCCAATTCCCTGGTACAAGCATGGCCAGCAACTAGAATAAGAGATGATACATCAAGTGTCAGGGAATAAACATACCTTGTTCGTCCCAGAAGTCAACTTTCCTTTCCAGATTCTTATTTAGGAACCCAGGGGGTGGTGGCCCTAGCGCGGCAATAAGCTGCGCAAAATGAGCAGCATCATAAAGGTCACCATCGTCATCACGGACTGTGAAGAGTCGGTTTGAATGGAGAAGGTCCCATGCCTGCAATCAGACTATCATCAGCATCAAATAAAGAAGTCAAATATACCACGATACATGAGGACTGGAAAACGTACTGTTAGACCAACACTCCAAATATCAACGGGGTAACTCCACCCTACGTAAAGCAATGTCTCAGGAGCACGGTATTCCAATGGCATTATATCACCACCATGAGGTCCTTTGCCAATTCTGGCTTCACCACAGTCAGATAATAGCATTGGGCTTTTTTTTAGGTCTTATCAAACGCGACAGATATATTGTCCGAGTAGGTGATACTGGCTTGCGAGGTACTGGAGATGCGAATTCCTCCTTCTCTAGCTTTTGCATGAGATTGTTATCGTAGACGCCTAGCAGCATATTGCCCGGATGTATATCTGTGATACGTCAGCAAAACAACACATATCAAACAATAAAATAAGAAGCAGGTAAAGGCATAATACCGGTATGGACAACCTCTCCATTGGTATGTAAGAAGTCCAAAGCCTGAAGGGACTCAATAATAGCGCCTTTAACAAAATGTTCTTCAAACCCCTCTGGCCGAAACACCAATTTCATGTCGCGCAGGCTCATTGGTGCAATCTCAAAGACAAGAATGATATGGTTGCCATCCGGACCAACCACTTCAAATGAGTCGAGCAATCTCCGTATATTATTTCGCCCTCGGTGCGAAGTATTTGCCATGCGGCAGGAAATATGATCATAAAACGGGAGTTCACGGTGAATCAGTGATGTATGCACATAAACTTTTAATGCGACATATCGGCGGCCTCTGCATACGTTAGTTAAGAACCATGGTACTCAGAACAGCATGTACTTGCATCAATCCCGGGCGAGCCAACTTGTTGATGAAGTGCCAAAGCCAAGTTTAGCTATTATTTGGTAGTGTTCGTGGAAAATTTCACCCAGTTGAATAGGGTAGAACCGATCAGCTTGGTAGTCGAGGAGCTCCTCCTCCTCCACTGGTCTGTCACCCTCTATGATCTCGAAACCGCTAATAGGAAATAATTGTGGTTTCTCTCGAGAGCCCGGAGTTGGCATTTCACTTAGAGATATGGTGGAGAAAGATTTCAACGAGGAGCTGATAGCTGTCCATAAGCTGGGCAGCATGTTCATTCCAACGGGTACAAAAACAATTTGAAATGTTTTCCCCTGATGTGAATTGTCGTCAGCCGCAGGAGGGAAAACTGCATCTGGACGGGCATCATGGAGGTGGGTATTGCTCTCCTAAACATGCACATCGCACTCTTTGCAAACCCAGTGCTTGCTCGCACGTGACCAGGCGGCCTGTCCGTGGATTTTTTTTTTCCCACTCTCGCAAGCTGATGAATGGCGTCCGGTCTCTGGTTCTTATGACTTATTACTATGGGCGCCTATACCCGCCTGTGTGTTGAGATCTGCTGCCAACGAGAATGGGGTGGCCAGTCTAAAGTAAAGTGTGATGACTCTATCCCGTGTCGCTAGCGTCCATAGACGGTCAGTAGTATCAAGGATGATAACGATTTAGTTAGTGTCTCTGCATCAGGGACCACGCAACCAAGCAGCATTTTGGAAATGAAGCCGGGTGTCACACAAAACAAAACCTTGTCCTTGAGGTTTCCGCATCGAGACGACACTGCAAATATAATTGATATCCAGCGCTAGAGAGGCAGAGCTGAGCAATCAACCACAGCCTGGTCCGTCGTGCTTGCTGCGGCCAAGTACCGCCCAGTTCGATTGCGACCGCCAAGGGCAAAAACGCAACTCAAATTTTCGACTTCAAACCAACAACGCTAGTGTACGCCGTCGCTGCAATTGTGCGCTTTGTGAGGCTCCAATCAGGTGATCTATGGGGAGGTGAACAACGATGTTGTGTGTATTCGTCTGATCTATGGAACCTATATAGCTATCTAGAGCGAATACTATACATAGAGAAGAATGGTGCCTCACGTGAGATGCTTAACTAGTTCTCGGACCTACGAAATTCCGATATGGCAAACTCCTGGCGCTGAGCTCTAGTAGGTACGTACAGCTTTCAGCTCTATCACTGCGGGCGCAGCCCAAGCCAACGATTTCGAGTTCGTTCCAAATGCGCAATACTCGCTTGCCGTCTCCGCTGTCTGCTCCAATTCCTCCCGCATCAGCTTTCTCCAAGGCTTGCGACACTCTCCATCTCCTCTATCATCACAATAAAAACCAGCACCGGAGTACGAAATGGTTTAAATGGCTGGGAATTCTGAAAAGATGGACGAACAAGTTGGTTATGGAGATACAGAATGCTAAATTTCAGAGTTGTCTCGATTTGTTCTTTGACGATGATGAGGCTAATACTATACGGGATGCAATGTCCCACATGGGTCGGAATATCGTGCCTCGTTGTTATGGGTATGTTGATGAATTCCTGCGCATTATTCTACCCTTCAACCACCATGCTAATTTCACAATTTGATAGAGCATTCTCCAGCGTAATCGCCGACAAGCAGTTCGCTGCTCTGGGGGTCGTACTACTATCCACCTTGGCCGAGATAAATAACCTCATAAAAATACCGAATTTAGAAAGTGATTTTTCTCTTCCTTTGGAAACCCTAAATTCGGAATTGGACATTTCTGTGGAGCCAAACTTAAATGATATCGGCACGGTCATACCTAGGCTAGCGACTAATAGCCAAGGTCCAGAAGACATTGGAGAAACAGTCGTTCGGTCTGAGATCATGAAGGCCCCTATGCAAGAACATAGGATGAATGAGCCAGACACCCTGGAAATTTTCATGGAACCCATAGTAGAAACGGGCAAGAAGAGGAAATTAGAACGAGGTAGAAACCACGCGGAGAGAGAGGACTCTGAAAAAATACGAGCAAAAGAGAAGGGGACGCAAATAATTAACAGAACAACACTCAAAGAAAAAGCGAAGAAAAAGAAAAAGAAAAAAGGCAATGCCATCGATGATATCTTCGGCGGCTTGGGCTAAGGAAGGATACGCGCATACTTAACGATACCCCTGGATATATCTAGCTTTAGGATTTAAGTCTATACATCAAAATTTAACAAGAAGACATGGTATTATACAAGAAAGATGCTTAGTAGCGGAATTCAAAAACCAAGGAATTCATGCAGCACCGCCAAACAACTATCTAATTATAGAGCCATTTTAACAAGCCTTCTCCGAGCAAGATATTCACCACAACATGTTGTCCTAATGCCCACGCTACTCCATAAAGAAATTTCGGCGAAAACACGGTCCAGATGAACAGGTGTGCCCGGAGGACCGTACACGCTACCATCACCGCGAACAGGCTTGTAGCCGTAAACAATGTCCATAGTTCAATGTGAACATCTTGCTGTTCTTTGGATTTCTGTCTTTTTGCCCGAAGCATGCAATGCGTTGCAGATACCCACCAAATAGGACCAGCCCAGTTGCTAATGAATGTTAGAATTCCGACTAAAATAACGTTGTAGCTGCTTATCCCGTTATAAGCGTTTGATAAGTCAATAGATGAGATAGCATTAGACCCGCCAAAGGCAAAGAATGCAGTGTATTGGAGCAAGAGAGACGTGATGGCGGTTTCAATGTTAGAGAGGTTCATAGTCAAAAGGAAATCATATTGAAGCTGGAATAATCCAAAAAGTGGTACGTTGGTGGCCCGAGATTGAGTGATGAGGAAAAGACTTAGTAGAGCGTGGAATGTAGATGACCAATCTAGCAGTGTGTTAGTTACGTTTGTGGGAGAAAAAATGCCCAGACTCACTCGTCCGTTTTCGATTGGGAAATCGCTGGTTCAATTTAAATTTCGCATAGACGTTATACAGCAGCGCTCCAGTTAATCCAGAAAATATGAACCGAGCTTGGAAAAGAAGAGAAAGGCCTTGCACACTTCTTACCAATGCCGCAAGAATTGGAGTGTGATTGATCAATTCTGGTGCATCGGCTGAAGTGAATGCGGCCTTATATATAAAAGCAAAACTTGTCAATGGAAGATAAAGCGCTGCTGCAACATTAAGTTTGCCATCCTGGGGCCTTAGCCGCTGGTAAACATCGGTACATGTAAAAAGAGCTAGAACCCAAAGGATATTCGGGTGGCTGGAGAAGAATGTGGTGCCAATATCGGGTTCCGTAGCGAATTTTTGGCCCGTTTGGTTCCAACGCCTGATAACCCGGGATAAAGCAGCCAGGAATATAGCACTGCTGAATGAAAATCCGCCATTTTCTTTGTCACAGCTAAAAATACGTTAGGCCCTCATAAGCTTAAACCGAGAATTATTGACAACGTACGTCCTAACGTATAAGTAGCATATCCAACCACTAAGTGCCCAATACCAGAATTGCTGTTCCTCTTCAACGTAGCTGCTGGCGAACATTAAAATTGAATAACCGGAGGTTACAAGTAAAAAATATTTCATAGCTCCTGTCATCTTCAAAGAAGTCGTGACAAACGAAGTAGCGGATAAGGAAACCGCTATAGCCGCTATAGCTGTACCTTGATAGAGTCTTAATACCGTATAATTGCTCGAAGCGTTGCTCATGACACGCTGGGCGTTGCGGCAAAATTCTATAAGGCTAGTTTCCGCGTCGACCAAAAGAGTCGGATTGGTTTTAGCGTCTAGGGAGAGCTGTGACGCCCTTTGCCATTGGTGTTCGAGGTCGGTCAAATCAGTCTTCACCTTGTTCCCCCTACAGCATGGTGAGGGCTGAATGTTAAATTTGGGAAACGTGGCTTTGATGACGTTCAAAATTTGTCGACTGTTGTCTAGAAGGATCTGTAACCTCTCTAGCTCTATAGGGAATTAGTAAGGGTCATTTGAGATTTGTAGATTGCAGCAAAAACATACTCTGTGGCCAAAAAGAAAGAAACTCCGGTACAAAAACACCTAAATTATTCAAAGGAATGGGAAGCCCAAGTAAGCCTGCTAATGTCGGTGTGATATCGGACTGCTCCACGACACGATAATAATTGAGGTCTTCAGACGCAACACTCGGGCATTCTGTACCCTGTTGAATTTGGCGGAATTTTGGAGAGATAAATGTTAAAGCTGGGGAAGTCTCTCCCGGGGATGCTCCGCCATGATTTCCCGCGTCATTCATTCCATGGTCGCCACATAAGACTAAGACCGTGGAAGCAAGGTGGTCCTGTTCTTGAATCGCCGTGTAGATTTGCTTCACAATTGAATCCATTTCCCGTTGTTTAGGAATCATGTGTGGGCTAGCATTGATCAGAACTTCGAGATGATTCAGGCATATATACTAGGGTACATACCTGAAAGGGCCAGATTTGTGGCCGATATGATCAAGCCCAAGGTAGTGCATTATCATCGCTGACCAATCGTCGTTTCGTAATTCTCGAGGGATATGCCGTGTGACATTATTGTCCACTTCGTAGAAGTCCTGAGGCAGTTCAGTTTCTTCCCTCCTTTAGCAGACAAGAGACTTTCAGGTTATACGAACCGAGACGAAGAAGCTGGTGGTTCCATCATGCCTTTCAAACATTCCAGGGAAGAGCTTTAGCCACGTATCATCGCCGTACATAACTAGGCGACCGCCGGGCCGACGCTTGATCTGGGCTAGCCATGTGTCCTGATGAGCGAGAGTCGACGTTGTGTCAGACTCAGCAAAATTAAGAATTACATCTAAAAATGAGGGCACTGATCCGGTGGTTATGGCCTTTACTCGTGGCATCGTAATTGTTGGGGGACTTGCGTGGGCGGTGAATGGCAACGCGGCGCCGTTTCTTATCAACCTGTAGGGAGTTAAAGATACGCCCGTATAGGGAAATGTTTTGCATTTTCACTGACTCTTGTGTAAAATCGAAGCCCGAATGGTTCGAATATACAAAATCACTGCTCAAATACCTTGTGAGGAGATGTAGCAACGAAATAGGGTCATTATAGTATACCTGCGCAAGGCATCAACGACCATAAATATGACCCTGTCAAAGACTGGAGACGGCCGCGCTACATCATCAAAAGTGGCAAGGCCTGGAAGGAAAGGCTTATAAGGGAAAAAGCCACTAGCAAATATAAGTAAAGAGATTGGAAGGATAATAATTGACAGAAATGTCGCTATATTTCTTGAATAAGTTGCCATCTTTATGACAGGTGTGATTAAACCGTGATAGCAGCCGCGATTGGAGGGCTTCACATCCCATTCCTCAAGACATCATCGAACGTTGGGTATCATATCGAACTCAATTGATTTTTTTAAGGCGATAAAAACGACAAAAGCAACACTTTAGGATACTTTTGAACAGGTTACTGCCGCTGCACACCGCCCGGGCACCTTTGGCCAATGAACTGGCATTCTAGGAGTACCTTCGGGAATCCTCAGCGAGGATGCTACTCTACGAAGTACTAAAGACGACTGGGGAGTAAGGTCTAAGGGCAAAAACGGTAGAGAGAGGCATGTGGCAATTCACTTCAAAATATAGTCGTGTCATTCAACGCTACCAAATTGATGCCAATTCGTGACTCCTCAAGTAAATGAGACGAAGCCAAAAAAAAAGGTCATGATCCTGAATGCTCCGATCTTTCGCTCAAACTCCGTTCAAATCCAGTTGCCTCTATTCAAAAGAACGGCCCAATCGCACCGTTATTTCTTTTTTAACCCTCTTTTCCCCTTCCCAGGGTGCGGTTTGAAGGTAATCGACGGCCGTGTCTTTCTGCGGACTCTTTTTTGGATTCGGCTGGCACTGTTGGATCCTTCATTAGACCTCGAGTTAGACATATTGGGGTTCTCGTCGATATCCATGTCTGTTCATGGGTAAAGTAGTGTTAGCAATATTTAACATATGCGTGAAGAAAAGAGTCTTGGGCGCTAACTGTTTGAAGTCGGATCTGGTTTTTCTTAAACGTCGAACAATGTCAGAACCTTTTACCCAAGTTGCTCAGTCACCTCCACAAACCTATCAAGTTAAAATCTGCGTCTTCCATATCTGCATCCTTCCCTGAAGCCTTGGAGGCCAATTCCTGAAGTTTAGCAGAAAGCCTTTCTATTCTTTGATCCACAACCGGCCCAAATACTGTTGCGCGTAATTTTGCCTTGTTGCGCTTTTTCACGCTTGATCGAGCTCCCTTTGCCATAATGTCTATGTAGGATGAAAATGCGAGTCAACTCGGTGTTCGAGTAGCGGGCGGGTCGAGACAACTCGGAAAGCGGCGGGGGATTCGAAGTTAGTAGATGGAAAAAATGGGAAAGAAAGAAAAGTCCGAAGCGCAACCTTTCGATAATTCTCAGAATAAATCCAGAAAAAAGGGAAAAAGGAAAAAAATGAGATACGCAGTTTGCGATTTTTTATCGGCTCAACCTGCAAGTCTTTTTTCTTCTACGTTAGTAAACTGACTGGTTTAAGCATCGAGCCAAAATCTTACATAAGCGACTAGGACCCCTTATGTCATCACCACTTCACCAGTACCAGAGAGACATCTTCAGCAGAAGCTTCTGACATTAGGGAATGGACTGTGAGTATACACAGTGTCTTGGGAGAAACAAGTCTCAACGCTCTGTACACTTTAATATTGCATAGAGCTTCACCATGCTTTTCTCCAGCCTTTTCAAGGTGCATTATACTCTCATGAAAGGCATCTGACCTCCCGGAACTGTCTGTCTTGTAAACTCGAAAATCTATCCAGGTCTTTCAGGTTCCTTTCCTGAACACATTTATTCCCAAGATGCCAGCAATCTCAGAAGCAGAGATGCAGAGCATAACTGCTCTCGTCAAATCTCTGCTCAATTCACAACTCAAATCCATCCTGCGACATGAACGTCTTGCTGTGTCAGGAGTGAAAAATGCCCTCCAGTTCAGGGTACTTACGCGTGAGTTTCCACTTTCAACCTGAAATTTCTCAATCCAGCTTGATAGTAACACATGAGGAATTAAACATAGACTTGCACAGACTGTCCCAGATCCCAGGGGAATTTGATCGCGTCAAAAGACACATTTATTACGTTGCCCAGCACCCTATGCCAACCACTCCTACTCCTTCTCCATCTTCGTACGCGCAACCTCACCATTCAACCCCTCAACCCTTACCAACTCATAGGCCTCCTTTTTCCGCCGCTATGACCCCGCCTCATGGTGTTGCAATTGGTAGTATCAATCGCTCCTCTCTCGAAAGGCCAGGACATTGGTTAACCACGATCAGGCCGCTTAAGCTTTAAAGAGAGCCCGTTTTACACGATTCTTGAACCCTTAACGCCTGTTGTGGAATGTAAAGGTAGGAGGAATGCCATCCCGTTGGAAACCTTCTTTTACCCCGCTAATTGTTGCGCAGTTCGTGAGAGTACGAGAGAGACCGTCGAACTCAAAATTAATTTCAGCGATGCTATCGCAGCTCGATTTCAAAATGAAACTGACCTACGGGTCATGGTTTATTGTGCGGGGGATAATGGCTTAAACCAATATTCGAGATCAGATATTGCCTTTCCTCATCAGGTGGAGTTAAAAGTGAACCTCGATGACGTGAAGACAAACTTGCGCGGCTTGAAAAACAGACCTGGAACAACAAGACCTGCAGACATCACTGACTTGATCCGAAAAAAGCCGAACTATACAAACTACGTTTCCATGACTTATGCTCTCACGCTAAAGGCAAGTAACTACCAAAACCCTGGCGTTTCGAGGCCGTTTATAATAACGACGGTCTAATAGAAATTTTACCTGGTTGTAAATCTCGCTAGGAAGCATCCGGTTGAGGAACTTGTAGAGAGGCTTAGAAAGAGGACGGTAATCACCGCTGAACAGGTGATTAAGGAGAGTAAGAAATCTTGGGTCTTGGCACTATGGGTACGATCTGACCGTTCTTCAAAATAGTGAAAGCCAAGGCTGAAGATGCCGACATTGTGGCAACATCAAGTGTGATGTCCTTGAAATGTCCACTGTCGACTCTACGTATCGCAGTACCATGCCGCACAGTTTTGTGTACTCACAATCAATGTTTCGATGCAGCATCTTTCCTCCAGCTGCAAGAGCAGGCGCCGACTTGGACCTGTCCAGTTTGCAACAAGACTACCTCATTTGAAGGCCTTCAAATAGACGAGTAAGATTGTTGTATCCTTTTTCCCGTCGAAGTTTAGCTAATCAAGGCAGGTATGTCGATAAAATTCTCAACGCCACGACCTCAGACATAGATCAAGTGACTATTGAGCCCAATGGCGATTGGTCTAAGCCTGGAGATGGAGCGGTTGAAACTCAAGGTCCCACTCCTACTGGCGACGAAGACGACGATGTAATCGAGATCCACGATTCGCGAGTTTTATCCCTAAAACAAGAACCAACATCGTACCAGATGTCGTTTCAAACTTCGATCACACCAACCCGGTCCTCTCGCGAACCCTCGTCAGTTTCGTCGGCTCACCGCCCATCAACTAACAAACGCCCTGCAAGTCAAGTCATTGACTTGACAGGTAGCGATGATGAAGATCTACCGCGTCCAGCTAAACGACATGCTTGTGCCAGTAACACCAATACCCCTTTACATGGATTTCGGAGGCAGAGCTACGATTACCGCACGACCGGAAATTACAGTAATGCGCAATCTCCTCTCCCAAACTCTTACAGCAACTTTTAATTTGGATTAACAACACATACGAGCATGGCTGCTGGTGGTCCCAGCATTCTCGATTTGTCTCGATTCTCGTATGGTTTCTTTTGAGGAGTTTACAAAGATGGAGTTCGTTTAGGTTTAAACCAGGACGGCAACACGGAGATAGGACATGGAAGGGAGTTCGTGTTCAGTCAGGGTAATTTCTAAGTGATATCCGTTTTGTTTTATTATAGGAGACTTGTGCATAAGGATGATTTCACTCTGACATGGAATATGATGTCAGATTGTATGTATATTCAAAGCATCTGATCAAGGTTATGATATCCTAACCGAAATTTTAGAATACTTTAGACTATCTCCTTTCTCTCTATCACTACTATCCCGCTATGATTCCCAGGGTGGGTATTCAGCCATGTAGCGGGTAAAATGCCAAGAGTAAAATGCCAAGAGGATATGTATTCCCTCGTAAACATTTGAGCCTCGATGCAAACTTGGAACCATTGTCCGCAGCTCTTAGCTGACCAATTCTAGGAATATCAGATAAATGTACATTATGAATTTTGCATGTTGAAGCAATCTAACCTCCAAGTCGCACCAAGCAAACCCGCTACTCCTGTCCCAACCCCACACCGCCGACAACTTCCAACACCCTCTCCGCCTGCTCGCCCATAGAACACATATCCGACCTCACAATGTCCTTCGACACGACTCCCACCCCATCTTTCAACTCCTCTGACCCTCACGCGCGCTTCCTCAGCTCCTCATGTCTAGACCTCCTCCTAATCGAACTCGTCCCCATGGCGGAACGCCTCGTCCAAGAGTTAGAAGCCAATAACGCTCCAGACGGAGGTACTGATGGCGCGAAAGTACTAGATGAAGAGGAGATGCGTGAAGCTACATTTTATAGGCTGGAGAGCTTGGGATACCGGGTTGGACTAGGGTTGGCGGAGCGGTGAGTAGGGCTTTCTTATTTTATAGAGGGTATATCGGCGGACACGGAAGCTAGGAAGTATTGATTACGGGGCCAATGGGATTGGAATATAATGATTGTGTGTCCTACTCTCTCGGGGTTTATAGGAGTGCAATTGAACTTCTGCCTGAAGTGCTTTTCCCATCACCGGTCGCTGGAAGTAATCCCTCCGCCGTTCCACATCTCACTAAGCCTCTCGCTCGCCTCTCTCCCCACTCCATATCCGGAGACAACTGATTTGTCTCGCTGACCCGCGGTTTTAGATTCTCTCGCGATCGCCCCCGTTTCACCGATAACCTAGATGTTATCAAATTCCTGTGCAAAGATATGTGGACAATCCTCTTTAGGAAACAAGTTGATAACCTCAAAACGAACCATCGAGTATGCATGAACGCCTCTTTATCCCAATTATTTTTTTACTCATTCCGGATGCGCTCTTTCAACTAATACACTTTGTATTGGGCACGAAATAGGGCGTGTATGTCCTCACAGATAATGCGTTTAGACCATTCCAGCGGATGAGTATGGCTGTTCGGAGCGAGGCAGTTGCTAGAGCACAGACGGTATTTGCAATTTGGCGAGTTTTCCCATGAGCTATTCACTAATCTAAACGCAGTACCTATGGTTTCCCTGCGGGATAATTCGTGGCACATTGGCAAGCCTAGGTATTAACGCTACGGTCCAAGCAGAATCTGCTGATCTGCCAGGTGCAACATTTCAGATCAAGACGGTGCAGCCTAAATCGTGACTTCCGATATATAATGAAGTTTGAATCTCACGAAGACACCCGCGTTGCTTCAAACGCCCTACCTGATGACCCTCCGTAACCGGGGCATTTTTACGCGACTTGAAGCGAACGTCTCAAGAATGACCATAATTTTATTTATTTGTTGGCGGCATATCTAAATACACGATAACCAGCAAACTTGATATGAATACACCACCCGTTCGTAACGCGTCACCTTTTGATTTACAACCTATCGATCAACAAGTTAGCCATTAGTAAGGTGTTTCACTTTGGAGCAACAACGACAGTCCATTATCCGGAGCAATGGGCAGGATAGGTCGATGGGTTGCACAAACGGTATTGGTTAAATCAGACTATATAGTCTAAACCAAGGCGGCAGGTGTTTTACTTTTGAGCAGGAGGATTCTTGACGAAGTCAATTCCTTTTTCGATGTTGCCCTTAAGGCCTTTGTAGCAAACTTCGAGAAGCTGCTTCTCTTTTTCGGTGGCGCCGCCGAGGATGTTAATCGCTTTCTCGGCACCAGAAATCTACACATATTGTCAGCAATTTAAAGAATATTCAAGAATTTTGCGGGACTTACTCCAAGTTCAACGAGGGTGGAGAAGAATTCCAATCCGGTCTGCTTGACAATATCATTACCGCCCTGAACACCTGGGAGATAGACGAAAGTAGGTTCGACGATGCCTTTTTCGCCCTTGGCAGCCTTCATGACGCTCTCGGCGAATCTATATTGGTGGTCAATGGTAATCCTCAACCCAATAAGTCTGGCTGTATCAGCCTCTTGGTTCTTGAATCATACCGGTATCCGGCATACGCCATGGAGAGGGTTGCAGATCCGGCACCATCCTTAGCCTTGACAACTTCGTCCCCACCAAATTGAACTCCTATTCAAAAGTCAGCTATAGTTTAGTACGTTGGAGGTGACGAACTGGACGTACTGTTTATAAGAGCATCATATCTGTCCGCTGGGATGTTGAAAGCAGGCTTGGCCTGGCTAAACATGGGAACAATGGTCTCGCCAGAATGGCCGCCAATAACAGGAATCACGGTTTGAGCGGGGTTCTTTTGGCCAGTGAATTCCTGAGAGAAAGTTTCGGCACGGACGACATCCAAGGTCGTAACACCGAAGAGTTTCTTGGGGTCAAAGACACCGGCGGCCTTCAAGACCTCGGCGGCGATGGGAACGGTTGAGTTAACAGGGTTGGAGATGACGAGAACGAAAGCCTTGGGGCAGTATTGGGCAACACCCTGGATCAATTCTCTAACAATGCCGGCATTGATCTTGAAGAGGTCATCACGGGTCATGCCGGGTTTGCCTAGGCATGCAGATGTCAGTAGTGACTCAACGATTGGCGCGAAACATCAAACATACGGGGGATCCCGGCAGGAATTATGACAATATCGGTTCCAATTAGGGCGTTCTTCAAGCCGTCTTCATTTTTCAGGAATCCAGAGGTTTTCTGAGAACATTGTGAGCAACACTTGGGCCCCTCTTGTTACCCCGCATATGGGGTAATTACTCACAGCAATGGAAGAAATGTGAGACAAATCGGCAGTGACGCCAGGAGTGTTGACAACATCAAACAGGGCAAGTTCATCAACCAAAGGGCAGATCTTCAAGAGAAGGGAGAGGGGCTAGATAAATTGTGGCGTCAGTCAAGAGTTCAACGCAATGTCAGCTTTGGGGAGTTCACTCACTTGGCCAATGCCACCAGAAGCACCAAGAACAGCTGGAGTAATGTTAGAAACCAAAAGCCAATGGATGATGTCTATAGTATTTTTATTTCTTGGATCAATCTCACCAGCTTTCATCGTTGCTATGTTGAGAAGCGAAAGGGTGTGGGGTATCTGGGAATCAAATGAGCTCTAGTACTAGTTAGAACGGGGCGCTGTCAAGAGCCTTGGGGGTGCTGCTAGGAAGGACAACTAGTGAGCTTACCAAGGGAAGGTGGGAATGAAGATGATGAATCAGAAATATGGATGAAGGAATTAAGGGAGAAGGGGGAGGTTGAGGTTTAAAGCGAAGGGGAGTTTGGCCCGGAGGAAGTTTCCAGTCACATGTTTCGAGCCAAGGAGGGGCTCTCCAACAGATAAAGCAAGGCGATCATTGTCGGGTGTGTGGGGGAAGTTATCGGGAAGGCAATGCTCTGCAATAACCTGCTCTTACTAGACATCCAACCAGCCTTTGGTTGCGTTTCATTTTCGAGGTTCAACTAGAACACCCGAGTCTGGGCCCGCTTCCGAGATTTTTCATTAGCCTTCTCAACCATTGCCTTTTGCCTGAGGATTAATCCTTAACCGGGAATTCAATCACTTGGAATGTAGATATGACCGGCTTCAGCTCATCAATATTAGCAATTACCTAACCGTCTTGGCAGCTGTTCGCAATTTTCCTAGTCGGCCGAATTGTGAGACGTATCTGCTACTAATCATGCCTGGGATAATCAAACAGCATAGGACATTGGTTAGACACGCACTTTGCTGGCCAATTGACCGGAAGCAACGTGGGAACATTGAAAAAAAATTTTGTAGAGGAAAGACATTCAATGTCTAAATTCATCGAGAAAAATCCACCATGGGAACAGCTAACTCCCATTGAGACAAGTCTACCATACAGTACTTCCAAGGTCCATCTCCATACTCACCAGGAGATAATACATTGCACCAAAACATCATAGAAAACTCCTGTGGGCCTGATCCGGCACCAATTTTCCTAGGCAAGACAAACTCCCTGTCCATAAGCAATGCCTTCATGATGCAAAAAATCGCGGACCTCTTTCTCAGTGCTGCAGTCAATAGACGCGAATTTTCTCATTTCCTTAGTTCAAGGACTATTCAAGTTTACTCAGCCTTCTCAGCGGCCTTGCGGGCCTTTACACCTCTTGGCTTCTTCTCCGGGACGTCCTTCTTTGGGCGTTGAGAAAGCCTGATGGCGCTGACGCGGGAAACGGCCTCGGCGCGGAGGTCTGGACGATATCCGCCCAACACAACTCGGTTGGCAACGCCCTTGTAGACCCTACAAAGGTGATAAAGGAAACGGTACATCAGCATTGATCACTTCGATCGCGTTCTATCTCCTCGCTTCGACACGTTAGGTAATCGGCAGTGCTTACTTGCGGTTGTGAGTGGTGCCGGAGATGGGGGTGTTCACAACGTGATTAGCTGGCTGGTTGGCTTTACCAGGCTTCTTGGTGCTGACGGTAAGACCATTGTTCTCTGCAGCTTGAATGCCGACAGCCTAAATTGCCAAATATATGAGCTTGACGGTTTTGCAACCCTGCAAGTTAAATCGCACCTTGTTGTTAGCGAGGCCGGAATACTGAATCACATAATGTCAGCTGTTTTCAATCGCGGAGATACTTAATCAAACGGACCTTGCGAGTGTGGATGTTGGTCAAGTTGAGAGGGTCGCGAGAGAACCTGACGCCACCTCCAGACTTGCGGTTGACCAAGAAAGAGTTTTGGGAGCCTGCCATACAAAAACGAGCTGTTAGAATCTCGTAAAAATGCCCGCCCCAGCTAGAGTGGGAGCTTCCTCCTCCCGCCCACCAAATCTCGTTGAATATGAATAGTCTAACATACGAACAATCTCCCAAACGAGGTCCTCAGAGATGTTGGGTCTTCCGGCAGCGGCCATTATGAAATATCGTCGTAGGCGATTTGTTATAGATAGAAAGCGAGGACGTAAATGGCGGGCTTCAAAGTTCTTCCTGTGAGTGACGGCAACTCATCTTGGGTTAATTGTTGTGTATTTTGAAGTCTTGGCACGCTGCCGCCAGCTGAAGCCTGTGATTGGCTTCGCTAACATGACCGCTTTAAGCCTAGGTATGCGGCTTTTGTGTTGGCTTAATAATCAGCGATATACGGAATCGGATAAACTTCGTGGCGCAGGGCTGGAGGGAAAACCAGCATCGTCATCAGATCGACAGCGATATTTCCATCGGCTCTTTGCGCAGTGGTTCGAATACTATCCATAATGACTAGCTCATGTAATGAGCTGGACTCGGAAGATTATCAGTAACTAATTTTGAATTTCTCTTTCGCTCGTTCTAGTTTTCCCCTTTTAGTCTCCTGGCTTGTTTCTCTTTTGCTCCTTGGGAGTGCCACATCCATTCGTTTATCCATCTCGCCTTCGAAGGTTTACTTTCGCCCTGCTTTCTACAAAACACGGAAACTCCCGACCTTGATACCCAAGTTCCCTTCCATAATGGCCTATCTTCTATACTCACTTACCCTTTTTGTTCTCATTTTTGGAACAGGTACGTGCCCGAAGCGGAAGCATCGCTCAACCGTTCGCTAACTTTAACCACAGTTCTCTATTTTACCCGTAGCCGGTGGACGCCCCTTGTTCCTGTTCCAGACTACTTCTACCAACGCCTCCCAACTACGTTCCATGGCGATGCCGAGTTAGGCCTCTCATCCGCAGACTTCAGCCTTGCATCAAACATAGAAGAAGGCGATAACCGCGGCGGCCTGGATGAACGCGGTAAAAGAGAGGTTCTCAAAATCATGAAAAGTAGACGCGTAGATTTTAACGAGGCTCGAAAACTCTACATGGAGCGGCGGTTTGCGAAGAATAACATTGGCCCTGATGGGATGCCCAGGGATCCCAAGTTCGTTTCGTTTTCGTGATATGAGAGCTTTACACCCTCGCCTCACTATCTATATATCAATTTAATGAGCTAGTAAAGGTTGGCAGGAGTGTGGACTACAAGTTTTTGATTTGGTTTGGATTATAGCATATCAGGCGGGATGGTGAAGCGCTGCGTTGGTACTTTCATTCTTTGGGATTCCGGTTGTTCACGGACTTGTGGTTTTTATTATCTCCCCACCTAGCCTAATGTTTTTCCTTTCCCCAGCCTCTGCACTCTTTTGCCTCGGAGCGATGCTGTATGTGAGGTCTGGCTATTTTAAAGTCCTCTCATCGTCATTTCCTTTAATTATATTAGTCTATATCACATGTTGCGATGTGCTTGAGCATACTTGCTAAAGAGATATCGTCCGCTTATTTCTTTGCGCCATGTATTTTGCTTCTTGGGTGATTGGAACGATAAATATGTCTCACGGCTGTAAATGTGTAGGCTGATGAGAGTTCCAAACGCGAACGGAGTCATAGAAAACTCTGCGACATGGACGATCCGTTTTTGTCCATTACGGAGCCCAACGTGATCATTATAGGATGCTGAATATGAGCTCAAAATAACGATTCAACTACTCATCGACCTCTTCCATAACCCGGCTGCTGGAATCCTAGCGGTAACTGCCCTGGTGGGGAACCATGTGCAGCGCTAGCTGGCGGAGGGCCGAAACCAGGGGGCGGAGCAGGTTGGCCAAACCTCTGGGGAGGAACGAAACCCGGGGGGGGACCACCATAGCCAGCTTGAGATGGTGGAGGACGAGCGGGTAGTCCAGCAGGCGGCGCACCCAGCGGCGCCGTGAGTGGCTGAGATGGAGGAGCGAGCCTGTGTGGCGGCTGGGGGGCATTCGCGTACGGTCCATTAGGCATAGGAACACCTCTTCCAGCCCCAAAGTCTGGTGGACCTGTGCTAATAGGTCGGCTGAGATCTCCATTCGCCATAGGAGTAGGAGCCAATGGCGGTGCAGATCCACCCGAGATGGGAGGCGGAAGAACTTGACTCTGGGGCTGGACATTATGTTTGCGGGCTTGTGCGGCGAGCATTCTCTCTGCTTGATCGCCATGTCGCTCTCCTTTTCCATCCTTCTTGTAAGCGTACTGAACAGATATTTCTTTGTTCATAAGGTACTGTCCGTTCATATTAGCAATGGCGTCGTCGGACGCCTCGAAATTCGCAAACGAAACGAACCCGTAACCTTTGGAGAGATTTGCATCGTCTCGAGCAATCTACAGCCCATCATTAGCATATATCCCGTAATATACATAATTAGAAAGTAAATCTCACCTTAGGCATTGATACTAAAGGTCCAAATCTGCTGAAAGTATCGTACAGAATTTGTTCTGTCACCATCGGGTCCAAATTTCCCACGAAGAGTTCCGCGCCGACTTCGATTGTCTTTTGTTTGTCCGCAGAGGCCTTATTAACCCTAATAGGCTTACCGTAGAGGCGAACCTGGTTCATTATCCGCGATGCATATTCCGCGTCTTCTTCACTAATAAATTCAACGAAGCCGTAACCTTGGTGAGTTTGGGTAACCCGGTCCTTGGGGAGATGGACATTAACGATGCGGCCGGCTTGGAGCATGAGCTCCCATACTAAGCTGTCTGTTACGCGCTCGTCTAGGTTTCCCACGTATACTGTCGCTTCTTTATCCTGCTCCCTATTGACGAAGTTAGCCTATTTCTTAGCTAGCAGCTCGAAATGCGCTTTACCAATGCCTTGCCCCTGACATGATGATTCAGAGCGAGCGAAGGTCAGCTTTTTCCTGTGACAACAATAACTAGGGATGGATAGTGTAGAATTCAAAGGAAGATAATTCCCCAGGAGTATTAGAGCAGAGGTTGCGAGCTTTCCTGAGCCGCATCTAACTAATCGTTGAAGTTGCTGAAGTGAGCAAACGTTCCAAACTTTTCCAACTCGTAGAACCTTAAAAGTTGCGATTCACACCAGACCATTCTCTCTGCATATTCAACGAGCTAACCACTTAAATTCCTATCTTTCATTCCATCGTCGGAAGCAGTTGTCCCATTATCTCTGCATCGCTAAAATGGTTCAATTTTCTGAAGAGACCAAGGTCCGACTTTACTGCCTGCCAGCATTACCCTCCTTCCCTGAAGAACATTAACTGATTTGCTACCTACAGGAACGCATAACCAAGGTCATTGACGTCTCGAGAGTCGCTATACATTAGTGGGTTTTTGTCCAGACTCATTTTATTTCATAGAGCAAAGCAATATCGACTAATGATCTATCGAATACAGTGGATATCTTCCTTTGGTCATTTACCTCGGTGAGAATATTTTAGTTGAACACGTCCGCTACCTCTGGTGGATAGCTAGGCTGACGCTTTATAGGCTACACTTATAGTGAACCAAGGCCGCAGCTTTTCAAGTACGTGTCTCCCGGCCATTGCACATGAAACGTCATCCGTTAAGCAACCGTCAATCAGGCTCTTTTCGCCGCTCGCATAAATACAAAAATGACCAGACAAACGAACGTTGTTCCGACAGTGTCAACATCTCTTGCAATTTTAGTCAAATAAATTACTGGGAGCACTTCGGCATAATCTAGCGGGAGGAGCAAGAAACGCGCGGCTGTCTTCAGGAACACTAGTCGATATGATGTTATATCTTTGCTAGGCTTTCAACGACTATTTCTTCATTTGCTCGGAGTTGGAAATATGCATGTACATTAGATTGGAAATTTCAATGGGAACCTAATGCTGATAATATGGTGTCAATAAAGGACCAAGAAGATCCAACTCCTATCTCAAATGTAGACTATACGACAACGGCTTAATTGGCAGCTTCTTATATTCTGGCCACTATAAGGAACATTTATATCTACTACGGTTTAAATGCTAGATTTATCTTAGATTTGCACAGGGCGCTGCAACTTTGCAACCTCCACTGGTATAGCTCCAAGAGCACAGAAGGCACTAAAAGTGTTTCCAAATAATATATAGTGGATCGCAATAAAGGTGTAGTTAAACGGATGCTGACTTTCAAAGCCCATGTGCTGTGTTGCAACCTTTCATATGGGACATGCGTGTTTTGGGTGTTCCAGATGCCAATGCTCGAAGCCGGAAAATCCTTGGAGGTTGAACGACAGCGAAGCTCACATCTGCCACCATTCACGCACAACAACGCTATAAGGACAGTGGTTCATGAGTGACAAAAATGTTTTCTCGCCATCTTTGGTTGAGACGATAGCTGGGTTTACAGCCGGAGTTATTTCTACACTTGTGGTGCATCCCCTTGACATTGTCAAGACGCGGCTGCAGGGTAAGGACTAGGGCATGCGTATTGGTATGATTTCAAGGAAGAACCTTACACTAATATCTATCTTGGTTTCGATGCAGTGGATCGATTCTCTACATCGCGCATTGGTAATTCTCTTCGGATCATTCGTGAAATCAGCCGTCATGAGGGCGGACTTCCGGCATTTTATCGCGGTCTTACGCCCAATATCGTGGGGAACTCTGTGAGCTGGGGATTGTATTTTTTGTGGTATAGTAATCTCAAGGATGCGCTACAGACATTTTACGGCCGTGAGAAGGATGGGTTGGGTTCTTTGGATTATTTCACTGCATCGGGAACTGCTGGTATTCGCGCCGACCCTTGGTTGACTACTATGCAGAGTTACACTAACAATATTTGTCTGAAGGAGTTCTCACAGCCGTCTTGACCAATCCCATATGGGTAATCAAAACTCGTATGTTGTCGACCGGCGCCAACGTCGTCGGAGCATACCCCTCTATGACACACGGTGTTTGCCAGATATACCAGTCAGAAGGACTTAAAGGATTTTACCGTGGAATGATACCTGCCCTGTTTGGAGTTGGTCACGGTGCATTACAATTTATGGCGTACGAACAGTTGAAACGATATCGCTCGCACACCATGTCCTCCGGCCTCACCGCCTCTGATTCCGGTGCCGGCAAACTCGGCAACGCAGACTATTTCGCCCTGTCTGGATTATCGAAGATGTTTGCTGGAAGCGTTACCTATCCGTACCAAGTCCTAAGAGCTCGACTACAAACTTATGACGCCGCCGGTACCTATCGAGGACTAGGAGACGTTATACTCCAGATTTGGCGTCGAGAAGGACTGACAGGCTTTTATAAAGGGCTTGGCCCCAATTTATTTCGAGTTTTACCCAGCACATGGGTGACATTTTTGGTTTATGAAAATATGAGGGAATATTGCCAACGACAATGACTAAAACCTAGTAAAACTAAAGGTCGAAATGTCCTTTAAGCACAGATCACGTCCGGCTTTTGTTCTCCTCACTTAGAATATTTACCTTATGCACTTACCGCATCATCGAAAATGAGAATTGAAGAAAGTGGAAGAGTGGGTGATTTGTCTGATGGCTACACTGGCACATTACCTCTTAAATCGTATTCCCGGATTCGTTGGCTGTTTGCCAAAAACAAAGCAATATCCTATATGTGTCTGAAACCAAAACATTAATTTTTGATCGTAGATATCTAAATAACCACTGTATCAGATAAATCGAATGATTCCATGCAATATCAAATGGCATTCGTTTTCTGGAGTTGGAGAATACTGCGCATGACGTCACCGTCCAAAGTTAACGTAACCTCAAGCCTTCGAAGGCAGCAATATTTACTGTCGACAGCAATTATATCTAGTATCCATCGTGGTTTCGAGCATCAAAAATTCTAGAAGCAATATCATCCATTGAATAAACCCAAGAGCAAATCTATTTGGACAAGATACCCCGTTAATCTTCTACGATTCGTCGATATTCTCGCTCGCCAGTCTGCAACATTCTGCAACAAATTCCTATGCAAGGTCCCCGAGTCATACTCGTTGCCTTGCACAATTTCTTCTTAATAATGCATCGTTTTGCTAGATTTCGTGGTCGTCGCGGTATGGGACTCTACCATGTTAATCCGGAAGCGGGCGACGTTCCAGAGGAAAGCCAGGAGAGGAGCTCGCGTTCCCAGTCAGAAGAAAAAGAATTTTACCCCAGCATAAACGATGTGCTTTGTGTACGGGAGTTCTTGTCACATCTTAAACTCGGGAACGAGTCCCACCATGAAAACATGGGTGGTGGTGATGCAAAGCATGGCCTGGCAGAACGCCTCCCTATTGAGATCATTGACATGATTCTTGATCACGCGGAATATTGGCCATCAATTGAGACGAAAACGTTAAGATTGGTATCAATTTCGGATGGCCTCGACATGGAGGTTTTGAGGACGGGAGGCCTGTGCCATACCGTAAGTTTAGACCCATATTTTCTTTTCGCCTTCGCGGAAAAAGCAAAGAGGACGAAAAAGAAACGAATGGGATAAAGGGCAAAAAAAAGAAAATAATCGTTGTCAGCAACGTGTATTTTGATACCCGGATAATTGCCGGGAATCTTTTTCTCTTCTGTTATCTCTCCCATTCTGCCAACTACTGCCGGGTCGTTCGTTACCAAGAACCCATGGGGGCCGGCCCTTTTTCCTCCCCTCACGCACCATTTCTATCCCCAAACCAGCACAAGTCCAGTCTCATGCATACAAATCTATCTTCTAACATCCCGTCGCAGCCTGCTATCCCCGCTATCAAGCCCCGCATCCTCCCGCACCGCACCTTTCACCCCTGTCGTAAAATAGTTTTCACTCTGACCTCCTTCGACCAAGGCTGGGGTGGTTCCAACGGCCCCTACGCTGGATCCTACAGTTGGTTCGATGCATACGCAATCCCCGCATTCAACCCACAAGACGACGGTAAGGAACTCGACCCTGCAGAACGCGAAGCCCAGTACCATAGATATTACGAGGATGAATATCGGCCCCGCTTCGAAGCCTCGGCGAATTTCATACCTTCCAGAAATAAATTATGTTGCAATGAAGTGGCGGGAAGTGAGAAAACACGCCGTATCACTTGGCATTGGCGTGATGACATTCCTCCAGAATCTGCAGAGGCAAGGGACGTGGAACTTAAAGAGGGCCGGGGGTCAGGTACGCTAGATGGCCGGGTGGTAAGGGAGCTGGGAATTGGTGATGAATTATCTATTTGGGCAAGAGCAAGGTTTCCTGGGTGGCGAAACAATGTCACGGCTGTGAAAGTGCGAATTTTTTGGGCAGCTTAGCAGCCGCCCTTTAACTAGCTAAGTGATAGAGGTGACGAACCCTATCATAACTGTCATAACTGTGACGGCTTCGCTGCCAAACTGATAGAACGATATTGATGCCTTTTAAGGAACGATTACGATACTGTAGATACATATATCGAAAATTTGTGGTTTACCCTAATAATAATATATCATTTGTAATTAGCTAAAACACAATTGAATTTGCTATGTAGATACATGAATAAATGTATTTGGAAATTGAGCCCAAAATGAAGAAACAATGTTTGGGATCCCATCAACTTTCGCCTAGAGATGCAAGAAATCAGTTGGCCCAGAAGTTGATAAAACCCAAATGAAAGCCAGACGGGACGGAATAAACATGATATGCTAGCCAGAAATTCTAGCATTCACGGGTCCCTTGCCGTCAGTTGCGTTAAGCCCTAAAGATATACTGTAATAGAAAACGCCCTCCCCTTTCAAGGTTCTAACAATCCCGATGATCGCTTTTACCCAGAAGTCCTTCTCATTTATATGCGCCATTTGAATCCTTCTCATAGGGTATTGTGCGCCTACATGAGTGCTAGTTGTTAATTCAAAATTCCAACAATTCCCTGATATAATCATCATCATCATCCAAGAACACCACTGCAAGAGCAGGGATTCTTTTTATTGCGAACCTCGTGAATACATTTGCTCGTGAAAATCGACGTCTTCGCTGCTCGGTGTGCTCATATAAGGTCGCTGGAAAATGGCCATTCGATTCTTTTCTTCCTCAATGCTTGACACTGTTGTGGTACTCATTTCGTCGACATTTGTCGTTGCACCAGTAGCTCGAAGTTTAGCACTCGATGAAACACGTCGATCCTTTCCACGTCCTTTAATACCTTTGTTGCTGTTTTTATATAAAGTCGCAAAGTATTCCCATAATTCAATGTCCTGCGGTGGCAAACGGTCGGCGTCAGTTAAAGAAGAAAACCGTAGAGTCAAGTCGCGGAGAGCCTGTGCATGGAATTTGTTTTGATGTGACTAAAGCTGAGTTAGCTCACAAGTAAACAGAACAGAGGATGTTGGTAAAGAAAACTGACCTTGAGGTTCCCTAACTGTGTGAACTGCTTTCCACAATCATCCAACCTGCAAATAAATGGTTTGGCCTTTTCATGGGTGATTTTATGAGCGCGGACATTTCCACGTTGAGCGAATCTCTTGTTGCATATTTCGCAGGAATACGGCTTTTCCCCAGTATGTCTTCGTTCATGAGTCTACAGAATTAGCCCTGGACCACGATGGACTGGAAAAGTAACCTACTTTCAAGTTTCCCAGCTGAGAAAATCGCTGGCCGCAGGCGGGTTCCCGACAAATCTTTTGTACAGAAGAATCGAAGTTAGCATCTCAAGATTTAAACTATCGGACATGGAACGTACAAATGGCTTGTCACCAGTATGCGCCCTCATATGAATATCCAGATGAGTCTTCTGGTAGAAGGCTTTCCTGCAATGCGGCAAGGTGCATTCATATTTCCTTCGTGGTTTCTGCTTCGTACCCAAACTCCGCTCCTGCTGTGGAGTGAAATGTCCCTGCCCGCTAGGCACAGGTCCACAATAGGCGGGATGCGACCAGCCTGGCACACCATTGGTGAACTGATGAAGAGGAGGCAGTTGGGGTTGAACAAGTTTCGGTTTTGATTGAATCGCTTTCATCAAGGTATCGACCTCGGTCGAAAACTCGATATCTGGCTTGACGCGGTGTTTGGAATCGGAAGGGTCCTCTGGTTTGGAGGGAAGATTTGGCAAGCGAGACGGCTGTTCTGACACAACTTTCGATGGATTTGTATCCATCAACCTGGGCAAGCCGTTTCTGGCAGGAGCCATAGTAGATAATGATTGGACTGGCGTTGATTCTGGCAACCGGCTGCCCTGCGAGCTCGCAGGAGGGGCAGATCCATAGAAGCCTTGATAGGAAGCATGGCTGGTGTTTAGAATGTGTCCGAAACCGTAGGAAGACGAGTGTAAAGATGCAGCGTAAGGAATCGGCTGATTTGAATAGTATGTCATGTTATGGTCTTGTGGTGGTGCCATCATCCGACGATGGGCAACGCCCGTTAAGTCATGGTTGCCAAAGCCATATGTGACCGGAACTGCCGTTTCCATGTCAATGTATTTGATATAGAACTGATGAACGAGCCACAGCCGTTGAGATCACCGTTGGGAAGAACCAAAAAAAAAAAAAAAAAAAAGGATAAGCAGGATTTAAAGGCGTGGTCTGGTAAAGAGTAAATGCGCGTGGAAGCCAGGTAAACTGGTTGTGTAACTTATGCTTTTCTTTTCGTTCTGCTTTTTTTTTTTTTCGTTTTGTTTTTCTTTTTACCTCCTGCGAGATTCTCGACTCGAGAATTTGTTGTTGGAAGTTGGATATCGAAAACGTATATTCTCGACTTGGTGAAACTCCTCCGGAACAGCGATATTGATGAGTGTGTTATTCGACTGATATCTGGATGACCACTCAACACGGGACTTAGTTGAATTCCGGAGAGTCGGCAACGGCGTTCAAAGGAATTTCCTGGTGTCGTTGTGGAAAGAGATATATCAAAAAAAAAAAAAAAAAAAAAAGAGTGAAAAAGGAATATTAAAGATCGGTGCGGCTAGTTAATACTCTAGCTGGGGCGGATGTATGTTTGGAAATAAGCATAAAGGATTGGATGGCTCGTTTGGGGGGAATGTACCCTATGTATATGATTCCAAGCAATGGCACAGATCACTTAATATCCAAGAGATTCCCAAAATGTCCCGCAGCTTGGGCTAAGCGCAGTGACACCGAAAGGTAAAATCCACACCAAATGTCTGGAACAATAGGGTTTGTCTGGGGGAGAGAAACAGGGCCTTTCTTGTCGATCATTAACTCATGAAAAGTATGTAGATTTATTTGTCCCAAAAGGAGCCAAACTGCTCTGAGGTTAGCTAATCTGGCCGTCACAGGCAGATTTATTGCGGCAATTCAAAAGGAACTTTGTTCGCTCAATACAGTTTTTGGTACTGGTCTGTGATCCGCAACCAATCATAAGGACCCGATAAAAATTTAATCACCAAAAATGGAGTGTGGGACACAAGGGAGGATGACTAGAATTGAGGAGGGACGTGAGGACAGAGCTCCCAGGTCTGATTTGATTTAGCGAAAAGAGGCCCTTGTTAGTTAGGGAGTGGGCTAAAGTTCGAGTTGCGCAGCCCAAACAACCCAATCTTGTTCAAGGCTCGGAAGCCAAAAGGACTGGAACCCAACGCACCAATGATAAGCCGGCAATAAGCCACTAACAGAGATTAGTTTGGGTAAGGAAGGGGCCCTTTGGGCCAACCAGGTTGACATGGGGAGGCGTGTATCCAGCAATAATAATGACAGTTGCCTTTTCATGCGGTACAACAGATACGAAGGCATGTATGTACTCCGTAAGTGACTGGGTACCTGTACGGAGGACAAACGGAGTTATTTCCAGTCTACGTCAAGCAGGCTCTGCCAGGACCCGTGGACAAATGATCCAGTACTTTGCCGACAGGGTAAGATAATAACGGTCCAGAACGTGCAACAGGCTCCCTTCATGCCCTCGAGAGATTAGAAAAGTTTGGGAAGCTGTTGTTCAACTCCCGCGAATTTGGTTCCCAACCATTGCTTTTTTGCCCTGCCAACGCTTGAGTGTGATTAGCTCGTGCCCGTCGTTCGTTTTCGGTGGTGGGGCCGGGTCCGTTTGCCCACCATTTCGGTGTGCCTGACTGAACACTAAACCTAATACAAACGGTTGGCTTGAGAGTTTTAGTATGTAAGATAGTACATGAATAGAAGGTAATAGTGCTGATATTAAGACGTACTTCTGCTGGAGGAATGCCAAATCATGGTATGGATGATGAATAATAAACGTTGATCCCGGACAAGTCGGTGGGTGATGAGATTTTTTTTGTGACCCCGAATTTTTGGTAGTGCTCACGGGATGAAAACTGAGGGATTGTCGCCAGAAAGCGTATTGACCTTTTGGCGCAAAATGGAAGCTGGCGATTGGGTGTAGAATTACGTTGATCTGATCACCCCGAGTCCCTCTGGTGAAATGGGTAAAGCTGGGTGTGGGCGAACCTGGAGAGCACGAGGCAGTTGACCAATCGCGGAAGAGCAGAAGAGCATCCGGCCAGTGTGGGGAGAGAAATATTCAAAGCAGCTTGTGCAAGTGTGACTGGAACCCTTGTTAGTCTGAGCTGGGCCTTGCAAGGATGCCGTGACTGACCAAAGACCGGGTCTTCAGCCGGGACCGCACATCCCCTGCGAGGCCAATCTGAGGCAGCACAGCGTAAAGAAAGTTTTGAGATACATCATTTATCGAGGATGATCGGAGAGATGATATTCGTCTACCTTTCGAATGAAGGCAACGATGAATAGATTCTTAAATTCCTAATGATGGAGGGAAAGTTGAGAGTTGTCGAGACGTTTTGGGGGGGGGAAACTCGCGCCAAGACTCTCCTTAGTAATCGGCTGCGGCTCAATCGCCAAACAGATGTCATTATGTAAGCAGCAGGTGACTCGCAACCAAAAAGGCATTTCGTCCAATTCCGTTTAACTCCGGACTTCGCACAGCAGATGGAGCAATGGAATGCGCAGTTCTCAACATCGGCTAAGCTATTAGTTTCTGAACGTCTTACAAAGCCTCTCTATTGTCTTGGGACGTTAAACAGCTTTTTGCTTCATTTCTACTCAGCCAGGGCGTTAATTATCTTCACAAACCTACGAAAACTGATGGTCATGGCCCTGAGCATGGATCGCGTGGAGATTCCAAAAAAAGGAAGCCTCAGAAAAACTAAAATAAAAATAAAAATAAAGGATTCCTTGACAGGAAAAAGCAAAGGCCTATCTCGCGGGTAGTCTAAGATCCCAGCCAAACAACCAAACTCGTGGGTTCACCACCATTATTGTCGTATTAATCCCGAGAGAACCGATCTTTTTGTTGACCACAGATCCCTGCAGCCAAATCCTTACTTCCGACGATAAACTTGAACATCCTCAATATCGCCAAAACTTTGCTCTGACTTTGCTCAAATCATGATGACCTAATGCTCAACGGTGTCTCTAAATAGGTCCCCGTTGTCCACTGCTATCCATCCGTTGTAGTTTTGCAGGCTCTCCCGCATGGGCCCTTGGTGTTTCAGTTTTCCAACGCAGGTCAGCTTCCTAGCTCGGATTCGCGGGGAGGAGAAAGAGGAGCAAACGCTCGGTTCGGCATCGCGTGCCCAGCTCAACAAAGAACAAGTGGTAATATTCGTGGTCCGAAAGTATAAATGACTTAGGGTTTTTCGTTGCTCGCCAGAACCCATAGCTCCCTTGAATCAAAATTATCGTTTGTCCGACTAGGAGGCGCCTGATAGGGATAAGAAGAAAAATACGCCCTACCATATTTCTTGCATCAAATTCTCATAAGGCAGACAGTAAATGTGGGAACCTTTTTCGGTATAATTTCAAATCGCAAGCAATAAAAATTGGTTTATGAGTATAATGTCCCTTCGTGATGGGAGGTGCATCATGCACTCCACCCGTTACACAGGGGGAAGATTCATCACGGATAGTTTCACTGGTTTGCTCATGAAGCAAGGGAACTGACCTCTGTATCGACTTTGGCGCAACGTCCGTGGGAGAGCTGTGGTTCGACCTAGCCGAGCACGGATCTCATCGCTTCTGCGATGCGCCCCTGGAGGGGGGGTGATTCACAAAAAGCTCAAACATGCTATCCAGTCTTGTAGGAAAACACAAGCGTCTAAAATGCCTGCCCTCACATTTCTTTGCCCATCCTGCCTCACTCTCACAGCAGAAGGTCATGGATTGACAGCGCGAAATGCGGGAGCAGATATCCCATCCAGCATGCAAGGGTGCCATGTAAGTGCATCTGCAGGATTATGAGCTACTTAGAGTCCTGAGAGCCACTATTCTGGGTGTCCCGCGTGACCAAACCCGTTTTCCCTCCAGGAAGAAAAAGCCTAAAAATATTTTCATCTTGTTTCCACAGCAGCGACGATGATCCAGAAGCAAAGCACCAAGGATGCTTTCTCTGAGTTTCCTTGACGGGCAAAAGCATTTCACAAGCAGTGGGCCCCGACGAAGCTTCACCAGTTGAACAGCCAAGTGGGAACCATCTTTTGACGTATGTACAGAGCATCGTCGACGCGAGCAGGCTCGAATCATCGCCAGTAGTCAAGATTCCTCATAGACTACGAGGTTCGGGGCATTTCTTTTTACGCGTTTTTAACCGAGCTTGCCTCGATGAACGGGTGGCTGCAGCGCCCCAAGACTTGTCAGTTTGCTTTTCCCAGGCACAAGGTGGCAGAGCTGCCCATCCGACCCTTCCACTCCAGGTGAAATAACGACACCGACGATATGGATGAAAGAAACAACTAACTCCATGTAAATCGGTTGAACTTCTGTTGCTCCTGCTTCTGGTCAATTTCGCGCAGCGAGAGCCTCCGCCGGCAACCAAACTCTCTTCTCGATCCCCCTCACCGACTGAGCTGGAATTATAGTTTTCTTCACACTAGCTTCAGAGTATTTGGACCCTCGCTCTCATATATCCAGGATTATTCGCTTTAGTCCTCTCGTCACCGCCAGATTACCGACGTGGTCCATGTCAAAACAATCCCTAACTTTGCAGTAAACGTGTCATTTCCCCAGTTCCCGGCTTCCTGGACAGTGGGAGCGAATTTTCTTCTTTTTGGCTTTTCCCGGTTTATTTTTAAAGGAAAAAAAAAGGATTATGTTTTCTTGCTGTTTCTAATTTTGCTTGCTTCTTTTAAACCCGTGGTCCTTGCTTTCAATACCTTGCTTCCAGCTCCATTCCCCTTCACTGGGCTTGGGTCTATTTTTTCCATCCCTGCACGTTTCTGTTCATATCGTTAGGGATGAAGCATGCTCAACCCGTCCTTTATCCCCCCTGCCATCCATACGAGAGATGTGCCCACAAGTGGGCTGTTGCTGTTTGAGATTTTGAGGATGATTGTTATTCTTAGTAGTAATATCGGTTAACAAGGCCCAAACCGGGTAATTATTGCCCTCCTGTTAGTTCCTGGATCGTTGGAATTTATCCCAGTCAGCCAACAAGCGACCTTGACCACGCGGCAGCCATTATGCAAGCCAAGGAGGGAGTAAGGCCGATTTTCCGGTATTTAGGGAAATAGTGAAGTTGAAGAAGCTCTCTTCCACCTCAATTACCTTTTCCCCTGAGAATTTTCGAGCCATGGACGTACATACAGTACATACAAATTTTGTCTCCCTTCGTCCCTCGGTACGCATTGGCCGGAACCGCGAACCAAGATACTGGTCTGGATTTACCGTTACCGGATAATGAAACATATGGGACGTACGGAGTACAAAGTACACAGCATGATGCTTTCTCTCAGCTGCTTGTCCCACAATCCCAAGATACGCGCTCCAATACTACCTGCAGCCACGGTAGTCTATTCAAAGAGGTCGTGCATTGTTCCCTCTGCGCCACTCATGAATCGGGCCATAACAGGCGCTGAACTACAGGATTGCACAAAGTCCCGTTCTGTCTCCATCATTTATGATATTATTCCAAATATATGTCCCCAAAAGGGTTCATAAAATGTGGGCAGCTGCTCCTGACCAATTGATTAAGCTCCAAGGCTACATTCTCAGATGTTCACAAGAGTTCAAGACGTGAATCAATTCATGCTTTCTCTTCCTTCTGACCCACATTATCACTTGGCTTCCTCTCAGCTTTCCAAAATGACTGGGGTGCTTCGCCATTGCCATCTTGTGCTCCCTCTCTTCTTCCCCGTCCGATGTTTTGCGAGAGAGGGATCAAGGATCTCTGGTTTCCTCCTTCCCTGACCTTTCAATTGACTTTGAAATGTTCCTCTTAGCAGCTCCCCGCTCCTATCGTCAGTTCTAGCCCATTTGGGCCATCAGCTCCCTCCAATCGGGATAATATACTCAGAAACACATGGTTGAAAAGTCAACCACTGCCTTGAGCAACAATATCTGGCCAAATCGCTAGGATACGAGGGCTATCCATGCCCCATGTTCAATGTCCTTGTGCCTTTGTGTACAACTATGCTATTAGCAATAGCCTCAAATCACGGTCGCACTTACTTGCATGCTTTCATATTGGTAGCCTTGATTAAGCGGCTTTCCTCATCTAGGTCAATTTTTCCCATCTCGCCAGCCACTTTTTCTTTTCTTTTTTTAGCTCCAGGATTGACAAGTGGACAACGATTTATTACGAACACCTTGGTTGACTCAATGTGTTCAAGGACGAGACATGACAGCACTGGCAAGGATTCAGGTAACCAGTCACCAATTCTGACAGTACTATACATTCTGCACATGATCAGTTGATGTAGTTGTGCTTTGTCACACCTGTACAGGGGCTAAGTATGTACATATCTTACTATCAGGAATGGCGATGTGACGGAGGAAGATCCCTTGGGTTGGGTTCGCCTTCGGAAAGTCCGCATGGGTGGTGACTAGGGAGAACGCTTACATTTTCCGTGCCTGTCGCCTATAGAAATATATCCCCTTTTCGCCTTGGTCTAAGATGAAAATTTTGGCGTAGCATAAAAAAAAATGGGGACATTATGTGATAAGCTTCAGGTTTGATAGGATTTTGGAATGCAATTGTAAGTCGACAATGCTCTCCGTGGCCATTATAGTTTTGTTGCGCACGTTGTACTCCGCCGGGGATAGCTGTAGGCATTGATGTCCATTGAACTAGAGAAGCTCGTGGTTTCAAAAAGGAAAACAATCAAGTGAAAGAATATTCCAATTTTCTTTTTTCTTGAAAAACTTTTCCGAAATCCATTATTTCGGAAGCAAGATTGTAGATTTGATATCATCCTCCAAGGTATCAAGAGCTCTTTCTATAATTACTATGTGCTTGCCCGGAAGGCCACGAAGGGCGTCTCGAGTCATATCAATACAATCCATGAGATATCGTCGGTTTCGTTCCTCAACCTCGTTCATATAATCTTCGTAGAACTCGACCCAGTGGTTTGCCAGATACCGTAGCTCTGGATGCTCCTGGCCAATAAGCACGTATTGTTTCCATATCAAGTCCCGAGTATTCTGAGTACGTTTTGCGATATCCTGTATTTGATGATATCGGAAGACTATTAATACCTGTTTGTAGGATTGAGCTTTGCTTGTGAGCTTGCCTCCTTCAACATATATGTTTTCCTGATGAAAAAAGCACTGGCAAGGTTAGGGCGATAAGAACGTTCTTCTCACCATTCGCAGACTTCCCAAAAGTTCACGAGTTGTGAAGGGACCTCCCTGAGCGAGCAACGTCACCCGCTTTTGCCACCTCTTCTCGCTATATCCCTCTTGAAGCCCAAATACTGTCCCTTTAGCGGCGTTGATTCGCCCCTGAGTCAATACCAGATTCCGTCGGTTAGTCCTTGATCCGAATGCTTCCCAGACACGATCAACAGGGGATCTTAGGTCAGGGCTGAATTCAGATACACGGGCTAAATTCTGACGCAAAGAGTAAGTACCAAAATAAAGATCCCTTAGATCCTTTGAGTCAACTGCTGCTGATTTGGTAGCTCGACCGCCTTTCCTACTTCCTCTCAACCAACCTGTATTTGCGACTTCTATAAATTGAGTGTGTAAAGAAAGCTCAGAATACATGAGCGAGTAGCCACATCAGCTTGGAAACCCAGGACTTACAGACACTAAGTGTTCTGTTTGAGCTTCACTCGGTAATGTAGCTGTGATGCTGCAAAAGTCAACAGCGTCACTAGTGACACCTGCAAAGCAGCAAGGGCTTTTTATTCGGTAATAACGGAAGATTTGATATGACCAATGGCGGCGACTTTTAAAAAAGTCGTTGCGGCTAGCGTACGGTCTTGCCTTGGATCGAAATCCAGCAATTCCTTTCAGTTGAACACGATACTCACGCCCTTTTCCTTGCGATTTCGGCCGCTGTGGGCTCTCATGAAAGAACTAGAAGTCAGACTGGCGCAATAACTAATAATGAGCCTCGAGCTAACCTTTTTGCCCGGTGGTATCCTTCCTTTGTGAAGGTCGAGTATCTAGCCTCACGGCAGAATTCACCGAGCCGACATGGGTATCTGCAATAGTTATTGAATGCAAAGTTCATGTAAGATCGTGGTGGCACGATCTTGATAGGCCTTTGGATAGAGAACTGGTCAGCCATGACTTCCTATGCTGGTATCGTAAAGGGTTGGCTCACCAAAACAATTTCATCGTGTCCTGGGCTCCATTAAGTCGTTTCGTTCTTCTTGGAGAGTGACCCCATAGGGCTACTAGAATTTCACACTGCGTGTAAGCCATACAAGCAGGTCGATATATATATATTCATGCCGCCAGTGTGCTAGGAGGGCCTCTACACGCTTCCATCTCGTTTCGGCAATGAATCAAAGGCCAGCCCTAGTGCTCTCAATACCCAGGAGAGGTATTTTTTGTAGCTTCGGCGTCATCTGCGTGCGCAGCGGCCTCTGGGACGGGTGTTATCATTGTCTTTTCGTCATCCAAACGCGTTTGCCTCGAGGTTCGCACATATAGGAACCTTTGTCTTATCGCATCAATGATTTTGTTGCTTTGTTCGCGAGGCTTTCAGCAATTTGTTTTGAATCTATCAGACGTCTTCACGCATAGGTTTTGAGCGAATGAGTTATCGAAAGCATCCGGCCACTAGGAAGAAGCTGGGACCAAACCGCTTGTCAGAAACCACATTCCCTTTAAACGAATGCCCAAGTATCCTTTGTACACCTTGACGATCCTCAAATAATTTTGATCGAGTGTATCCAGGAGTATGGAGAGCCTGGACTATTGGAAGAGGGTATAGAAAGCCATTAACGCGGCTTATGGATACATGATATCCTCGCGCGATAAAACCAGCATTTTGCCCTAGATAGAATCCTGACGCAAAGCGACACTATCCGATATACACATCACCACCACGATCAAGTGTTGAAGATCGAATCTCAGTTATCAACGGTTTTGGTTAGCGATGTTATAACATGCCCCACCCGAATAACTATGGGTTATTTTTACCCCCTTCATACAAACCCCCCCCATATAACCCATAGCTATCAGGACGCAGTCTGAAACAAGTTCTCTAGGCTCAGGAAAATGTCCTTTGGAGGTAGTGATCAGTTCCTTAAGCATGAGGCCCGTTTTTAGAGATGAGAGAGCATAAGCAAAGGAATATGGGAAACAAAGGAGACATTTTTTCTTTCGACCACAACGTTGCGATCCTGACAGACGGAGACAAAGAGAAGAGTTGACGCGTCGGAATACAAAGCCTTATTCTGGACCAAGAACGGAAAACACCATGTTTACGGTAGCTTGGGGGTTGTCAGTGCGTTCTTCAGGCACTTATCGAGTAACTGAAGACCGACCCATGGTCATGCTTCCTAAGAATTCTCAAAATTTCTCCAAGGATAAGGTTCGTGATTGTGATCAACTCGACAAGCAAATCGATACCATATCGATACTTCTAATAAGTTTTCACTTTGTGTCTTCAGATCAACCGAGTATAGTGTGGAAGAATGAAATGGGGAGAAACATCATGGTAGACAAGCAGTTAACAATCCGCTGCCAACCGCTGACAAAACGCATTAACAACTCCATTTTAATGAATTTGAATTATCACTGGATATTGTTCTCTGTAAGTTCTCTTCACGGTTCTCTCGCCTGGAGAATGACCGGGTTTCATCCGTTGTTACTAACTCCCAACACTTTAAAGAAGCAGCTGCCTGAGAGAACATTGTCTGTAGAGTACGTAGTAACTCTAGGCCTCGGGAATCATTTACACTTAATAGTCCTAACCCGCGTTTTGCTAGAAAAAAAAGCATGCACAATATTTTCTGATTTGCAGTCGTCATTCTGTTTTCGATGAGAAGGGAGGCTACTGTGACTATTCCACAACACCATTAAGAGAAAGACGGCATAGCCATTGGATTAATGCTGTATATATAGATACAGTGAGAGCAAAGATTTCATGGTAGATCCGGAGAGGAAAGTGCTGTGGATGTTATGAATATTCAAACTGATAGGCTGCACACCACAATTCTTCACATGATGTTTTGTATCAGATAAAAGCCATGAAATTAACAGGCATCTCAGGCGAACATTCAAGTACATCGGGATACTCCCCAAACAAAAAAAAACTCCGTCCATTAAAATTTCCCTCGATCCATAATAGCAGATAACGAACCAAAAAGATCGAACAGTGATATTGACTGGATATTGAACACATTGCAGGAATAGAAAATTAATCATGACGGAAGGCCCACGTAAAAAGAAAAGAAGAGTGGATTCAGCACACTTGGTGCAGGCAGGCGTAAAGATAATCAAGTAGTTCCAGAGCAAAGTAACTTGGGAAAGACGGTGCATGCATCCAGAACACGCAAAAGAATGCAAGAGAAGAAGCCCATTATTCCATCATTCATCTACCCGACAACCTCCACATCTGTGCTAGTCATTTGAATCTGCTTTTTGCTATACCAAGGTAAGATTCTACCTTCCTCGATGGCCTTTGGGCATCACTGACCGGGGAAGCCAAAGGTGGGAAATGATAGCAACTAGGATTGTAATACAACTGTCATGATAATCCAACGTCTCTTCATACTTTCTTTCAGAAAACATTAGACAAAAACACTAGAGCCAACTAGATTCGATTTATCGCCGACCCCAAGGGCCATAACTGTAGAACGACGTCAGTATTGAAGGGAGTGGTACACAACAAGATGAGAAAAATACAGGAAAGTAGAAGGACAAAGTATGGTTACTCACCTCCAAATCTTCGCACGGCAGTCTCCACTTCCTGTTGCAAAAAGCTGGCCTGTTGGACTAGGCGCAACAGAAATGACTATGGACACGGATCAGCTACAAACCACCTGAAACAAATGATAACTTAGAACAAAACATACCGGAGTTCTTGTGGCCTTGGAGCATCATTTGAGCATGACCGGTCATAACATCCCAAAACTGCACACCTCTATCCTTGGAACCACTGAGAACCCAGTGTCCGTCAGGAGTGAAGCAAACGCTAAGAACGAAATCCTGTTCGCAAAAGGTGTAAGTAAGTAGATAATGCAACAATCGGGTAAATAACATACTTTGTGCCCCTCGAATGTGCGAACGCACTTGCCACCCTTTGGTCCACTGCCAGCCATGATACCACGCGGCGGTGTTAGTTCCCACATCTTAATGGTCTTATCCAAACTGCCGCTAACTAGGTCACGCCCATTGGGTGCGAATGCGACAGAATAGACGCTGTCTCGGTGGCCATCTGGACTTTCGAGTCGCTCCACCAGGTATCCGGTTGTAGTATCCCACACTCTGACACTCCTATCAAGAGAGCCGGCAGCAACATATCGGCCGTCGGGTGAAATAGCGACAGTTGTAACACCGTCTTCGATGCTTAGTATAAGCTCCTGCTTCCCATCGTATACATCCCACATCCGCACGGTCTTATCGCCACTGCCAGATGCAATATACCGGCCATTTCGAGAGTAATCAAGAGAGTAAATATCGTTTTCATGTCCAGCAAAAATATGCCTGATCTTCCGGTTCGCGATATCCCAGACCTGTACAGAAGTTGTTAAAGTAAGCATATGACCTCTTGCAGAGCGTGAAGCACCACATCAAAATCGTCATACCCTGATTTGTCTATCTTCGGCACCAGTAGCCAGGTATTTACCATCCGGACTAAAGCAAACGCTACGAATATAAAGATCGCCTTCTTTGTTCGCTGTCTCGTCTTGCAAAGTCGTAAACAATTGGCCGGATGCAACGTCGAAGATCTGGGCAGAGCGATTGCAACCTGTTGCAACGTATTTTCCATCGGAACTGAACTTGACACAGCAAACAACGCTATTGTGGGATAGAGTGTGGACCAGTTCGACATCCAGTACACGTGGAATCTCAGGATTGAACACCGCATACCAATCGGTACCTTCTTTTTTCTGGGTCGGAGCGAGCTTGTCGGGTTCCAACTCACCAAGGGCATTTCCGACGCGATATGGTATTTGTTGTCCAGGAGTCGGTTGTGGAATTTGTGGGGATTCTCTGGGGTCAGCATAAGCGACCGGGTGATTCTGCTGGGGAGTAGCAGGTCCAGGGGGAGCTCGGGTGGCGCGTCCTTTACCAGGGCCAGGGGAAGAGGCTGGAGCGGGGGGGGGAGGTCCATAACCTGCAGTTCATTAAAGCAATGATCAGAATTAGCGCGAAAAGACGACCCATGGGGTCACATAGGCATTCTCTGAAAATAAGTACCGTTCACCGCAGAATTCGGCTGATAACCTCCAAATGCACCCTGTTGCGGCTGGGGTGGTCCTTGTGCGCCGGAAGCTGGTTGCTGCAGGGAGTGTTGAGGCGGCGGTTGCTGGTCCTGGGGAGGCGGTGGCGCCAAAGCAGGTGGACCACCGCCTTGATTCGCAATAATTCCACCGAACAAATTGCTGGGGCCATGACCTAAGGCAGGCGGCGGCGGTTGAGTTAGACCGCCGTGGGTTGGAGGGCCGCCAACGTGTGAAGGAAGATGGATGCCACGAGACTCTAGTTCCATTCGTAGACCGCGGATCTCGGCCTCATACCTGTTAAGCAGAAAAGGAAAGAAGACATCAGTGCCAGTTCAAATACGAATGGTACGTTGCCCAGGAGTGCATTTAGAAACAAACGTACTTTTGTTTCATGTCGACATGCGCTTGCTCTAGCTGAGATACCCTCTGGCGGATCATCTCCATCTCTTGAATCTGCCCAGTCACTAACACGAAGAGTCAGCCAAGGGTATTAGAAAAAGTGGCATTAAAGTTGTCTGCCATAATATAATAGCCGTAGAATGAACGTGGCGAAGATGGTGCTTTATCCATCGCTACCGCGCTAGTTTTGATAACGAGATTCATGGGAGACATAGAATGATTTGTTTCGCGGAGAGGGTGGGTGGCATACATTGATGTTCGCAATCGCCATGACTTCGAGATTGATTCTCATACTCTTGACGCAGCTGGTCGAAGAGCTCTGTCAGGCGCTGATTCGGCGGCGGAACCATCGCTCGATTGTACATATTCGGCCAAGGTAGAGGGGAATTGGCGCCGGACGTTCAGGACAAGTAGATAGGAAGAACGGGGTACAAGTGGTTGTCTCACTAGGGATATCGCGAGCCACACACTCAAAACTAAACAGCTCTATGTTAACGGTTGCTAGATACTGATTACGTAGAACTGGATTATTATTCTGAATGGAAGTGCAATATTGAGAGCATTCAAGCACAATGGATTGATGGATTGATGGATTAATGTTGAGGTTGTTGTGGTTGTTGTGAAGACTGAAGTCTGAAAAGCGAGCGTGGGGTGAGCACTGACCAACGCTTGAGGCTGAGATTGGCGATGTGGGCTCATGTGGTAAACTAGCCACACAGCGTCAAGCCAGGAAGTAAGGAAGGGGATGTAGATGACGGCAAAGGGGAAAAGGAAAGGAAGAGGAGAAAATAATAAAACAACAGATGAGCTGAAACAAGGTGGATAGTCAGGTGTGGTTGGAGAAATGGAGCAGTTGGAGAGTGAGAAAGTGATGATTAATGATGAAAAAGGAAGAAGGTGAAAAAAAAAGAAGGTTGAAAAGAAAGGCAAAGTTAATTGAAGCAGCAGAAGAAGAAGAAGAAGAAGCGCTTTGATCCACCCTTGTTCGATGGAGCCCTGCTTGATGGCAGGTTTGGGTGATGGAATCTGGCTGTGAATCTGTGGTTGCGGTTGGGGTTGATAACCCCAGTTGGTGGAACGGGGAAACCAGAAGCTGAGTGGCAGCCGAGCTTCCCCTTCCTGTAAGGGGCCCGCCTGGCTGCTGCTTTAACGCTTGTCTCAGTCATCAAAACGCCACAACAAACTTCTCCCCACCTTTGACACGCCAGCAAGAGAAGTCAAAATCGGCCATTTCAAATAAATATACTCCGTATCTCACCTAGATTCAGAATATATGCACACGCCTAAGCAGCTAGGAATGGGTGAGAAGAGCGATTGATGTTTAGAAGGACAGCAACTCGTTTTCGATCTCCGACTTGTATGTATAACTAACTAGTCTTTTTACGCTTCACATTTTGGACGCGTGAACCAAGAAGCGCCGAACCAAGGCGGGGGGCATACTCAACACTACCGCATCTCCGAATCAGCAGAACCGGTCCTCACAGAAAAGATCGTTCCGCCATCTCGGTATATACATCCTGTCTTTACTAAAGGAGAATTTCGCGGAGGTCCAGGAGTATATAAAAGGATCTTGTACCTGATCGGGTGTGCTTGGGCACGTGAAGTCGTGGGTATGCATTTTATGTTGAGCAATCCTGGAAGGAAAACTAGAAAGCATTAAGGACGCCCTTCGGACCTCCTGTTGACGCATTTCCGCTTATCCTCCAATCGCCGGCACGCTCGTGTTCAAGTCGCTTCTCCGTAAATTGGAACATCAAGAATTGGGTTATCCGGTACCAACAGGGATCATGAGTCAACATCCGATCATCCGAGAGCTCCCATCGCTGCTTTAGGCCATAAAGTCCTTCGTATGGCATGATTATCATAGTTGGGAGCGCGATTGGGTTCGAATAACAGATTAATCCTTAATGCCAGTTGCAACACAAAGAGCAAAGAATGGCACCCTGATAATCTGACAACGACAGTGAGGAACTCGTTGACTAAGCGGTAACTAACGAACATAACGACCGGAGTTAACGGCAGCAAAGGACCCGGCCTCGTCTCATGACGGGAGCTAAACCCAAAGGGGATGCTGTGTGACAGTGGAGTCGCGGCCTGCGTTGCTTATCAGATCATCATCTCCCACCTGCTGTACTCCGTAGAAAATATAGTGTTAAAAAAGCTGCTAGACCGCCCTTCCTATCGTTATTCACCATCTTCACCATTCCCAGTGCGTAGCGAAACATCATATTCCCTACCACACACGCTCGTTAGCTATCACTCTCTGTTAGGTCTGACGTACCAGGTGTCCCACCTTCACATCGCGCCGTATTCCCGCCCTGGCCCCTTCAGCTCTTGGACCTATGTACTACTTGTGAACGGACCGACGAACGTGAATATTGCCGATATCATTGACCATGGACATCGTGCTCGAGGGTTTCGACACATTCCTATTCGATTATCTATACTCTATGGCAGTCCCAACATCTCCCCATGCTCCTATGACCTCGTCTCAGGATACCGATGGCCTAAACAAGACCAAGTCAACAGCCAGTGCTTTCACTTATCGCCCCGCATCGCAATACCTGAGTTTTGAACCATCTGAATATGCCTATATGAGTGCTTTGCCCCGAGATAATCCCTACAGGCAGGCGCTCTCACTCTTTCTTATCACTTGGTAGGAATTCTTGTCCCCCGGAGTACTAGACCCTACTCTCTGTGGCTCTGACCATGCGACACACATAGGGTTTTCGGTCTTGTTGTATATTTTGCATTTGCAACTCTTTCATATGTCATGGTTTTCGACAAATCCACTTTTAAGCACCCCAAGTATCTCAAGAATCAGATACGACAGGAAATCGCCCAAACCTCAAGGGCATTGCCAGGGCTAGCCGCTCTGACTGTACCTTTCTTCCTCGGGGAAGTGCGAGGCTACGCGAAGATGTACGACACCTTCGAAGGCGCGCCCTTCCAATTGTACAATATCCTCCAGTTTCCTTTCTTTTTTATGTTCACGGATTTCCTTATCTACTGGATCCACCGTGCCCTGCACCACCCGCTTCTGTATAAGCGCTTGCACAAGCCGCACCACAAGTGGATCATGCCAACTCCGTTTGCCTCCCATGCTTTCCACCCTGTCGATGGCTGGGCCCAAAGCTTGCCATACCATTTCTTCCCCTTCATCTTCCCGCTTCAAAAGTTCGCATACGTTTTCCTCTTCGTCGCAATCAACGTCTGGACTATCCTAATTCATGATGGTGAATACGCAACAAACAACCCCGTCATCAACGGCGCCGCCTGCCACACGATGCACCACCTGTATTTCAACTACAACTACGGCCAATTTACCACCCTCTGGGATAGACTCGGCAGCAGCTACCGCAAACCCAACGAGGAGCTGTTCCACCGCGAAACCAAGATGGGCAACAAAGAATGGCAGCGTCAAGTCAAGGAGATGGAAAGCGTAGTGAGGGAAGTCGAGGGTGAAGATGATCGTCAGTACCTGCACGAAGCAGAGAGCAGGAAGAACATCTAAGTCTGCCGGTCAGATGACACATTAAAAGAGCATGTCTCCTGCTCCCGTGAAGTGAGCTATGAATTCGTCTTACACAACTTGAGGACAACCTATGACCGATATTGAATAAAGAACCTGACGACGTCCGCTCCCGGTTAGCATTCGAAAAATCAATCCCGAATCTTCCTCTCGTTTCTGAGTTTTTTTCCCTTCTCTTTTTTACTTGATCAGGGACGTCTCCACGGGAAGGGTTATCGACTTCGCCCTTTCTAGTCTTCAAAATCTGAATTATTTAATCTTAATAGATTTCCTTCGTTCTCACCAGCATCAGATGGACCTTTATTTCACTGGTGTGGATTCCTAGGAAACCCAGAAGATGTTTTCGTGGCGATCTGGGAGTACATACATAACACGCATTTCGTGCCAGGATATGTTCGTTGTTGATTTATTTTCATAAAGTCTTAACTTCTCTGGCTTTGTACTATCATTTCTGTCCTCCATTCTCATTTTGGTGAGATTTGTGTATCTACCTGTTTGTATGGTTAAACTTTGTAATAACAAGTTCTCTTTTCTTGGGAGCGGCTTATATGAGTTTTTTAAATACATACGTCGGGGATACGTTTTGGAAGTGTGGCTATGTTCCCGCCTGGTGATGTATATATATTAATTTCTCGACCTCATGGTAATATGCTGATAAACTCCAAAGCCAGGGAGTATAATAACATCATTGAACCCCCCCAAAGCCAAAAACATATCCAAAAACAGAGACACGGAACATTATAGTGGGTAAACAAACCCTCACGAAAAAAAGGTAACACAAATTATTTATCAACTCATTTAAGTAATACATTTCTCAGCCCTCTTTCCATAGTACATATATTTCCCTAATCCGCACCTCCTACCACCCTCTACAAAATATCAGCCAACTCATCCTGCCCATTTGTCGCTCCATCCGTCTCCATAGCATTCTGCACTGGCTGTGCCTGTTGCTGCTGCTGTGGCGCCATCGTCCCCACCGGCACCGCGTCAACCATCGCCTCACCAATAAACGCCTCTTCCACCGCCGCCTTTCTTCTAAACACTCTTAACCACCGTTTCCCCCATTCACGAATAAGCTCATTCTCAGGAATCAATGCACTATCATCCGCACGTTCTATCATCACATCATTCGACCCGCTAGCAACAGGAACAATAGAATCATCAATGAGTTGGAACATGGCACGCATATCGGCGCTCTCCCTTGTCAAGGTGTCCTGTATCACGCTGAGTTGTGGCTCCACGAGGCCCGGCTGGGTGCGCGCCGCAACAATTTGTCGAATGCGATTAGTCACTTTGCCCATTGTTGCTGCGATCATTTCGTAAACGTGAGGTTTGGCGAGAATATTGCCCGCCGAGAGATTATCAACGAGAGCCCATTCGATGACTGATAGAGGTGTGAGAATTGTGTAGTTTAGGAGCTTGTCAATGATGTTCACTGCGTTTCCGGGTTGATCAATCCAGTATTCCATCACAGATGTGATTATTTGTCTCCGGGCTCCTGCGGACCGGGGTCCAACTGCAAGAAGTCGCTCTTTGCATCGTTCGATGGAAGAAAGGAAATGGGAAAGCGATTTAGAACCGACGCAGCAAATGGACGTTACAAAGGCATCCGTCGACGGGATTAATGGATCCGCAACTCCATGGGCCTTTGCTTGCTCCTCAATGGATTCGATGACCGGCGCGATTTCTTCGTCTGATGCCTTTTTACGAATAAGGTGTAAGATTTCGAGCCCCTCTTTTGAATACGGGTTGCCTATAGTTTCGTAAGTACATACCATGCAACAAGGAAAACGGGTGACGAGCAGGTTAGACGTACTCTCTTGCGTATACTTGAAATCGGGGGTATCCTTCTCCCTGCTTTCAGGAATCAAGCCCTGATATGGTTCTGGAAGTGTGCCCTTGATCCGCTGGGCAAAGCTCAGGCGAATTTCCTTGTCCAGAGCACCAATAATGAAAGCTTTCTTTGGATGCACAGCCGGGAACTCGACATCATCAACCCTATAGAAGTCAGATCTCTGGATTGCCGAAATCCAATAAGAAACAAAGAACAATATACTCACCACTCTGTCCATTTCCACGTGAATCCGAAGTTACTTAGATGATGGGCGAACCAGTCCAAGAATCGATACGCTAATGCTAAGTCTAGTTTATCCACGTTGCGATAAAGGAAGCGAATGGCTCGCCCCAGGCTTGGTGCAATAGCCGCCGGCGCAATTTTGCAAGCTTCGGTCAACACGGAGTGGTAAAACACCAGCTTGTGTTCTGGCGATGGAAGCTGTAGTAGTTGAGAGAAGACCGCATCAAGCGCGATATCTTCTGGTTTCCAAGTTGGCTTGTCGGGAGGCGCCTCGCGCAACTTATCAAAGGGAGTAGCACGTTTGATAAACGTGGCTGGGGTAAAGTAGCAGTCAACATCAATGAGAAACTTGGCTGCCGCAATACGATTATAGTCCAAGATGTTGATTGTGTCAACCAGCACATCGCGTACCAAAGAAGATGCAATATTCGTAGTAGGAGGGACAGTCTCAACGTTTTGCTCAGCATAAACTGAGAGATAAATTTCAGGAAATATCGCCCGTGGACCATTCTTCACTGGGTTCGGTATAGTGATAGTTGGGAATGAATGTTTAGTGGCAGCTTTGAGAGGATCTTCCTCGGTGCCCTCTTTGGGCAGCATCTTCCACGGTCGCGGGAGACAAGCAAGCTCCCAACTGTTCTTGGCTTCATCTTGAAGTTGTTTTTGAAGTAAGCCCAACGCACTCAATCTTTCTCCTTCTGTTTTATCCTCCGATGGAAAAGGGTCCACAAGGGCCTCTAGGGTATGGGGTGTTGAGGCAATGATATCTGTTTTCTCTAGCAGCGCGGATGCATGAGACTCAAAGCCATATGCTGATGATCCCATAACGTAAGGTATTGTGTAAAGAATGATCTTGACAAGCTCAAGGCCGAGAGACTGCGAAATGAAAAAGAATGTGTTAGTAGACTTCCATTAATGGCAGCTTTCACGGATACGTACGTCCTCTGAAGACGCTGTTTGCAAATCCACAGCGCGCGAGAAGAGCTCCTCTAGAATTGGAAAGATGCCATCGCCTTCGAAGGCGCCCTGAAGACAGCCAAAAAACCGAAGGACGAGTTTCACCTGGCGCCACTCGCCGGCAGCAATGAAGGATTGAACCATCGCGCTAGTCTTATTTAAGGCCAGACTGGCAATTTCAGGTTTCTGAGCATTGACCAAGAGTACCACTGCCGCAACGAAGGGGATTTTGAACGGTTGCTCAATAACCCTATCGCCAAATCAACATAGTTAGCTTTCCATGACCATGCCATCCGCATCTCGTCTTTAATGAGTAGCAAGCTTACAATTGCGACACCAAATCCTGAAAATCACCCTTCACCTCCTCATCTTCTGAATTCTCGCAGATAATATTCGCGATCTTCGCCACATCATCCTCAACCCTTCGTACAGGCTAATTCGCAAGCAAGTCAGTATTCCCTTTACCCAGCGAAAGTAGAAAAAAGACCACGCTCCGCAGAATCAAATGTACTCACCGATTCAGCGATCGTCAGGAGTTGTCTCCGAACAGAAGCGGATAGCGGCTCCTCATATCGTCGTCGCGGCCGATGCCGCTCGCCTCCTTCATCCTCTGCTTTTAAATTCCCGAAATAAGCACTTCTGGCACAAAACCCAAAAGCAAAAGGTAAATGTAGACCACCTGGCGTACAAAGAAGCAAAACGCACCTCTATGCCGCCTCTTGCGGTTGAACCCTCCCCCCTGTCGACGCGATTCGTGGTCAACCATCGGTAGGGATGCGGCGCTCGCAGCGGTATCACGAGAATGGCTGAACACGATATGTACGCTGGTCTATAATCCTCTAGAAAGGGAATAGCTCAATACCTGCCCAAACCGCTGGCTATAAGCGTCAAACGCCGTTCCCCTAGGTACTCCGGCCTGTCGTCCTCAAAAAAGATTTTTTATGCCGTAAACACAAGTCTTAAGCACACACTGTGCGCGCGCACGCACAATCGAGTAATTTTAAGATAGTATTGAAATATCTATCAACCAACAATAATCAGTAGCCTTTCTAGGGTATTTTGTAGAGGCATCAACAGCTCTGGGAGGTCACACGGTCAAAAAGAGAACGGGAAGCGAACAACGGTGTAAGCATACCACCAAAAGGCCTCCGTGCTGCCGTTCTGTTCCACGCCAGTTCTTCAGGTTTGCCGCTACCTCGAGGATGCAATTTGAAGGACGAGAACCGATCCCGGCGTCTGCAATGCCTTGCGCGATCAGCACTCAAAGAAAACAAATCTGGTTCCCTTGACAGGGCCAATCAGAGAGGACCTTGCAGCACGGCTCGCTATTTCGTTTTTCCGGGAAGCTCTCTGGTGAGGCCGCTGAGCGACTCGTGGATGATGAAATTCTCACACTTGAGGATTCGAAGCGTCAAAAACATTAAAGGATGATATATGTTATAGTTCCCACGTAACTATGCTAGTATCAAATGAATCCAGAACAAAAAAAAGCTCCCAATCACACAAAATCAGGCCGTTAATGCTCCATGCTGCAAATTCTCATGTAGTAAGACACAAACTCAGAATGAAAAGTAGCAACAGAACAGTGCATTCGGTCAGACAGAAAATTTGGTTCACGTAGCTGGGGTCAAAACTCTGGGGGAAAGAAAAATAGGAAATGATGAACTAGAGAATACCATTGAGAGGAAGGAGTGAGAGGGTACTTGAAGCAGATTAATAGGGACAAAAAGGAGGTATCTGAATTCAATGATAGCCCATGGATAGGAGGCCGTTGTCGACTGCGAATATCGACAGAAAGACATACACGCGTCATCCCCAAACTCAGGCTCTCTCGTTTCGCCCTTGACCATTTACTTCGATCTTCTTACAAAGCCATCTTGTCAGTCCCGGATCCTCCCCTTCTTCCTACCATGCCTATCATTGAGACACCTTCGTTAATAAGAAAAGAGAAAATGAAGGAAATAAAACGAGCAGGCATAACATGTCCCTATTCACTTGCAATTTCCGGAAATATGGTTTCAAGACCCCACCGACCCGTCCGATAACTCCATGGTATCACACGTTCACCATATCATGATCAGAAAAAGGGAAATCATTGATTCATCGGCGCATGGCTCCATCAAAATCATGAATGGGCAGGATTTTGGGTTTGAGGTTCCCATGCAGCGAAGGTCTAGTCGATAATCAAAAGGAATTTTTAATTTTTGTTGAGAAAGAACCTTTCGATGCATAAGCCTGAAAACTCGCAAGTCGTGTCGAGAGGAGAAAGACTTCGGGAGACGCTTATTTGTCACTTCCAGCAAACAAGGACAGAGATTTGTGGGCATTGAACTGAAGTTTGGATTTATTCAGTCAAGACGTGCCATCATCTCTTCCTTCTTGAGTGGAATAAAATTATCAACATCAATGCCGCGGGAAAGGAGTTCTGGCTTTACATGGACAGGTACCAGCTTATGGTTCAGTGATGGAGAAATGGAGAGTTCTAAGCAATGCGTTAGTCGATGATATGGACCTTGGGAGGTGATCCAAGAACTTACCATGACGAGTAAAATCGAAAAGTTTAGGCAAATCACGAGCAGGAGCACTAGAATGGCGGGAATCGGGCAAGCGAGTACCTGGATCCCTCAGTTCATCAAAGAACGGATGGCACATAGCCTCAATGGCAGAAAGGCGTTGGGTTGGAGTATATTCGAGGAGGGCGGTAATCAAATCGATAGCCTCGGGGGAGGCCTTGCGGAAAACCTTCAAGGTAGGTTCGTTAATAAATTGAAAACTCAAATGAACATTGCAGTCCATACCTTGTTGAATGGATGAGGTTTGATTTGCGGAAATTTGTGCTCCATATAATTGGGGTTCATCGTCTTAATCTGTTCACGGGTGGGAGTGCCGAGAACTTTGATAATCTCGACAAGTTGATCAATACCGGATTCACCAGGAAAAAGCGGTTGGCCCAACATCAATTCTGCCATGACGCATCCGGTAGACCATACATCTATATTCTGGTTAGTAATTACGGAGGGCAAGATCAGGTAAATAGAAAGGTGAATTACCAATCTTAGTGGTATAGTTAGTGGCTCCAAAAATCAACTCAGGTGCACGGTAGTAACGAGAGCAGATATATGAAACATTGGGTTCATTCTCAACAAGGATCTTTGCACTGCCAAAGTCGCAGAGCTTAAGCACGCCGGTGCTAGGGTCGAGGAGAAGGTTTTGAGGTTTAATATCACGGTGGCATATTCCTTGCGAATGGATATATGCGAGAGCTCGGAAAAGTTGATAGGTATAAAGCTTGACTTCAAGCATGGGCATAGTTGTCTTCAACTTGTTGAAGTAACGAGACGCCCGGTAAACTGTTTCAGGAACAAATTCCAGGACCAAGTTTAGATAAACCTCATCTTTCTGGATAGTAAACGGTAATCCCAAATCAGCGAGTGATAACTTTTTAAAGGAGGCTAAGCAGGGTACGAGAACTTACCCTGTCTCCGTTGGAATAGTAGAACGCCTTGAGTTCAACTATATTTGGGTGCCGGACAATGCGCATAATCTGCAATTCGCGATTCTAGTAGACCCTTTTAGCTCTGGAATTCAAAGCTAGCGGGACGTAGACGGGTATGACCAACCTTGAAACGTTTGTCTTGAAGAACACGTTTGATAGCAGCATCCTCGCCGCTTGGGGAAAGCTTGGTCTGGAAAACCACTCCAAAAGAGCCATTGCCCACGATCTTGCATTGTGTATATTGCATATCCCGAGTTTCACCAGTCACGCCATCCTGAACTTTCTCGCGGATAACCTCTGCGATGAACCAGAGAATTTTCGTCAGTTCAGATCACAATGTGGATTGAGCATCGGAAAGAGCGGACTTACCTCCCATGCGCAAGCCCGAAAACATGTTAAGCCGGTTTTGTGACATTGCAAGCAAAACGGGAACGTGTATATAGGAGACGTTGTTCGGATATGCCTATGGTGTGGAACGGAACGGTTGGTGCAATCGAAGAAGAGGGGTGTGGTGTATAGACTGCGCTGGAGTATCCGTCTTGGCAGGGATCCGATCTCAGCAGAGAAGAGGGTTCGGTCAAAGGTAGTCGAAGGGCGATGATTGTAATCGAGAGGGAGGAAGAGAGTTGCAGGAGACGTTGGGAAAAGAGGGAGGAAGGGAAGTCTGGTGAAGGCTTTTTTATTTGTGAGGGAGATGCGACGAAAAAGAGTAGCGAAATAGCACAGCAGTGAATGATGCGACAAGAAATGAAGGCAACTTCACTCTCGTGTCAAAGAAGAGCTGGAGATGGGTGGTGAATGTGAGAATTGGGTGAGTACAAGAGTACTTGGTTTGAAGGTGAGAGTCAAAAGGTGAGGGAGAAAAAGGGGAGTCAGAGAGTGCAGGTGACGTTGATGGAGAGACAAGCACTGAAATGGAGCAAGGTGTGGGAAGGCGGAGTGGGAGGAACACTGCAAAAGCAGTGACACAGGCAGAAAGAGATATGTATGCAGGGAACCAGATTAAGCCTCCAAACACCACAGCAAAGTAAACAAACGAATATTGTTTTTGAAGCTGTCAACGAAAAATGAACAAGGGCAGAGTCCCAAGAAGAATAAAAAAAGAGGAGAAGCTTGAAGGGTGAAGAAAAGGGAAAACGAAAAAGAAGAGCTGAGGGTTGGTGGCTACAAAGACTCGATTGGTATCGAGGAAAAGGGAAACTGCTTTTTGGGGGGTCTCTTCTGCAGTTTATTGTATTATGGAGTACAACATATGTAATTTATTTGGCTGCATTACAAGCTGATACCAAAGGACCTGGTATCATGGAGCCTTCAGTCCAGAATCGTCACCGAAACGCAAAGAGTTTCTATTTATACAGCCTGTTAGCTGTTTAAGTAACCTACAGATGCCCTAGGAAGTATTCTTAAGCATTCACTTTGGTGAAAGAATAGCATCGACAGGGTGTGAAGCACTGACATTTTATAGGCCGTAATATTTCCTCTGCTTTGGCGCTTACAGGTAATTACGCAGCGGAAAGTGTTCGTGGAAATAAACATATGTGCTTGGAAGACGTCAATGTCCACGTGCTTCAGCCTGACGAAACGCCACTTGAGCAGCAGCGGCAGAACAAGGGTATTTAACATCCTGAAACGGAGGAAGGGAAAAGGAAAATATATATATATATATATATACCAACGGGAAAAGGGGCCTCTTCTTCAAAATTGGGCCGACGGAGTATTCTCTGTTTGATAAGAAGATGAGGAGTTTCAGCATCGCTTCGATGAGATCTCAAGGAGGGGCACACACGCACACAAACTACAAAACTTTCGGGTCATCACCTTTGCCTCATCGTTCGTTCGGGCCCCGCCCCCAAGATCTAGTTAACTGGCCTCTTTTTTTTACCAACCAACCTCTTGGAAGGAGAAAAAAGTTCCAAACAATCAAAGAATGGATGCGATGACGTTAAGACCCGTGCGCTCAAACATCTCAGCTGATCACTTGTGCTGCTGAATAAGCAGCCTAGGGAATTTTCGAGTTTCCCAATTCTCAGGAACCTGGGAGCGCCGTAGCTACTCCGTACTCTGTAAAGACCTTAGGATTTGTGTGTGCGTGAATGGCTTTGTTGGTTGCTGTTGGCGGTGGCTGATTAACAAATGATGCTGTGTGGTCGGGTGACCAATTGCAATTTTCACCCTGTAACCAAGCTAGGAAGCTGTCCATTGGAATCAGTGGGATTGGTCATTTGTTGGTAACGGCGCTAAGGTAATAAAGCTTGTCCTCCAATGGATTACGATGTTTGGAGTACTTCTGCTGTCTTGAGCCAGATCATTTTTCTCCAAACACCAGCTCGGGATCGAATAGGCGCCATTGGAAACATTGAACGTGGTAGAAGCCTTCCTCTAGGCCTTCTTATCTCTCAGATGAAGCTGTTCGATCTGTGCTGTCCGGAGTCCACTTCCTATTTTGAGAAAGCAGTTTGCCAAAAGGTTATAAATTTCTCTCGGGTAGCAGCTTGAAAAAGGAGGGGTAGGCTGCTAGCTCTTTCGGCTCTCCTTGGCGTCCAGTGAAACCAGGGCCCGAGAAGCCCGCCACCCACCCACAAGACAAGAGCTCTGTGCTCTCCGATCCACAGGACCACAATCCGGCTTCGTTTGATGGCTGTGTGCTGCCAAGCGAGAAATGAAGTCACCAACCTGTGGTTGGACTCGCTGGCGTTCTCCATCCAGTTTCCACCACTTTCCACTTGCATCAACATAGCACTATGCAGGAACAGAAGCATAAAGTCGGGTTTGCAAGACGTAGAACATCCGCAATAATTACGCCATACGATAGTTATCCATGCTCCAAACGACAGTCTTTTTGACAAAGTTCTATCCGGTTAAGGTGTTTCGGGACAGCCCCTTTACTACCACAACCTAATATTTTGAATCAAGCTTGCGGGTTGTCTGGTTACACGATACTACGGAATAACCGCCAGGAAATGGGAGATTGTCAACGCACGGTTCTATCTTCTCTCCCTCGAGACTATAGGTGTGAGGCATTCCCAGCAGTTTGCAGGAGGTTAGGTAAAACACGACCGAGTCTTTTCCACTCGGCAGTAAAAAGCACACAAAATGGTAGCCTATTTTAGAATGAGAGAAGCGCTATATTGTTAGGGACTGGGTTTCAGGATCGACGTTGCCGCCCATCTTGCATCTGGTGAGAATATTCCTGGGTAACCAACGGGGTAAGGTCCCTGCAAACGCGGCCCCAAAGACGGAACTTATTTTTGAGATCCTACCCTCTCCGCCATTTAAGGTCTGAATTGATGCTATGATTAGGCCGAATTCCTGCTGTGCCTTTTTCATGCCTAGGAGTTCACGCTTCAAACTTCGGTGCCGAGCCGTGATTCGTTGTGAAGGCCTCTTTCCTGCAAATGATGACGGAACCTCTAAAAATACCCCATTGCGGACTTTCTTTTACTTTTTTTTTGGCGAGCTTCATAAGGGAGCCAGGCACAAGTAACCCTACGCTCCGATCGCTCCAACACTTGGTGATTCACCAACTTGGATCATAGCGTTGGGGATCGGCTTCTCTTCCCATCATCTATACGGTTTATTCTCTTCAATACGTTCCAGGCGCGTAAGACTCCAAAGGGCAAATGATATTGCAGTCTTCAGGGACCTTTCTTGATTGGTTCAGTGATTACTGGGTGCCCACAACAAACGGGATGCAGTTAACAAGATGCTTCATTAATATCGGCCTTGCCACTCATGACTCGCGTGTTCTCTGCCAAAACGCTTGTAAGTATACATGTCCAAGTCTGGAGTAAGGGTATAATGTTCCATGAATCTTGACTACTGGCTATGTAATGTATGTACGGATGTATACACATTACGAACGACATTATTGCCACGCAGGGTGACACTATCCTGACGTCGCTCCCAACCTGTGTTTTGTGGCTTGGTGGGATCAGCATCCTTTCAAGGGCAAAAATAAAGGCCACGCCAACTCCCGGGATGTTCTTAATTCCTCATTGTATATAAAGTCTCCCCGGAGGCATGGCAATAACATCCAAGGGGGTGCAAAGTGCACGACTATTTGCTCTCTTCTATAAGTATTCCGTACAAGGCTTCTTTTCTGAAACTCGCCCCATAGTCCAGGCACGGCGTCGCGGTTGTCCCCAAGATTTGAAAATTCCTCGTGGAGAATCGTGGTTTTTGGCGTGGGAGTGGGTGGCTCCTGGTGGAGAGTTGAGTTTTGGTGTCCACCGAGGACTGGCTTAGCCCGCTTTAGGAAAGGCATTTAAGCCGGTCAGCTAGTCAGCAGATCAGCTAATCACTGGCCGGGGTGGGCCCCTTGGTTGTTCAGGTGATCATGACTGGCATGAATGGCAATTCCCCCCAAGGCTGTGGATCCCGCTAATTTCAATCTTTGACCAACTTCCCTTGCAGCAGCGCTAAGGGATAAATCTCCCACAGTGCTCTCTTTTTGCTTGCTGCTGTGACCTTTGATTATTCGAATAAGAATAATAATAATAATAATAAAATATGATATAGCTATATCATTTACTCAGTATCCCTGTTTGCGATCATTTATTCCCCAGCCCTGAGAAATATATTTTCTCCCTTGGCGATGGAGAAGCGGGCACTGAGCATCGGATGACTGCCGGAACGGGAATTGCGCAGAAGCTGTTGCATGGGTAAGAGCGCGTACAAGCTTGGCGCGCCAACCTCCCAGGAAATTCCCAGTGAGATTGACAAGGACGTTATTGGGATCCCAGAAGTTTTGGGCGTCCATCAATATGCTCCTTCGCAAGCGTATTGATACTTTCCACTGGTAATAAGTGGTCTTCATCGTTTAATGCTTCTGGGCTGTAATGTCATAGATGGAGCCCGTGATGAAGCATTCTATGATGCCCCAATGGCAATCACAAACTCAGCGGCCTTTCTTTCATCGGATGGTTGCATACGTGACTACATATGTAGTGCATCTATTTCCACGCCGCTTGAACCCGTACGAAACTAGCACCACTCACTAGTAGTGCGCTGCGACGGGGCTCGTGCGCCGTTCGTGAGCTCCATATTATTCTTCGAATATTCTCGGATCCATATCACTCGCGCCTAATCTATTATCAGGGAAGGTAGAGACGGTTGATACAAAGAATCCAAGCAACCAAATTATGATATTTGCGGCCAGTCCATGCATGATCCTTCCGATTGACAGGCTCGTTGGAGAGAGTTTAGGACATGTTGGCCGGGGTTTGACTTCCTTGGGAGTAGACCCGAATTTTTGAACAGACATTCTTGATGAATGCAATGACTAATATACCATTACAATTCAATGAAACTTTTGCACTGGTGATTCCAAACAATTTTTACGGTGGCTGTTGCAATCAGTATAACTACAAGATGCATAAACGGCAAAGTGACCCAAGCTAAGTATCATTACGTTTTCTCTTTGATGTCCTGCAACAATACTCACAACAAAATGTTTCTTATCCTCCCCACGTGTTCATGCGCGTTCGATCCAGACAACAAGGTGTGATACACCATCCCGTTTGGCACATTGCGTCCAAGATGATCTATCAAGTTGTTCTTTCACTCCTGAGTCTCTCCGCGCACTATGAATTTAACAGCTTCTTTTCTGCCAGCTTCGTCAAACTTCTAAATTTAAAGGGATTCTTCCGAGCCAATGAAATAGAAATGGACTCCGGCAAAAAAAGCCAGCTTAGATGTCGGTTGCCATGGATTTTGCATTGCTATTAAAGGCGCGTCTTTTACAGTTGCCTTGACCATAGCGCGACGATGATAGTGCGAATTTTTGGCCCGTGAACTTCAAGAGGCAAGTTTCTGAAGAAGTCTTTAAATGCACGCATGAAGTTCGAGTGTGTCTAATGGTCACATAGAACTATGTAGCTGAATTTACGAGGTGAAGGCATTAAAGCGTTCATCGTACGATCCAGTCTCACACATACACACTTGATTATTTCTTTCCCGCTCAATATTTCTCTTCGGCAGGGATTGAAGTTCCAAATGTGTAATGTACTGTACATACTTATGCAGCGGTTTGGTGGCAAGAACCACATTTCGTGATTGCTCGATGACCCAAAAGCACGCCTGGCAACTTAGCCTTACCCAACAACGCTTGTGATCCAACTGCTTCATTTTCGTTATTGATCAAAAGGAAGCATTCGCCAGTGTATGTACTCCGTGCATCCATTCTTATTAGGTAGGATTTATATATGCACGAGTGAATATGCACCCACGGGAAAGGCCCTCGTATTTATTTTGCAGCCGGAAAAAAGCGCAATAAGCAATACCTAATAGGCTACTTCTCCATATAGTGTGTGAACTAACAGATTTCAGCATTTTGGCAACTATCCTGCTCTTCTTCCTTTCTTTTTCCCTGTTTTTTTACATAATAGGCTGACGACGATCCATAGACCAGGGTGGTGGTTGAAGCTTGCTGCTGCTCCAGAGCTAGCTTGGTGCTATTAACGATTGATCTTAACCCAGACTGTTTATCCGTTGAGTGCCGACCTTTTTGCTCCTTTTTCTCTTTGGCTTTTGCATCCAGGTTGATGTGTTGATGTGTAGATCGAATCGTTGATATGCAAGGTTGGTAATTTCTTGATGCAACATCTCCCAGATGCACGAGATCCTCTTCGGCCCCCTCCCATTTAACTGAGAATTCCAAAGGTCTCAGTTCCCAGGTAGGGCATGTGATCGTGTTCTTTGTGTGTTTTGGGTATGGTCATGATGGCTTGTGATATGGGCCGATATATCGCCGTACCCGGCCGAGACTTGCTGATGTGCAGAAGGGTCCTGGCACAGAGATTTCGTGGGCAACTTGCACAAAGAAGCTCCCTGCTACAAGTATATTGCTCAAAAATACTGGCAGGCTGTCCTTGGAATCCTCTCACGGAAACTTGTTATCTTGCCTCCAAAATGATATCCATCTGATATGGATGTTTCCAAGATATGAAGACTCTGTGAGACACCCCTAGCAGCCATATTGGTATGGGTATCCCTCCTTCTCTGTGTCTGGCACCTCAAAGGCACCAAATTGAAGACGTCTGCCTTCTTGGATTCCAAAGATAGCCTGGGATTGCCTCATTATCACTAGGAGTTCACCCATTAATACCAGTCAGTGGTATCATTCGAAGATGGCTTGAAATCCCTTCAAATTCCTAGCTAGATCGTGCTAGAACAAGAGAGCCCATCAGTTAAAAAGCATTCAGACAATCCCATTTTGTTGCCATAGTCAAAGTGTTTATGTTACAAGTGAAACCTTCCTCTAAAAGAAATCACGGCGACGCTTTCGAACCCATCAGAGTACACACCAAGTAATACATCAGAATCAAACCCACAAGCCGCCCGTAACCAATCAATCACTAAGACACGGTGGAATAAATAAACGAACAAAAGACGAGATATGCAGGGGTAAAGTAGAAACGTGGGAAATGCCAATGGATGCAACGTGGACAATGGTACGGAGGTTGTCTATGCAAGGGATATTGATCCTGATGCGCCACCGCCTCGCCGATATACAAGTAAAAATGAAATCGATTGCTCTCCCAAATGCTCTGGGAAATATGCGACGAATCCGGTATTAATAGCATTGAATGCAATAAAGAGGCAGGCTAAAGGTGGCCACAAGGACGCTTTCCCCGGATAATGGGATGTAGGAGCGGGGAGAAGGGTGTCATGAGAGTATCATCGTCATTAAAATGGTGGCGCTGCGACGTTGGCCATGTCACCACTTTCCTGCTGCTCCATTAATTCCTCCGAGGCCATCTCGAAAGATACAGCGAGACCGATTTTGGCCGTTTGCTATTTATGACAGAGGTTAGGAACGGGAGTTACCGCCAATTCGACATACGTTTAGCCAGGTGGTTGCTTACCTTCACTTGGTCGATTTCTCCCGCAAAGGTCAAAGAGATAGGCATAGCAACTCTCTTCTCCAAGAGACAGCCCAGCTTTCCGGAGCTGTCAATTTGGGCCCTGAACGTGGATGCTCTGAATTCATATTTCGCACCAATAGTTGCAGTTCCTTCTTTTTGTAGGCCGCCACCCATCATGGGATTGCCGCTTGGGGCAAATTGCAAGTTCATATCAACGCCGGCCTCCACCTTATCGGAAAGCTTCCTCCAGTATGAAGCATTGATTGCTCCCTGGGCTTGAAGCTGGGCGCTCGCAATCCAATCCTGACCTTTGTATCGAGCACAGTATGAGATAGCCGTTTCGGGACGAGCATTTAGCCCTGCGCGCTGCCACATTGCCTCCAAGCCAAGGGCCAAACCTGGGGTAATAGACTGCAAGTAGTTCCCAATGTATATTCCAGTGAGGCCACCTTCTAGGAACGATGGGTTGAATGATTTGATGGAGACAGAGAAATCCGAACCGGTGTAGTCATTGTCGATTTGGATAAGTCCTTGGCTAGCCCCAGGCATAATTTGAGCGTTGGCTTTTGTGACAAGTGCAGAGTTCCAGCGGTAATTGCACACGGCGTTTAGAGCTCCGTCGCTACCAATATTCCCTTGCATAAGTACCTATTGGCCATGTCAGCTTGTGTTCTGTTCAAGGGCCTGAGGACAAGGCTACTTACGTTTGGCGTGCCGAACATTGAAGAGAAGGCATACGGCGGTAAATTTCCTTGAGAGCCCATTGTAAATGCGTGCGAAACTCGGAAAAGCGGAGAGACGCCAAAGACTTTCGTCAAGTCTGCGCGCAGGCCAGTGAACATAAAATTGGAGAGCAAAACATCCTTCTGTACTTCGCGAGCAACGTTCTCTACAGTTCCGGGGTTCGATAACCCCAGGGCTTCTCTTCGTTCTGAAAATGCATCATATGCATCTTTCAGCACTGAAGCCACCGCATTGTCGGTGACAAAATTGAGCGCGGAGCTGAAGTCAGCCATTTTGTCCGATGGACCAGATCGAAGGGTGAAGAAAGAGAGAGGGAAGATTCGGAGACCGTCTGGTCGTGTCTATGTCCAATGCTAAAAGAGTTCGGTCAATGCCGCCAATTATGGTCCCTCCTTTGCTTCCCAAGGCGGTCGCTTTCGAATAGTCGTGGAAGTCTGCAACCGGCAACCAGGAGATTGAAGCTGTGGAAAACCAGGTCAACTTTAGATTTTCTACGTCTTTGCTTACGGCATCATTGGGCCAAGGCACATGACTTGCCGCTAACCGGTTTTGGAAGTACCTTCTTGCTGCCCTCGTGCTCACCATCCTCTTCCATGGACGTTGCGCATCTCCTCATTTGCCTGATGCGTCCATTAATAGCGTGGCAATTGTCCTATTATTGTCTAGTTATGAAGTTGGTTGTTTCTGACAACACCCGTTGAGTGCAGCCCGCGGTAGTTACTTGAAGCTTGGAATATCAACTCTTATCAGTTGTCCCGATAAGGCGTCATATACTGGCTCCGTTGGTCACTTATTTACATTCATATTGTCCGCCTTGAAGCTTAGAAAGCTTTAATATCTCAGGATATTTTGCATATGCCATTGCGCGATTAGCGCTTTTATCTCCAGCAAATTCCTCGTCACGCCATTGCACAACCCCGCAACAATTTGAGTTAATTCCGTGCTCAAGGCCATCCCTTAGTGGGTGTGACGATGGATACACATCTGTAGGTATTGTGTCTGCCTGTTTCAGGCCATCACACTTCATCAGCAACTTCTCCTATAAAGCTAGAGAATCTTGGTTGGCCCACTCTAACCGCTATCAGGAATGCGGATGTCGTCGCGAGCTCGCCGAGGTTTCGGCGGAAGTCCAGCACGTTTGTGGATGCTATTCATGATCTTCCAGATAAACCAGAGATCGCACCAGCGCAACTCTACAGCACAGAATCTGGCCGTCTGTTCCACTCGGGTCGGATCGTGATTATTACTGTTGGCTTACCAGCACGGGGCAAAACGTTGGTATACTGTCTTCTGGAGAGCCCTGAAAATGGCTAACCATATTCATTTCTAGTCATATCTCTGTAGCTATTGCAAGATACTTGCGTTGGTGCGTAGCCTCTTGCGTCATAGGTATCGTGTCAATGTTGATTTCATTCCCTTCTGACCAGTTTGTTCTACGAGTAGGCTAGGTGTTAAGACCCGAATATTTCACCTTGGGGATTACCGACGTGCAACAGTTGGTCCGGGACAAGACTTGCCCGAGGATTACTTTTTTGTTAAAGGTAAGGCGGCTTTCTTCTTTGCTTTCGAATCACTAGCGACCTGAAGCTTCACGAGACTCAGGTCGAAACTTTTCCTTAGTTTACGAGACTGTATGTCTATTCTGGGCCTTGGTTATTCACTTAGTGTGCATTGTCCTCTAGCATCCGCTTCCTCCGTTCTTTTGAGGCAAAAGATCGTCAAAAAGTGTAGAGATGATATATATCATTTTCTTGGTGGCGAGAACGGTCAAGTTGCGATATACGATGCTGTGAACCCAATAGCTGCTGGTAGAAGGTCGCTAGCAAAGGAGTTTGGCAAATACGGCATAGAAGTACGGTAGCGGAAGCCCCCAAATTTGTCCACAAATCAGCTAACAGTTTTTAAGACTCTTTTTATTGAATCCTGGTGTGACGACGAGAAGATAATCGAAGAGAACGTGCAAAGAGTGAAGATTTCTTCGCCGGATGTGAGTTCCCCATGCAGTCCTGGTGAAAAGAAGCTTACACATAGCATGTTAGTATAAAGGGTGGGATCCTAAGGATGCCGTGAAGGATTATTTAGCGAGAATTTCGGCCCGTATACCCCAGTTTCAAACCATGGAAGAAAAGGATCTGAATTATATCAAGGTGCGTACTTTTAACTCTGATCTTATGACGGAGCCTTCGCTGAAAGCCTCAGATGATCAACGCAGGGGATAAAATGATGATTAACAACTGCAGTTTCGGGTATCTTCATCATCGTATCGTGTTCTATCTTCTAAATCTACACATCCAAAATAGGCGTACATACTTTGCACGGGTACGTGACAGTCGATACTAGCTGTTGGTAACTTTCTAAGCCTGGCTAATCTTGATAGGCTGGGACCTCACTCGAAGCGGATTCATACAAGGCAGATGCGTCTCTTTCCCTCCAAGGGGAGGATTATGCTCGAAAGATGACCCAACGGCTCCTTGAGCACCGTGAGGAAGAAAGACGAGTGGCTTTAGAGCAGGGAGATTTAGAGGCGCAAATGCGCCCTCTTATCGTATGGACTTCAACGCGGCGCAGGACAATTGAAACGGCGCAAATCCTGCATAGAAAAGGATTTAAAACACGACACAGATCCCAGTTGAGCCAGTTAAATCCCGGAGTATGTGAAAAAATGTCCGAAAGGCGGATTCGTGAGGAGTTCCCTGATGAAGTAGCGCAACACGACTTGGATCCATATCACCACCGATATCCTAGAGCTGAGGTGAGCTAGAAATTGGTTCTATTCCAGATGTCTGCATTTACTAATATCGTAGTCATATCATGACTTGGCTGTTCGCCTCGAGCCCATTATTCTCGAGTTGGAACGTGAGAGGAATGATCTTCTTATCATTGCTCACGAAAGCGTTCTTCGCGTGTTATATGGCTACCTGATGGCGTGCAATGCGGCTGATATCCCGTTTTTATCGTTCCCTCGAGATGAAATCATCGAGGTAAATTGTGTGAAATTGTAACTTGATAGATGATGTGAAGCTCACACTTTCCTTAAAACAGATTATTCCCGCAAGCTACAGTAACGAGGCCAAAAGGATACACGTTCCGGACCTTCCCCCAGAGATAATTCCTGGTTCGCCAGAAGATATAAAAATACCAGTACCCCCCAGTGGTGCGGTCTCTCCAATGCCCGATGGCTCCACGGGCGTGTTGACTAGGGGAGGGACTCCACAAAGTGGATTTAGAACGCCTCGAGACCCAGAGAGGATCTCGCAACTCCACGTTGAGGATGTTGTATAGCGTTATGCATTCACAAAATCATGCTATGATGTTTGCCCTTTCACAATGGGGATAGCCACTCCTGACAACTTCTTCCACTATCCTCCATGGAGTGTAGATACGAACAGGATATTATCGGCCGGTTGTATCTGATACTTTTCTTCTCCTTCGAGTTCCCAATCTGCATCGTTGATAAGCACGAGTATACCAGGACGCCTGAAAATTACTCTGCATTAGCTATGTCTAAAGGATAAATTGAAAGAAATCACCTACACTGAGTCATCTAGCACGAATAGTTCTTTTCGTTCATCCTTCATCACGTTGTGACAGAGGTACTGAATAAGATAAGCGATATTGGACGGAGAGCCAATTGCATCTATGGAAGGCAAGGAAATTTTGTGTTTACGCTGGTTTGAGAAAAGCATCTCTAACCCGCCACTAGAAATAACGTGAGCATTTTGCCTTGTATGCCTCCGATTGCAGGGAGGACGGCTTCGGTGCGGAGACGAACGTGAATTCCACCGTGATATCAAGCGTGGCATGCTCGCCGTTTTCGCCCAATGCATGGGATCCCATAATCTACCAAGAAGGTGTTGAACTCCAGTGTTGGGGCTCCTAGAGCTGAGTTGGCCAGTTAACTTGACGTGGAAGTTGTACTGCAAACGGCTGTGGGGGAAGAGGGAGGGGGCGGAAAATATCTTATCGATAAGCTCAGAACCCTGGCTTGGCAGCCAATTGCAAAACTATATTTCAGCTTTAGTCACCCTTGGAACGCTTCACATTATCCTTATTGCTTTCTTTTCTAGACAATCTCCTTTCTAGTAGCCATTCATGGTATCTATTACTACAGAATATATTTCTGTCGGGGGCAATCGGCATCCGTCTGGAGCAGACTGGCACCGACGGTCTGGCCTTGTCGCGTATGGAGCAGACAGCAACGTTGCGCTTTGGGATCCTGCCGTATGAATACATGGTGTTTCTGTTCAGTCCTTAGCTAATTTGTGGTGTAGGATCCGTATAATCGCGGAGTGCACGCCCTCCTAGTTGGTCATACCGACAAAGTAAACGCTGTCAAGTTTTACACACCACCGAACGGGAATTCGAGACGGCCACTGCTTATTACTGGCTCAGTTGATCGGACGATAAGGATATGGACGCCCAATGACTCAGACCCGCCGACGTTTGCGCTTGCCGTGACCCTACAAGGGCATGAAAGTTCGATCAATTGTCTCGGTGTCGCCGAGAATTCGGATGTTTTTGCGTCGGGAGCTGCTGACGGGACAATAAAGGCTTGGAGGATCACTGAAGATGGCGAAAGGATAGGGGCTACCATACTAGAAACTATCAAAGTCAAACCTCGTTTCTTCCCCCTTACGGTGGCTTTAAGGAGTTTGAAACATGGCAATACAGCCGGTGGATTAGTGCTGGCTGTGGGTGGGACAAGGAACATTATCCAGATTTATGTTGCGCAAGATACATCGGCTCAAGTACATTTTGAGCTGAAAGCTACTCTAACTGGCCATGAAGGTTGGATAAGGTCTCTCGCTTTTGCAAATACTGAAATTTCCGGATCGCAAGATTTCCTGCTCGCTTCTTCCAGCCAAGACAAATACATACGCTTATGGAGAGTACATGCGGGGTATACAGCCAGCTCGGCGGCTCCGAATGCAGAAGATGCTATCCTAGGAGACATGGAGCAGGCTTTGTCGAACAAAGCCCATATGTTTGAGATAGAGAGAATGACCTATTCTATCACTTTTGAAGCTTTACTCTTTGGCCATGAAGACTGGGTATACTCAATTTCATGGAACCCGAATCCTCAGAAACTTCAACTGATGTCCTCATCCGCTGATAATTCTTTGGTGATATGGGAGCCTGATCCAGTCTCAGGTGCCTGGTTCTCTGGTTCTAGAATGGGAGAAATTAGCGTTCAGAAGGGGTCCACGACTGCGACCGGCAGTGCTGGAGGTTTCTGGATTGGGTTATGGTCCCCAGATGGGGACGTAGTTATAAGCTTAGGCCGGACTGGCAGTTGGAGATCGTGGAGATACGATAGCGATGCAGACGCATGGATCCAGAAAATGGCTATCACTGGGCATGTGAGGGCAGTTAATGATGTTGTCTGGGAACCAAGTGGCGGGTATCTTCTATCCACTAGTGCAGACCAGACAACCAGGCTACATGCAAGCTGGAAGCATGATGGCTATCACTCGTGGCATGAATTTTCGCGACCTCAAATTCACGGGTATGATCTAAACTGCATTGCCTCCCTTGGGCCAGCAAGGTTCGTGTCTGGAGCGGATGAGAAGTTACTGCGAGTGTTTAATGAGACAAAGACAATCGCACAGCTGCTGGAACGGCTGTCTGGTTTCACGCAATCGTCACAGGAGGATATGGTAGAAGCCGCTAATATCCCAGTTCTTGGACTCTCAAACAAGGCAGTGGATGAAGTAGATGCAACTGGTGAAGGAGAGGCTAATGGAATGGAAGGCGATGTATCATCGCAACCAGTTCAGTTAGGCCTCGATCATCCCCCGGTGGAAGATCATTTGGCCAGGCACACTCTTTGGCCAGAACATGAAAAACTATATGGTCATGGCTATGAAATATCATCTATTGCAGCTAGCAATGACCGATCTCTCATCGCCACTGCATGTAAAGCCAGCTCAATAGACCACGCAGTCATTCGCCTGTACGATGTCGGAACATGGCGGGAGATACGCCCGTCGCTCCCTGCCCATTCATTGACAATAACCTCGCTTCAATTTTCGATTGATGATCGATTCATCCTGAGCGTAGGGCGTGACCGGCAATGGGCCGTCTTTGAACGAGACTCTACTGATAGATCTGTATATCGGCTCTTCAATTCGAATCTCAAAGCCCACTCACGGATGATTCTTAGCGCAAGCTGGGCGCCGCACCCGACAACAAACGTTTTTGCGACCGCCGGCCGAGACAAAACTGTGAAAATATGGGCTCTGGAAGGCACCACCTTCACGTGCAAGTCTACTATAGCCATTGGACACCCTGTCACAGCAATAGACTTCCTACCTACGGTTGTGGATGATAAACTTTGTTTGGCCGCTGGCGATGACTCTGGTGAAATTAGTATTCATGATATTGCTGTGAATAACCTCGCGCCTGGGATGAGTGTGGCTATACCAAAACTTGAAAGCCCATCAAAGGGTATCAATAAGTTATCGTGGCGGCCAATATCTACCCTTGAGGATGGGGCAGCTGGATATCAGCTTGCTGCCGCTAGTGACGATTCGTCTGTCCGGATATATAACATTGATAGCGTTCCACGTTAGTATAGCGATGCTGTGTTTGCATTTCATCTATTAACCAAAAGTATCTTCATAAGCTATCTATGTAGTATCCTTTCCTTTCCATGGCGTTGAAGCCGAAACTCCCTAGTCTACGTATTTATGTATGTATGTACACTACTCCCACGTAGAACTCGACAATAATAATCAAAGAAAATTAGTCTCACCGTTAAGGGCTGAGAAGCCCCAGTTGAAGAGGCTAGAATAGAGTTGAACGTTGCGCAGCAATGACTGTGCTCATACTTCCATGTTATACCCGGGTTCGGGTTTGCTTTCACTCGGTCTCCCGGGCCGCGGGCCTCGTTCTTGTAGATCCCGCTTCAACCATTCTAGAACCAACTCACCAAGTTGGCTATTTTCCGATACTCTCGGCTTTCCAGCATAAAATTTCTCTAAGGCACCCCAGTCCCTTACTTGGCCCATGTGCATGTGAACGAGATGAGTGGGCCAGTGTGCAAGATTATCCAAGATATGCGTAGCATACACGATCGTGCATGGCCGGATCTCTGTCTCTCTTTTTAAAAAGCCCAGAAAATTTGCTCGACTGAGTAGATCTAGATCTACGGTAATTTCATCTAGTAGTAGTAGATTCCACGGCCGCAACAGGCCCATGGCAAGTTGGACGCGACGCCGCTCACCATCTGAGACAGCATGCATGTGCCATGAGAGATCTATGTCGAGGATTTCAACCAATTCATCCCGACGCTCCGGGTAGTAATCGCCTCCGACAGAAGCGAGGAGGGTGGGGACGTCGATGTCTGTGCGGACAATGGGGTTAAGAACCCATTCTACTCCAAGATATGTGACTCCTTCAAGGCCGTCTTTGAAGGGATCAACGCCGCCGATACGTATAGTTCCAGACGGGGCAAGTCGCTTGCCGGAGAGGAGGCGGAGGAGGGTGCTTTTCCCAGCGCCATTGGCTGTTTGGCGAGAAAATTAGCTGCAATCAACTGAATTAAGAAGAATAAAGATTAGAACTGACCTCCGATGAGTAGTGTGCGGCTTCCTAACGGGAGGTCAAGACCAATGTCTGTCAGTCCGAGAGTGCCGTCGGGGAATTTGTAGTTGAGGTTCTGGACGTGAATAGAGGAATCGGGGATGACTGACACCATGGCGCTAAGTTAGGAGGAGAGAATGGAATCGCTCAGGTTGCAACCAGCCTTTCGGACTTTAGGTTTACTAGGTTACTCTTAAGAGGAACAGATATGGCTTTTGCAATAGAACTTTCCTTATGATCAAAATTGTGAGTTGCGGGGTTCTTGAAATCGTCTCTGAATGCCTCAACAGCATTCCCTAGACCCGCCTTTTAAGTTAACTAACGTACTTCCACACCG